>JARQZJ010000102.1:2950000-3337221 GCA_030704895.1 Henosepilachna vigintioctopunctata
GAACACCAAGCGGATAAACTAATTGGGGAATACCAGATGAGGAAATGTAGAAATACAGTGACCACATTCATTGACTTCAAGAAAGCATATGATTCGGTAGACCGTGAAAGTCTTAAAATAATGAAAGAATTTGCGATCGATTGAAAAACCCGAAAAATTATAGAACAGACATTTACAGGTACAACTTCCAAAGTGAAATTCATGGGCTTGGTATCAGATCCCTTTGAAATCAAAATCGGTGTGCGGCAGGGGGACTTACTTTCTCCAATATTTCTCAATAATATTGTAGACAAAATCATCAGGAAAGGGAATTTCATGTGAAGGGTATACAAGTGGGTATCAAAAAAGAATATCGAATTAATGTCACATATCTCGCTTTTTAGACTATCTTGCTATTATCACAGGTAACAGAACTGACGCGATTCTAGCCATAAAAAACTACATGATATTGTACAGAAAACCAGGTTAGCAATTTTTTTGATAAAACCATATAGTTACATGGAAAGGCAACCAGAAAATGAATCTTCTGTAATCACAAAATGGAGTGAAATTCTACAACTCCCTACAATATACCATGCAATAATTGCAGTAAATGCTATATAGGACAAACGTCGCAAAATCTTGAAGAACGAACTAAAGCATAAAACATATACATAAAATAACTGAAAAACACGATTTTGATAACAACAATACAAAGATTTTAGCAACTGAGAATGATAAAACATTAGAGAAATACGATTTTGATTACAACAATACAAATATTTTCGCAACTAATAAAGACAAAAAATGTAGAGAAATTTTAGAACTGTTACACATTCGTAAAAATTTGTGAAACACAGTAAATGAAAGAACAGACATAAAACGTCTTAATTCTATTTACAACGATTCAATAAACCTTACAAATAACACTCATGATGTTTGGTGGTTGTTGTGTATTCATTAAACATTAGTATTATTCGAGAGAAAAGCTCAGTATGTCCTCCACAAAAGATGTTTTTAACATCCTACAAATGCTAGTACAAACTAGCAGAATGAAATTTTTATTTCATTTGTTGTTATCAAAAATTAGCGATACTGACTAACGTATTGTTCGAATAATTGCTATCAATTGAGCACCCCATTCATTATCACATATTGAATGACTCCAAACTAAATTGACACAGTGGTATTATAAATACAGAAGCAGGTTTTGAAGGTTGATCAGTCTGAAGATTGATTCGCATATTATATATAGAAAGTTAATAAATTATCATAAGCTCTTGTACTGAAACTATTTACTACGAATTCATAATATATTCACCCTAGCTTGGTTTTCTAGATTTTTTATGGTTCATTAAAAGCCAAGGTCTCCTACTGAATAACCATTGACTATTCTACAACTACCTTAATAACCTGACTGGATAATACGTACAAAATGGCTTCACCAACGAATTTATTATTTTTTAGTTTTGAAACGAATAAAAAGGTCAACTCGCCTATCTATTTAAATTCAAATTCATTATTTTTTTTTCGAAGAAGGCGAACTTTTATATTTTGTTGCAATATGAATGAATGAAATATTGATCGGCATGACTTCTCTCAACAAATTTTCACTTTGTATACGCATATTAAGTTTAGGACAGCAATTTATTAAAATTATCAATACAACCCATGATTTATGGTTGAATGATTTTCTCGAAAATAAATTTTTTTTAAATTTTTACATCAAATTAAGTTTTCCAATTTGAAAACAATAAATTAAAATTAACACACTTGGCTTAAGTTTCACTAAATATACTTAAAACTCTACATATGTTTCGGGTAGTTAACCCATTATCAAGAGTATACTCATGTTACTCATTGTATACTTTTGATAATGGGTTAACCACCGAAACATATGTAGAGTTTTTAATATATTTAATCAAACTTTAGCTGAGTGTGAATTTTAATTTATTGTTTTTAACATAATAAGAGATAAGCGAAACCTCCGTGTCATTTATTTTCCAATTCAGTTAGTGACTCTGGAAATTAGAGTAAGTCTCGGGTGTCTAAAATATCTTATTCAAATTAGAAGTACATGTAACGGTCATATTGTCCTACAAATTCCGTGGTATGTTATCCCGGTCCTACGCTCAGAAATTGTTAATACCATATGACCATTTTTCTCATTACTAACTGTAGGACAAAAATATTACATAATAGGATAGTGTGTTCAGTGCCCAAATAAAACAATGTCCTACAAAAAAACAGGTATGTATCACTAGTCCGACAAGAATTGTCATTTTTTCGTTTTCCTATTTCTAACATAAGATACAGTGAAAAAATCTTTTTTAAAATTTAAATAAGTTTATTTTTTGGAAAATTAGGTACAAAAATTGGTGTATTGGTGTATTTATAGATAAAAAAAAATTAATCTTCATCATATTCATCTGATGAATCTTCATAATCTTCGCTACTAACATCGCTGTTATCTTCATTTATTTCACTTTCCTCACTCGTGATATCTGACTCTGTAATAACATGAAAAAATTAGGTAAATTATATAATAATGAATAATCAATCAATAAATAACAATAGTATAAATAGATTACCTTGTATTTCAGAAGATAATTCTTCAAAAGATGGACTTTGGGGACCATCAAACCAATAATATTCATATTTGCCATCAATTATTGTCCATCCAAAATTTTCCGGCAATTTTTCCGTGGGGCACCGCATATGCGCGTTACACCATACATTGCAGATAAATGCAGTTCTTTTAATTTGTTGTAACAATTCTTCTTTTGTTGGTGGCAAACTGGAAGGATCATATCCTACGATTTTTTGTTTTAAAATTTCTTCATTTTCATTTTTTGATTTATATCCTTTTTCAAATAACTCGTACAGTCCTTTGTTGATATCATTTTCTGTTTTTAATGAATACACTCTGCATACATACTCTTCAATAATTTGAAATACCTCATTCGATGTTGTTAATGCTGTATTTTCAATCCGTAGGAGTCATACTTTTTCGTGCGTGCTGCTGGCGTTCATCGATTTATAAGACGTTATATTATCACGTCAAAATATATCCAAATTAACGAAAATATTCCATAACCGTATGAATATATGAAAATCAATTCAATCCGCTATTGAAAATATAAAGCATAATGCTGCTTTTAAGAATATGAAGACTTCTATATCAAAATATGTTGACATGAGAAGTTATCATATGAAATCTATAAGTGTACGAGGTATGTTCAAAAGAAAAGATGAATTTTGAGTTCTTTGATTACAACAACGTGGTACACCATGAGTTCTTGCCAATAAGTCGTACGATTCATAAGGAATATTACAAGGAAGCTATGCAACGTTTGCGTGAAGCAATACGGAATCAAACCATCAGATTTGTGGAAGAAATATCATGGATTTTTATTCAGCTCACACGTCAATGCTTGTTTGGGGTTTTTTGACCAAAAACATCAGCCTAATCATGCCTCAACCAACGTAGTCACCAGATTTGGCTATTCCCAAAACTGAAGAGATTAATGGAAGGAACGAAGTTTTGCGTTAAAACTGGAATAAAGTTCTCCAACGCACTCAAAATGTTGAGAGTGGCATTCGGCGAATCTACTTTGTGTTAGAAAAATGTTCATGAGTGGCACAAGCGCTTTACAGAAGGCCGAGAAGATGTTGATGACGATGAGACTCCTGGAGTGGCAACCACGTCAAAAAACGAAGAAATAATCGAAAGAGAACAAAATGACGACGGTTTTTGTAGAACGTTGAATCAATATTAGGGAAGTTGCAGAGAATGTTGTCATATCAATCGCCTCATGTCATGCAAATTTCTCGTATATTTTGGACATGAAACGTTCGACAGCTAAACCAAGGCCCAATAATCTCAATGGAAGCGGCTAGAAGAGCCAAAACCGAAAAACACACACCAAGTTCGATCAAATGTAAAAGTTTTGCTCACTGTCTTCTTCGATTACTATGGCGTGGTGCCCATGAGTTCTTGCTAACAGCTCGTTCTTTTAATAAGGATCATTACAAGGAAGTTATGAAACGTTTGCGTGAAGAAATACGGCCTAGACGATCGGAACTGTGGAAAAACAAATCATGGATTCTTCATCACGATAATGCATCAGCTCACACGTCCATGCTCGTTTGGGATTTTTTGGCAAAAACAACATCGTAACTAGTTATTCCTCTACCACCATATTCTCCAGATTTTGCTCATTGCAACTTTTTCCTATTCCCAAAACTTAGAGCCCAATGAAAGGACAGCGTTTTGCCACAATTGATGAGATAAAGTCGGAATCGAAAAAGGAGTTGATATCGAAAAGCACATTTCAGAAGTGCTTCGAAGCGATGGCATATGTATGTATCTTAGGGTAATTACTTTGAAGGGGACAAAATGGATATTGATGAATGAATGAATACTTTTCGAAAAAAACAAAATTCACATTCCTTTTCGGACAGACCTCGTACTTTGTTGTTGTTGGAGTGTAGATTCGACACTATTTTTCCAGATTTCCATTGCCTATCAATTGAACTTTGATCGAATTATGATGAAATGTAAATTGAATGAAGAAATGGATCAGATTGACCTGAAAAAAAAAGAATTAATGTTCTGACGGATGAAACAGAAATATAAAATGAGATTAAAAATGAAATAAATTCATATAAAATACAATAAATAAATTTTTAACTTCAATGAACGGATGGTTGAATCAGAAATCGAATTCATACGACGTTTCAGTAATAGTACAAATAAATTAATTGAGTAATAAAATTTCTCATCAAAAATTAATTTAAAAACGTAAATCGAACTGTTGGCTTAATGCTTCACAAATATATTGAATAATAAAATATTACAACTTTGAGTCGACATGTTTCGAGCGGTCAGCTCATTATCAAGACTTAGTTGTTTTATCCAATATACTTCCGAAACATTGAGCCAAGAAATGGATTAAAATGTTTATTCAGTCATGTTCCACAAAGAGGTAAGCAGAATTTAATCTAAGTTATTATTGAAAATGAATAAATTATTATACTCAACACCTCATTGCACGTTTTTAAGTAGGCATGGGAATCAAGAGAAAGAGGAACAAATGATTATTCCAAACTAACATAATTTGATGCTAGAATATGCTGTTATTAACTCCTACATATGAGTATATTTGGGTTATGTCCTATTTATTCATTCAATATCCAGTTAGCTCTGGAAATGATTATACCCTGAATTCGGAGTTCAAAGGCATTAGAATGAATTTTCTTCAATCATTCGCAACATTCAAATAATTCATCTCTCTGTATTCGAATAATTTATCTCATTAGGAAAGCGATTGAATTTTAATTCGCAATTTTTAAAGCTTTTTTGACTCCCAAAAACAATTCGTTCTCTCAGAATGCTCCTTTTCTGTTTATGCCTCCATTTTATGACAGGTTGCCGCGATTAAATTTGCTCAAACTTCACACGTGCGATTTTATACCTGCGCTCTGTGCGATCTTTGAGTTTATACTTATTCGTTGCAGTTTGTTCTGGACCTCTTCAGCCACTCTGTGCCGCATTTATTTTTTGTTATTATGTCGACTAGTTTCTCTGATATTCTGGACCGTTTGATCCTGTCGATATGTACATGAAAATTTTCCCATCCTTTTCTGATTTCTTCTGTTATTGTATTTGTCTTTTGATAAAGTTGTGAGATCTTTCCATCCAATTGCAGTTTTCATTGATTGGTTCGTAAATCTTTCTCAACATTTTCCATTGTGTTTTTCTATTTCTTTAATATTTGAATGACCTTCAATAACGATCGTTTCTGCTCTGTAGAATCGTACTGCTAAAATAACTTAATTTTGCTCCTTCCGAAATGCACTTCTGATCATAGTACGCCCATGTCAGCTTGTAGGCCGTGCTCTGTGAAACATGTGTATCGTTTCTTACGACCATATTATGGTCGTCATAATCGTCCTGGTGAATCAACAATTTGTGCTGTTATTACCAAATTTTGCACCAAGTTTACTTTGTTGGACATTAAACCATTGTTTCGCATGCGTACAGTGCGTACTGAAGAGAATATTGCAGTCGTAGCGTACAGTGTTAATGAGGATCGTGAAATGTCAATTCGTCGCCGTTCTCAGCAATTGGGCATGTGTAACTCAACCACATGGAAAATTTTACGTGTTGATTTGGGTTTGAAAGTCTATTAAATTGAACTTTTGCAAGAATTGAAGCCGAATGAGCTTGCACAACGTCTAATTTTTGGTGAATGGGCCTTAGGACGGCTTAATGAAAATCCGCTGTTTTATGGAAAAATTTTGTTCAGCGATGAGGCTCATTTCTGGCTTAACGGATATGTATATAAACAAAACTGTCGCATCTGGAGTGATGAACAGCCACTTGCCATACAAGAATTACCGATGCATCCCGAAAAAACGACAGTTTGGTGTAGTTTATGGGTGAGTGGCATCATCAGTCCATTTCTTCAAAGACGACCGTGGTAGAAACGATACCGTCAACGGCTTACGTTTACCGTTTTTGCCCCAGTTGGCCGAATTGAACTTGGTTGACACGTGGTTTCATCAAGACGGTACCACATGCCACACAGCTCGTGAAACAATGGACATGTTGAAGGATGAATTTGGTGAGCAGCTTATCTCTCGAAATGGCCCTTGTGAATTGGCAGCCAAGATCATGCGATTTGACGCCTTTGATTATTTCTGGTGGGGTTTTGTAAAGTCGTTCGTGTATGTGGACAAGACGAACACGATTGAAGCCTTACAGGATAACATAACAGGCGTAATTCGTGGGATACAAGCCGAAATGCTCGAAAAAGAGACGCAAAATTGGACTTTCCAAACGGTCCATTTGATGCGGTGGTTATCAATTTCAATGAAAATTTTGAATATATGGTGCAAATTGAGTGTTTTATTCGATTAAAAAAAACTATATATATATATATATATATATATATATATATATATATATATATATATATATATATATACATATGTTTATATTGTCGTTATACTATATGAACAATTACAATTCAAAAGGAATAGCTCGTTTCAAAATGCATAATAACTATCCGAAAAGAATTCGTATTGACCTGAAGGAAGAAATCAAGTAGGCATCATCATTATTTTGGTGAAATGAAATTATTCATTAGTTTCCTATTCAAACAAGAATGTGTGGATAGTTTCAACGAAATCATTATGAAGTAATACATAATTTTGAAATAAATTAATTATCAATAATATTCTAATAATAATAATTGTTGGTACAATTGAATAGAAAAATTATGGACATTTATACCAAGCATTTATATATAATTTATTACTTGTCATTAATAAATTGAACGTCTTGTCTGTACGATGATATATTTTTAGAAAAAATATATAAAATTATTGAAGAGTTTTTCTGTATAATTTGATGATCTAAAAACTTTCATGACGAAGGAAGAGAATATAATTGAGAAATTGACCAATTGATCGATTAAAAATATCACTGTGAACAAATTGAAATCATATGTTTTTTTCTGTTTCAGGTACGTACTCAATGCAAGGTCCTACGATTTCAATGTAAGTGGAATTTATGCTAATTAAAATTGTAACTTGAAGTAAAATTAATGTTCCTACACAAAACTTGGTGGAAAATTTTTAGAAATAGACATAGAAATACACAGAAATATTTTGAAAAGCTTTGAATTGACTTGAGATACGTTTCGAACCACTTAATCATCACCGAGATTTTCAGTTGTATCATTGAAATTACCCAAACAATATTCAAATTATCGATAAATTCGGACGATACTGCGTATTAATGAAAGAGGATGAAAAACGACGATGTGATGTTCGCAACGTTTATTATCATAACATTAGGAAATAGTTTCGACTGAGATGACAATTTCGGCCAAACGAAGAACTTCCGGCACTTTGTATTGAAATCTAATTATAAGAGATATACCTACAGGAATGTCTGGAGCTCATCTTATTCTCATTTGACATAGAACACAACATCAATCTTCTTTTTTATTACAAGCCATTAGTTTCCAAGAAATCAGCCATTCTATTTTGAACATAATGAAATTTATTTGTGCGTTATTTAGAGTTCTTCATTCAACAATATCTGTTTCTTTATAGTATCTCTAATTTTTTCTGTTACTTATGTCATTAGAAGATACTCTACGAAAAGAAATAATTTATTGTAAAACTCCTCTTGAAAATGGAGGTCACTAGCATTATTTCAAAAAATAAGAACAACTATGAAGAATGTAAAGAAAATTCAGCAGCTTGAATTCTACAAGCTTGTGATACAAATCTTGATATAAAGGTGAATAAACGCAACAATGTACATAAGAACAGCCTCAGGTTGAATGTAGAATGCTAAAATAATCGAGAACTCAAATTAAATGAATGAAATGAGAAAGTTTTGAAGGACAAATGACTGAAGAAGAATTCAATTAAAGCTCTGTCAACGTTGTTTATGTTGGAGGTATATATTAGACAGTTGAAAGTATCATGATTTGCTATAAATTATTACGCAAGTCAGGCATTGAGAGAAGTGTCATAAGTTCCTTCATTATACAAGAAAAAATCTTTTCACTTTAACTTTTGAAATTTTTATATGAAGCTAACTTCATGCATTCATGGAGTGCAGCCTAAGTTTGCAGCCTAAGCCTAAACATGAACTATATGATGTCTCCATTACCATATATACCATTATAATATGATGTCTCGAAAAGATAAATGCTAGAGAATATTGAAATCGGTGCCTACAATTATTGGAAACGCAAGAAAGTCACTATTCCGTGCTACAAGGAACTCTTCAGTTGTGTCTGGTCCAACAAACGAAAGGCATCGACTGACAATTCTCGAAAATGCTCTTATGAATCAGAAGACCGAAATATATTATGAAGTCATATCATATATTAATGCATAGATTACTATAAATCTAAAATATTAGGAATCAATATGAAACGCATTAATACATCTAAGATTGAAAGTTTCATACGTATTTATCAATTCAGATAATACATTTTACAACTGTAGTTTATTAACAATTTCATCTAATATGATGAACTAATGCCATCTAAGTTGCGATAGTAGAAACGCTGATGATAGTAGATGAAGAAATGGACTGTAAGAAAATGAATTCTATATTTATCTTGCTTATGTGATCGCACTTCTTAAATCAAACATATTCGTTAGTTCAATCTCCAATTATCATTTTTTTCAATGGAGAAAATCTCTGTGGACTATGTGACAGTCATTTATGCTCTGTAAACCATTTTAAAATACATGAAAATGAAAATACTCATCTTTTCTATTGAAATTATCACACAATTACTTATCTATACGACTTCTGTATCGAATTCTTGTCAATTTCAACCTTCGTTCGAAATCAGAAACCGAAAGTTATTCTAATAATGCAAAATGTGTGATTTCTTTCATGTATCTGTGCTGTATTGATTTTTCTGTGGACGTTAGAGGTTTTGTGATCCTTTGACATTTGAATGCTTTGAAAACTTTCGTATCTCGTCAAACATACGAGTATAAAACATCCAAGTCATCTTTTGGTTCCATAAATGGTACTCTAATGTGTTTGAATTCTAAGAGGATTATTATGGACCTGTTTATACGAACTTGATTTATGTCTCCCACAGTGAAAATATTGTATATCCGCCACTCCTTGACGTCCGAACGTAGTAATTTCATATAAGAATACGTATTTCCTATACGAGAATATGCCAATAGAAGTTGAACAATTTATATTGACTTAGATTCCTCTAGCGTTCTCAAAAATGTGAGGTGATTTGTTAAAGGACACTCTTGTGCAAAAGTGTTAAAGTACACTCTTAATGTATTTGTCAGGAAACTATAAAAAAGTAATACATTGCTAGTTTACAACTTTAAACCTTTCGCATTATAAGAATTTGGAAATTCTTCGATTATTTAATTTGAAGGGTCATTTGATATTTACGATACTCAAGTAGTAATTGAAAATGATTCTGTGAATCACCTTTTAAATATTATAAATATTATAAATAAAAGCTATCGATAAAGGAGAGCTAGTGATTGTAGTATCATTGGACTTCAAAAGACCGTTCGAACTTTATATAGATCATTGCTGTTGAAAAAACTGAATAAAATTGGTTTTAAAGGTTTAGTAAACGAATGGTTTGAATCTTATTTACATTCGCGATCTCAAAAAGTTAAATTCAATGGTGTTATTTCAGACGGCATTGGAGTTGATTTTGGCGTACCTCAGGGTACGTTTTCGGTCCACTGATATTCTCCTTATACATTAATTATATTGTTTTGCATGTAAAAAATTCTCTATACGATTGTTCGCAGATGATACTATGATTTTTGTTAGTGGTAAAAATATCCAGACTATGACAGAATAGATCAATAGAGAATGGGCAGCAATAAATGAATGGCTAAGCGATAACAGTTTATCGCTGAATGTAACAAGTCTAAATTTATAGTTTTTGGTATAAGTAGAATTCAAGGTAAATAGTAATGAAAATATAAGTATTAAAATTGAAAACCAGAACATTGAAAGGGTAAAACTTGTTAAATACTTAAGCGTTATGTTGGATGAGAAATTGAGTTTCAATGATCATGTCGACCTGATATCGTCTAAAATCTCCAAGAAAATCAAATTTTCTCAAAAGAATTGGAAGAATCTGATCACATATATGAAGTTACTGCTCTTTAAGTATATAATTATGCCACACTTTGAATATTGTTCCACTCTGTTATTGGTATTGAGTACAGCAAAAACTCAACAGCTACAAAAGCTACAGAATAGAGCTATACGAACAATTTTGAAATGTAAAAGATTTACTCCAATCCAAAGCATGCTAAATTGTCTAGAACTGAAGTCAGTTAAACAGGGAATACTTTTTACTACATATATAATTATATTCGAAGTTAAAAACAAATTGTTTCCATATAAAGTAATGAAAATTGTAACATGTGTCAGTGATATGCATAGTTATAGTACAAGAAATGAACTAGTGTTGTCCTGGTTCGGGTCTAAGGGCTGTCGTCGGTTGGAATTTTTTCCTAACGTTTTCCTAAATCAAATAAAGTTATAAAATTCAATTTCCTTAAGATATTTCATGTTTTTGTTGAAACTTCATGTTTTTAACTTTCAATTTAGTTTGAAGATTTTGTATAGATCAGATTTCTTCAAGTTGTTGAAGTAGTTTGTACGTCTGTGATTTCGATCAGATTTACTGATTGATCAGTAACTCTGACGCTTTTGCATTGTATCCAAGATTTTGTAGAAGTTTTGAACACTTGATTCCATATTTTTCAGGTAAATCGAAATTTATATAGTTAGGAGTCAATTAATTTTTGTCGATAAGGGTCAGTAGCAATTTATATCTTAATGTAGAATAACTTATCAGGAACTTTTTTTGAAATGTCTAAGTAGCATCATTAATTTCTGTGCATATTGACCACCGCTTGACCCCAATTTACTGGAATTCAAGCTTCATCATTTCAGGTATAAAATTACTGGCCATTTTCACTCATTTCTTATGACATTTAAATTAAATTTCTCCTCACCTATGATGCAATATTGCACGAAACGATCAAGAGTCTAAGATATTAATGTTGTGTATGTTTATGTAGCTGGTAATTACTTCTGTACTACTTGCCTTCGAGATAATAGGCATAATTCAAGAAGAACTATTAAATACCTTCGTACTCATAAAACACAGTAAAATTTGTATTGCTATAAAATCTCATCTATTGAGATATGTGATATTTCCTTATTGACATTTACCTATTTATTCGATACTGATTTGCAGAATGAATAAATATTTTTTAAAATATGATATTCAATATTTCTAATAGATTCGAATATTTGATGATAGCTTCTCACTTTTTATGGACTCAATTAATTTGAATTTTCTCATATATTAAATAATACTCATTACGTTCGTTTCGAAGTAAAACTTCTTTTTATAAAATTAGACATACAAGTGAGCATCAAAAAAGAAATCGAATAAATGTCAAATGTCTGTCTTTTCCAGACGATATTGCTATTATTACCAACAAACTAACTGAAGCGATTCTAGCAGTAGAAGAACTACATAAAATTGCGCAGAAAACCGGGTTACAAATTTCTTATAATGAATCCAAATACATCGAAAGATGAGAAAAAATAAATCTCCTCTTATCACAAAACATGTTGAAATTGTACAAGTCGACAATTTTAAATACCTGGGACTAATTTTACAGTCCTCATTTTGTAACCGAATCGCTTAAGAATAAAGGATCATCAAGCTTCAAAGAGTCTTCATGGGCGTACTATAATAAAATGTGCTATCCAGGGGCGCGACATTGAGACATTATAACACGAAAATCATTCAGAAGCAATCTACGCAGCTGAAACAATGGTTATTGACGGTCATTCATGAATTATAGAACAAGGAAAACGGGAACGAAAAATTCTCAGAAAGATTTACCTGCCAATAAATAGAAACGGCATTTGGATGAAAAGACCTCAAAACGAACTTCATCAAAAGACATATAACGGAAGAAATCAGAAAACAATGACCAAAGATTCATGCACATGTCTACAGAACGATACACTCCAGAATATCGATGAAACTACTCGATATCATTATAAAGCGTAAATGCGGAACAGAGTGGCTAAAACAGAGCGAATGGAATCTACAACACATCAATATGAAAAATCTCGAAGATCGTACTGAGTGTCGCTATAAAATCGCACATGTGACGTCTGGGCAAAATTCAACACCAACTAGGAGCATTCTGAGAGGATGAAGCGTTCTTGGAACGCAAAAACACTGAAGGAGATGCCCTGAAAAATACAAATTCAAGTTCAATCGCTCTCCTAATGGGGAATAATCGTTAGAATAATAACAAGTGCTGATAGGTCAATAATAAAAATATAGTCAATAGTGCGGGAAGATCAATAATTAAAATACACATCGATATATAGATCCACCTAACCTGCCTAATCGGCTATGTAGCCAGATCATTGAAACTATAGAAGTCGTCTATGTAGCCAGATAATTGAAAATATAGACTCACTTAAATCGTCTATGCTGTCCCATCAATAATAACAACAATCAACAAAAAAAAAGGTTAGGTAATATGTAATCTGTGGTTAGATTAATATGCGGGTAGATCAATAATAAAAATAGAGATTAATAGAAATGTAGACCAAGAAAAATATATATCCACTTAAACGGCATCAATAAGATCAATAAAAATAATGAATAAAAATATATATCTACCTAACCTTTCAAATCGTGTATGTAGCCAGATCATAGAAAAGAGAATAACTTAAACGGCTAGATTAATAAAAATATAGGTCCACCTAAATGGTTAGATCAATAAAAATATAGATCCACATAACCGTACAAGTCGCCTATAAAAATATATCTCCACTTAAAGGGTTAGTCAATCAATAAAATCATTAAAAATACTGAATAAAAATATAGATCCACCTAACCTGTCAAATCGTCTATGTAGCCAGATCATAGAAAAGAGAATAGGTTGAACAGCTAGATTAATAAAAATATAGATCCACATAACCGTACAAGTCGCATATGTAGCCAGATGATTGAAAATATAGATTAACCTAAATCGTCTATGCTGCTTCATGAATGATATCGAATATGTGGTTAGATTAGAAGGTTAAACTGTAAGAAACCAATACCATTTGAATGTTTTATCACACCAAGACCAAGGCTTTTATACTGCATTGGTGTATTTTCAAACTGCAATAACAATGTCAACTGTCAAGTTGACTTTCCAAGATAGATTTTGTTTGAAATGAAAATGAAATAAAAATAGTTCTCAAATATATATTTGAGAATTATATATACTTTATTTTCAAAATTAATTTATTGCATCCTTAAGTTAATTAAGGTAATTCATAATATTCAATTATTCATTAGTTTTGACAAAGTTGTAATATAAATGACGTTTTAAACATTGAAAATAGCATGTTATTACTAAAAACATAAAAATAACTTATATATTCCTATATATTTATTATTTATAACAAATAATATAATATTAAATCAATTTAAACTCTTGGCTTGATGTTTCACGATTATATTTAACAATACGAATTTGTCTTGAAAATGAGCTCACGCTCGAAACATGTTGACAAATTCATAATGTTAAATATAATCGTGAAACATTAAGCCAAGAGTTTAATTTAATTTAATATTTAATTATGCTTCATCAAGAGTTAAGCGAGAATTCAATCTCAGTCATAAATAATATAATATTTAAACGACATAATAACAGAAAAAAAATTCTCAAGAAAACGCTTAATCAGAAAAAAATTTGAAATCATGTTTTACTGTGATTATCAGTGAATTATGTTATATGTACCTATGTGATATTGTGTCCTTCGGGATGTTTCTTATTTTTAAAATACACGCAAAATACGCAAATTAAACATATACATATCTTTTACCGGTCAATTATATGGTTCGAAGTTAATCCTGATATTGACTGGATTAAATGAAAAAGTATCCTGTCCAATATCTAACCTAACCTACCATGCATATTTAAGAGTCGAACTGAGCGGTCCTATTCAGAATTTTAGGACTGCTGCCGGAATATAGTAATGACCTATAACCTTCTCGTAAATTAATATGAATACAATAGTAACGGACCATTACAATCATAAAATATAAACACGCTTTCGTTTGACATTCACTACGTAATATGATTTATAGTATTTGTTTTTCCTGAAGAACACGATGTTACTGAATAATGACTTCTAATTGAAGAAATATTGAACATTGATACAATAAAATCATAGTTAAAAAGTATAATATTTATTTCTAACTATTATATTTATAATTAATACAATATCATTATTATATAAAATGAGTAAGTAGTTCAGAATATTCAAGTAATTTTTCAATGTTTTTTTGTTTATCTAAGTTGTCATAGTCTCCTGCACCTATTGAAAAGCATTTTCTTCTTTTTTTCTTCCCTTTTACTCTAGTCCTATGACGTAACGTTTTTTTGTATTTGATTGAAATTATTCTGAATGGCTGCTGTGCATATTTTGAGTACTTCAAACGTCCAGTCAATCACCATTTTTACTCACAAAACCCATAAACAAGTAAAAAATTTCATACCCAACCCGAGATTAGAACCCATTACTTGTGCTTCACAAGACTGCTGATTCGATCATTTTTTGCTAGGGGCTTGTATACTCATTGTTTATTTCATAAATGCTATTCATTAATAATGCATTCAAATGTAATAAACATTTGTCTATCCAGTACATCTGCGTTAAATTCTAGTTTTCGTTCATTTGTTATGTCCTTTATGTTATCAATTGAACTCACTTTTCCAACCGTTCTTGGTTAAATGTTGCTGTACCAGTAACTGTAGAGTAAATTCCAGTAACTATTCCAGTAAATTACTCGGATATGGTTGTTTTGATTTATTAAAATTTTTTTTCACGTCGACTTTTCTCTATAATGAATGCATGTACCTAGAGAATTGACAATGACAATTTTGACATGTGGTAATGATTTTGTCTCGGCAGTTTCTTCTTATTTTAGATATTAGATCTACTTCGTTTCTCAGATTTTCTCACGTTTCTTTTTATTGATACATTTTTGTATTGTTTTTTTCTTTCAATTCTGTTTGAATTTTTCTCTTTATATTTGAATGTCCTTTTGTTCCAAGATTTTCTCCTATCATTATTCATTATCTATGATTTTTCCGTTTATATGTCACGTCATTTACTACTATTACGAAGAATGAATATGATATTTCAGTATTATCAAATTTATTGACACTTTGATTTTTCAATTGAATTGAACCGTTTGTTTTTTTGTAATATATTCGATTCTAGTGTTCAATGTTTCTTAAAATTTTCATTTATTATTTTCGAGAACTATGAAATATTGGGAAATTTTAAAAACAGTGATTATAAATAGAGATTCTGGAAAATATTGTTCGGTATTTTTCAACATATATACAATGACGGCGTATTGTTTTAATTAAACTCCATTCGAACAATTTGCACGGCAGTCCGGTCGGAAATGAACAATTTGTTATTTTGTTTTGCATTTTCAACCAATTTATGAGTTTCAACCGTCTTCAATCCTGATCAGATATTATAAACCATTACGAATAATTGAAGTAATTAACTGAAGAAAGATTTCAAATGGTTTCATTGATTGAGGAAATGAAATATACGGACGTAGGTAAGAAAAACAGAAAAGACAGAGTAGTCAGAAAACTTAGATACAGGTTTCGAACTTATAACATCAAATCTGAAATGCCTAGCGAAGTTCAAGTTGAAGGAACGTAAGAATTAATATAGACATCCAATGCAAGATTTTTCAGGTAAAATCATGCATTGCAGTGCATCTAGAACTGTTATAAATTAAATATTCAAGTCTAGTAGTCTGCGGAAATCCCAATAAAAATAGAATAAAACACCGCAACCAATGTACGAGAATTAAAAATTACCGAGATTCTAAGGTAATATACGTATATATACTCTCCAGATTCACAAATCCTTCATAGTTTTTCAGTATTGATACTCTCAATCGAAATATCAGTTTCGACGATCTTTCAAAGGCCTCCAGGTCCGATCTTCAGAATGAGGATATGGGGATAGATAGCAGAGACAAAAAGGATAGTGTTGATGACCATTCTTGCACGTCTACACACAAAACCCTGAGGTGTTTGATTGAAATGACGATAAACCCTCAACGTACTCTCACTGATCTTGTCACGGGAAAGGAATCTAGAATGCTCGAGAGAGTTTATATTATTTCTTCGATAGAGGGAGCTCACCTGATTAGTTCACAAATGAATGTTCTCCTCATTCTGAAGATAGCACCTGGGGGCGTTTCAGAAGACATCGAAACTTAACTGTTTCTATAAATATTACTGAAGATGCTTATTAAGGATGAAACAATTGTATGGTATGATTCCATGTTGTATTTTTTCAGTTATTGATCTCACCAGTGAAGTTGTTAAGGAAATTGAATTGAATTTTTCATCGGTATTTTTTGTTACTTTGTTGATTAAATTCCGAAGAAAAATCCATAATTAAAGGGGCATTAATGCAGTTAGTTTCGATACATTGTAGCATCTGCAAATGAAAGATTAATTTTGTAAGAGAAACATGTGGAAAAGGAACACTTCAAAACGAGAAAAAACGTGTTGTAACAATAAAGAAACATTTAAATGGGATTTGATAAGTTATGTTTATTCCTTTTGAACAAGTTTCGACCTTTTCAATTCACATATCTCATTTTATATCAGATAAATAATTCCTAACTGCTTTATTACACGATAGAACAGTAGAAAACTCATCCGATAGGAAACGCTTGATTGTAATTAAGTACTAAAAGTGAAATCAATTCAATAGCTGTCAGTGTATGCTTGACCTTGGGTATTATCCAAGTTCTGCAAAGTATATATCCGAGAATAAATTTATTGTAATTGCCGATTTTGCACAGATAAAATAAAAAAATTCTTAACTTGTGGGAGTTTCGATCTCACTGTTTTTCATCTACGTTTTCTAGATAATATGCAAATTGACATTTCATAGCATTTCTATCATGGATTTTGTTCTAGTGAATACTTTATAATTTTTAAATGGTGTTGAGAAGTTGACATTCTTAACTGGAAATGATAGGATTATAATGTTTGGTAATGTTTTTTTCGTCAATTTATCTTACGTGTTTCTTGATGAAAAAAATGTCTTATACACTTCAATAAAACTTGAATAGTATCTTCATTCTTTGCCTTCATAAGTACTGTACCGGGTCGTGTATCACATGCATTTTTTATAATAATCAGTTAACATCTCTCAAAAATAATGGCTGAGAAGTATTTTTATGCTCTTACACTCAAAGGTGCTCAATCTAATGAACTTTGGGACCCTGAAGGTAAAGTTACGAAGGATTTTAATGGCGGACATAAACTTCTAATCAAACAAGCATTGTTGGGACCTGAAGCGATTGAAGGAGAAGTAAATGTTGATCAAGTGGAAGCTATGACATGGAAAGACTCTGTTAAAATTCCAGTAACTACATTACTGGTGGTCCAAATAATCAAGTGCTCTTGGATTTATCTTTTCCTGACCCCCCAGTTACTTTTTCTTTGATACAAGGTAATTGACCAGTACATATAATTGGTCATCATTTGATTGGTACATCAATGGAAGAATTTGATGATATGGATGAAGTTATAGATGAAATGGATGAGAATGAAGAAGGGAAAGAAGAAGCAGAAGAGGATGATGAACCGAAACGCAAGAAAGCCAAAACCACTAATAAACACAAAAGGAAAAACTCCAGTGAAGAACAAAGTTAGTAAGAAATATGAAAATGATAGTGGTTAATTTTAATTCTTCATTAGATCAGAATGTATCATTATTTCATACAAGGTAACTGTTTCATCTTTGATGACTTATTCTCTATTAGTCATTATTTCCTAACAGTTTCTGTGTGAGGTGTTCCAATAATTTGTGTTTTTTTCAGAAAAAATCCCTCTCATAATTTCTTCAACTAAAAATCAGTTGCTTCCATATAATGTTTAAAAAAATATCATATGTCAGTGATGTGCATGGGTATAATAGAAGAAATACTTATATTTTTTATATTTAAAGTTGTAGCTAAGCTTTCTGAATCTAAAAATAGCATACACTACGACGGATTTAGTGCCTTCAATAATAATTTGCCAAGTAGGTATCAAACTAGTGCTAGTATTGTGTTATTCAAACATGAACTAAAAAAGTATATTTGAAATAATGTGATAGGTATGTTATTCGAAATTGATATTACAAAATATCTAAGTTTTTTGTATACGAGTAGCTTTAGCTAAATGAATAAATATTATCAATATTATTACTTCAGATTGATATATGTTACCCCTCTAATAAGAAAATATGTATAATGTCTATAATGTCCGATTTCTGTGATATATTTAAATAATTATTTTTTGAATTTGAATAATCATTTGAATTTTATATATTTTAGTAGTCCAGAAAATACTCTTTGAAAGATTTTCATGGACAAATATCTGAGAAACTTCGATGATTAATAAGCTACAACATATTTGAAAAAACAGAATTGTACCCGGCACATCCTTCAAATATAATTATTTCGAAGGCTTAACCGTCTGGCAAGAACGTTAATGACATTCATTTCGTGTTTTCCAGCCAATTCGTCAGTTTCCACATTCCGCAGAACTGCGTTAGATTCGCAAACGAATTTATTTTCGACTCGTCCAAAATAGAATTCATACACGATGGTTCTACCGGAATAGATTCACGTGATCCTTGTGTTATTTTTTTTACGGACGCATAACTTTTATCACGCTCATATATCTCATTGCTGCATGTGACACACTGACCGATTGCTGGATTATCTTTTAGGCGTTGGCAATATGTCATGCGTTGCCAATCAAATGTTTATCTTGTGGTGCGTGAAAGCTTATTCATTTATCATGTCTAATTTTTTTGAAATTATAAGCTTTACGAGAAAATCGTCCTTGACTGAGTTTCGGTAGTGTTTGTTTGATCTTAGTAATATCTAAGTGACATGTTTATATTTTTAGGATGTTCGATAACTCATCACAGGAAGAACACCAAATGTAACTGATATTGTGATTGTCTTGGTGTTTTAATTTTCGCAAGTGTAGTCTTCGATAATTTCTCAGATTATCATGCTATACAAATATAGAAGTGTTAAGAAGAATGAAAAAAGATCTAGAGGTCGTGTACATTTAAAAAAACACTAGAATACCAGCGCATGTTAGAGGTATAAATATCATTTCATCACTCCAATCATGGTTTTATGAAGGGTCGTTCAACAATTACTAATCTAACATGTATCACTCAGTACATTGACTGAGGGTGAAACATGGTGATATAATCTTCCAAGCTGATTTGCCGTGGTCAACTGGAACTCCTCCTCTTCCAGACGTTTCGAACTGCGAGGGACATTCAGTGGCGGCGATTGCTTCGAGGTAATTGTGTACAGAGAGACGATTCTCGCAGTTAGAAACGAAACGTCTGGAAGAGTAGGAGTTCCAGTTGACCACGGCCAATCTGTCCGGAGTATTATATCACCATGTATCACAATGAACACTGGCCGTTCAAGCCTACACGATTTCATTGCTGGGGTATTGACAATCGCAAACAGACTGATGTGATATACATGGACTTCTCTAAAGCGTTCGACAGGCTTGACCACGGTATGTTACTGAATGAACTAGGCACTTTCGGGCTTTTGACATCCCTCATCAAACTTTTCGAATCGTACTTGATTGGCAGAAAGCAACGTGTTTTCAGCAGTAAGTATACATCAATTGAATACCGTGCTTCATCTGGAGTGCTCCAAAGTTCCATACTTGGTCCTCTGCATTTTAATATGTTCATAAATGATATAATAATCGATGTCATAGATGTTAAGGGTTTATTGTTCGCTGGTGACTTCAAGATTCAAAAGATCTAGACGTCGTGTATATCTTAAAAAAACACTAGAATACCACGGCATGTTATGAGGTATAAATATCGATACCATATGACAGGGAAAGATACTGGGTACAAGAGGATCAGGAAGATAAACCTCATGCTTGTGGAACTTCCGGATTCAGTTTGGGAAGAGCTCAGCAAAACTGTTTCGAGCGTGTACAAATATAGTTGTCTTACCAACATGATTCCCAACATCCGAAACGGATAGGTACCAGAAAGAGTACCAGGAGTATCAGAAGGAGAAAGAAGTTGGATATTCAACCAATTATATATTATGTAAAGAAATTTTTTGTTGAATATTAATATGTTGAAAAATCTTACGTGGTGTGTGAAATGGTGAAGGTACCAGACTAGAAAAAGAAAAACCTTTCTGTTATTCTGTGGAAAAAATTCTGAAACAAATACAGGACCGTATCAGAAGCGATAACTATGATTGGAATTCGTTTTGTTTTGTTAGGGATATTTGGAGTTCATATATCAATAATGAATTTTGACAAACTGCGACAGCTTGTAGGAGTTAAGTGGAACCATGTGTTGAAAAGTCGGTTGATAGCTTATCTCACATTGAACATATTAGACATTACCTTATATTATTGACAATAAGGGCGTATTTGATAGCTTTTGGATACTTTCTACGAAATTCAGCATATTGCATTCTCAATGTGTATATACATTTACTTACGTAATAAAAGAACAAGTCTTAAGCGCTTTTTTAGTATAAATATATTTTATGATAACTTAATATACATCGAACTTCTAACCAATGGTGGTAACAAACATGTTGGTGCTAAATTATTTACAATTTTATATATGAATATAAAGCTGGATTCATAAATCGTACGTTCAAGAGGTTAGTGTTTTCAACATATTTTGGAATTTTGGAATGCGTTATATCTATTAAACTTGAGCGTATGGCACATCCTGTCAATTCATAAGATGTCCACTCAAAAATCAATCTTTTTACACAGTTTTATGCAAATTGAATCCACATGCTGACTGAGATTAAAGTATTGGTCGAAAGTAATCTATAGGTATCTCATTTCATATACCCTCTCTAGAGTACCATTATCTATTTCTACTGCAGAGATGTTTTGATTAAATTTTCATTATTATGGCGAGATACATTTGTCTTTTGCATACAATGCTATAGAACTATTTTTAAGATAATTATTCAGATCATTCGTGAATAGATTGGAGTGCAAGGGCCCAAACACAATACTGTGGGGAACACCATACACACTTTCAACTTCTCCTGACATATTATCATTAAGTTTAGTTTTTTTGGTAACAGTTCTTAAATTTTGAAGTAATATGAAATCAAACGTTCCTAAATGTAGAATGAATATTATATCAATCAATCAAATTAAAGTACTCATATATAATTTTATATAACTGTTAAAATATATTAAACACAATATGGCAGTAATTTGAGGGTAGGGTAGGTAATGAACCTGAATGAAAATAGTCATTAATTTCCTCTGGAGTATAAAGATTGTGAATGTTTTTCGAATTGCTTTTGTCTGAAAGTTTGTTTTAGGTGACCTTCAAATGGCTCAGCAAATTTAGGTGAATATTTGAGGAATTGGGATATTTAGTTGTCCTGAAATTTAGTAACTGAAATTCAGTACGGACAGAGTTCAGAATATATGAACATAAATATCTGCAACATTATGATTATTGCGAACTAGTATTTATCAAAAATTTATGCACGTTGTTAATGTGCGGTAGAGAAAGAAATTTCTTACAAATGGTAGGAGTTTGACGAATCATTCTTCCACTCCTCCACAAATACAATGAACATACATTAGATAATAATTCAAAAATAGTAGTCAGAAATTAAACCAATATGAAACTAATGATTGAAGTCTAATAAGTGTAGACTTCGTTAACTTAGTGATTAATTCGTCGCGGTTTTTAGTACATAGTTGTTCCGTATACATAAAACATCATCTGAATGTTATTCGCCTACAATCCAAACAAGCACTGAAAATATGATCATTATAACAGCAAGAGGCGGCGAATAACAAGATTGTGTTATTTGAGCTCCCAACATTCTAAACAGAGACAGTATAGACTTGATCCTTCATTGCAGATGTGAAACTGGCATATTATACACTTGCAATTGAAATGCCTCTCTTATGACCTTTAGAAGGAAAATCCAGCCTTGAGTGGAGAGTAAAAATTGCATTATATTGTCAAGGTAGCTACGATCGACAACACCCTTTAACCATGGATTTATATAATAGGTATACAAACAAAGCAAGAAAGCAACATTTTCTGTATCATTCACTAAGCAAATCAGGTTAATGTGGAACTAGTTGGAAATGGAAAAAAATCTCTATTTCTCCAGTCATTTCCTTGCCTAGAATGTTTGAATAGTTCTATGTTAATTGAATATTATTAAATCTTTGAATGTACGTTAAGAGAAAGAGAGAACATATGTAAATAGAGATAGAAGGTGTGAGTCAGTTGAATTCACCTTTATGGATAGTTATATATTGGAACCGTTTTGGAAGACATTCGAAGAAAAAACAAATCAATCAGGAATGTGTATCTAATGTATGTTTTATTTCAAGAATTTCAGAAAAAATAACTAACATGCCGGTCAACCTGGTCTATATATATATATATATATATATATATATATATATATATATATATATATATATATATATATATATATATATATATATATGAAATTGAAATTTTTATGCTTATGGCACTGAATGAAATATTCAAGAAAATGAACACAAGGACATTCATTCGAAAAATTCCAATTGTCACGTTCGATGCTTAGTGTGTCTATGACCTGAGAGATGTTTTCTATTAATTCCTATAGATGTAATTGTGAAGTTTTCAATACTTTACGGTATTCCACTTGGAGTGATAAAAAGATGCTTTGGGATTGAAATCGTTGCCTCACTTCGATGGACGTAGTGCTCCTTGCAGAACGAAACAGCTCTCTCGCACTTCCATCAAGTGTGGTATCGATTTCAATATTTTTCTTACATTCATCCCTTTAAGGATAATAAAGGCATTACATCGTACACGTTCACATATCTTGTTCTACTATTACATTCATTTGGTTAATTTGAATTTTTCGAATGAATGTTTTAGAATATATATATATATATATATATATATATATATATATATATATATATATATATATATATATATATATATATATATATATATATATACCTGGTTATTCCTACTGATAAATTTGTATTCCAGAATTGAAATGAAAAAATATTTCCATTCAATCAGAAAGTAGTTTTTTTATCGGTTTCGTAAGCATAATTTTTTAAAGTTGTAACGATTTTAGCCTTACAAGAAATAAACTTAGATATCTACAATTAAGATATTACGAATAGAGTAGGAATAGGAATTTTCAGATCAAAGGAAAGCAAATTTAATATCTACTCCTATGTTGAATAAAAACTTAAATTCAAACACTTGAACTTATGATTTACACTTTATTGCCTGAGTTACATAGCATGACGCATTTCGTCGTTACAAACGACTTCTTCAGATGCTTAGAGAATAATGTCTGAAGAAGCCGTTTGTAACGACTAAGTCTCGGTGTTAAGGCTCATACGTTATTTATTTTGTTATATACGTTTGAATATAAATTAATGTTCTTATTAATTATAAAGTTGTTTGTAATTAAAGTTTATATTCAATTATAATGGATTTACATAAAGTAAACGCCACCACTATTAAATACTCCTATGTTCATACACGTAATTATCAATTTCAAAATGTATCATCACTGAATTCTTGAATTGATGATTTGAAACTGAGTCCTTTCGACAAATCACATATTTATAAAATCGAACAGAACAAGTAGCACCTGTTTCGTCTTCTTGCTGTTAATTAGAAAAATATATTACGGGAGAGAATATACTGGTGTGACAGTGTGACTAGTGAGCTTGGTGATCTCCACATCCTTTTTCAACAAGGTGAATGACTCTTGTCAGTGTTGCTCTCACTTATTCCTTGAATCAGAAGCGTTATTTTTCAGGTACAGCTGAAAATCCAGTTTCAAAAGAATATGATGTTACAAAAGGGACAGAAAGTCCTGAAGCGTTTGTAGTTTAATTCAAATATCCATTTTGAACTGATAACACATACTCCACCGAATTGGAAATGGTGAGAGATACACCAGTAATCAGAATCTCTTCATCTTGTGAAGTAAACACTCGAGGAGCTGGCGCATGGCAAATCATTCGATGAGCTTCGAGAATTGTTCCGTGAAAAGGGCCCCCAGATCTGGTGGGACAACCAGTTTATAAGATGTCGCATACTCATACAAGTCAATCTGGACATACACCTTTTTAAACGCCTCAATATTATCCAAAAAATTCATAACGTGAGTTTTTTGCAATGACTATTTCGATTGATTTGAGCTGTATGTTCAGCTCTTCCAAATTTTCTGAAATTCTTAACTTTAGCGAAATACGTTTCATGTAATATACCGCACCGTTGATACATTTTAATACTTGGTTCAGTTGAGAGCTCATTGATTTTGATGCGAGACCTACGGATGTTGTAATGGAGACATAGTGTTCGCTACTTTTTTGCGAACGCAGACAACGCAACCTAAGAAGGTACCAATATATAGAGCTCAAAGTATTGTTTTTTCATAGGTACCGGCGAAAACGTTTTAGCCTATATCACATTAACTTATGGTTTCCGATAATGACAGAGGATCAACTCAGGCACGGTTTGGGAACCCCTGGTATATCTCTTGTATAGCGGTCCTTTTGAACGAGTTTCTCTTGTCGTAAAAAGATTTACTGAAATTCATCTTCATTATTTGCTATAGATATGCAGGGCTGATTTCTTCATTCAACAGTTTACGTATCAACAAAGGTCGTGGTGATATACACGTACTGCTTCCACGTCACAGATACGTATTTCTTGTTTGTCTTCGATCTCGAGCTGAGAAAGTGGAAGTGCGTTGTCTCGTCACTGGGTCAATCCATACACCAACTAACGAACCGCTTTGCGGGTAATAGAACCAGTCTATAGAAAGTGAAATTTTATACTTGTACTTCCTGCTTTTATCAAGCCGACATTTAGTCTGAACAAGCGCTTGGATATTTCTTCGGATATTTGCGTGCGCTTTATGATATCAAACCACGTTTCTTTTTATCCGTGGTTTCAATGGACGATTGTTCATTGAGGAAGAACATAAGTGTTTATTGAGTTAGGAAAGAAAATTGATAATTTGTGTTTGAAGAAGATGAAACAACACACAATTGGACAAGGAAGATATAACAATAGTCTGCGAAAAAATTGAGACCTGTTTAATTACGTAATAACTCAAGACAGATTTGTCCCTTGAGTAGGGACTGAGCAAATTAACTGACTTCGTATACCTAACAAGAACTAAAAACATTTCTCGGCGAAAAAACTGAGTAGCGAGACTTGGTTTTATTACAAGTTCCTTTTTTTATGGCAGAAATTCTGGTGGTTGTGTTTGTCTATGTTTTGATTAGTTTGTGACGAATGATTACTGTTTGGTAATGTTGGTACACAAAATCACAAGCTCCTTGTCTGTTTGACAACGCTGTTGAATTGTGGGTTTACGGAAACAGAAGAAAAATTAATTCGTTATTTCATTTCAATATCTATTTGGAATTAATCGAAGCAATGACTCACTTTGAAACTTTTTCTTTGTATATTTATTTTGAACTAAGATACATTAAGAGAATTGAAGGAGACTCTTAATTTCTGTTTCAGCTTTGAGGCTTTATTTCGCTTTTTCAGGAACTCTGGAATAATGTTATACAGTATTTAATTGTCATTAGTAAGTTCAATTTGGGTTTTCTCAAATGCCTAGCATTACATATCAAACAGATTAAAAACCAAAACACACATTCAAATTATACTAATTCAGATGAAACGTTGCCAAATACTACATTTAAATCTTCTCCTATATTTCAATAACAAGTAAAACGCTGAGAAACACTTTCGATCTGTTCAGATTTCACAATATCGAAAGAAAACAACCGTCTGACAATGGCAGCTCATGTGTACCAACTTAAAAGATTAGAATATCACTCGACTCATTTCACCTGGAATCACAAAAATAACGTGGTGTAGGATTCTGAAACTATTAGAACCAAAGAACCAAATTGGGGCTACTCAAGTTGAAACGTATTTTTGTGAATTTTGCCTCATGACGTCAAACGTTCATAAAACCATTGTTTTATCCAGATGTAACAGATATATGTGTACAGAAGTGTGAGTCCTTTGATATCCTTTTTAGAATTAATGGTGTTTCATGTTTTGTATATATTGGTTATTTCATAACATGTTGAAAATAGTAATCGTGTTTCTGAATGTCAACTAGAAATTTTCAGATCCATTGATTATTTTTCTGAATTATCAGTCCCATTTTCCTAAATGTGGTAAAGTAATATTTAACTTATATAGTCTATCATGCGGTCTGTTGTTAACTATAGAGCTAGATTCATTTGAAGATGCCAACTAAATAGCAATTTGTATGTTTTGGCTGGGTATTTTAAGATAGATTTTCTAGATTTTGAAATGGTTTCAATTCTGTGCGAAAGCTAGAACAGAAGAGTCTACTTTAATTTACAACCTCAAAAAATTGAATCACTTTAGAAACAAATGTCATCTCGAGCAAATGACACAAAATGTCTATTAAAGCTTAGAGGTTGTTGAAGAAGGTCTTATTTAAAATGTTTTGAAAGTTCATAACTGTAAATGCAGCTGATCTAGCAATGTCCGTCCTATTATTCATGGTATTAACATTTTCATTTATGTGGAACATTTCTAAAAAAATCCTTTTTTTGGTAGCTATTCCAGTAGTTACTTTAAAATTTTCAATATCAAAGCGATGTCGCTTTTTTGAGGAATGTAGTGCTAGCTATATCAGAGTGAAGTCTTACATCACTTTTATGAATGGTTATTTTTCTTTTGATGGTCTGGGATGTTCGAACTATATATGCCCCTTCACAATCCAAGCAAGGAATACTATAGACACAGTCTGATATTAAAGATGGAGTCACTTTATCTTTTAATCTTCTAAAAGCACTTTTGCCAGTAATGATATTGTATTTGGCTTATGATATTTTATTTTGGGTCTTGACATTTTATTAACATCTGTTACTTTACAGACTACTGATGAAGATTATAACCATAATCGAAACATAGACCACGTTAACAAATTGGTTACGTCTCGAGTTATAGCTAGCCTAGTTTTTTCAGAGAACTCATAAAACATTTTTTATTCGAATGATACGGCAATACTCCTTCCAGTAATTATATATATATATATATATATATATATATATATATATATATATATATATATATATATATATATATTTATGTGTGTTTGATCACTCAGAGTTATTTATGTACAGATATAAATATCTCGTTTCAATACCACTCAAGTTTTGTAATAAAAGCATTTTGGCACTTTTAGTCTACCTGGAGTTTCTGGAACTTGGCCAGGTCGTTAAAATCATAACACGTTATTATGCTTCTGTGATTCTTAAGTGACAAATGTCGCAATGGTTTGTTTGGCCTAATTCGGATAAAATAAATTTCTGAAAATCTGCCAAATTACATGCATTTTGATAATTAAGCAAATGATAGGTATAATTCTAATTGAATACGTGTTTTGTGCTGCAAAGTTATTACAAGTTGATTAAATCTGTCGTATTTCGAATTAGATTACTATAGTCGCATTTGAAAATAATTTTTCAGAAAACCTATTGCCTAAAATTCATAGGGGAACTAATTGAAAAAACAATTTTCTTGTCTCCAAATGTATCCTTTCCACTTTACTCTAGTTTATTCTCAAAATAGTTGAATTTTACTGAGAAATAAGCTCACTGCAAAATCTAAATATCTACGCCCAAAAATCTTAGTCTAGAAAAAGAAACAAAATCAATACTGCTAGTTTAGGTCAACTAAGTAACGAGATTTAGATTTTCCAAAAATCTGTTCTGAGAATAGGTCCGGCTGTTTTCATTCCGACAGAATCTTTTAAATGTCTTTTTTGGGAAATCATAAATTTAGTGCATTTCGACTTCTAATGTTAACAGCTTTCTTCAATCTGATCTTTAATTATATGTGTTTTATTTATTTGCATAACCAAAGAATTTTGTCCTTTTTAGATGCTTCTTCCCTTAAAGAATCCTGCATACAAATTCAAGGAGTACTGTGTTGACTCTTTTTCAACATGGTCATTGTATTTCAATATATTTATTCTTATTTTCATTTCGAGCATGTTTACCATCACTTATGGTAATGGTTCAAATATCTTCTATATAGAACTTCGCTTATCTTGCGAAAGTCAAATGATAGCACGTTGGAGTATGGCAGGATGTTCTGGCATTCTATTTACACTTGAAATCAACGCCTTTTTGAGACCAATCAGAGAAGCTTCTTGAAATTTTTAGCTTGGAGGGAGGATAAACTTCATCCACAGAGAGGAGTCAATCATAACGAATTAACTATTGAGTCGATTTAGTTCTCATTGCACAAGGGGAGGAACTTTATCACTAAAAATTTCTGCACAAATTACTGCACAACAGTATTGATTGTCCTCCTGTCTTGCCTACTCTGAAATTTCGTGTTCCTAGGCAAAATTCTCGTAATACAGAATTTTCCCACCTAGAGACTCCAAGGTCCTACTCGCTAATAAAATCCCCCATTCGGTTTGTGCAGTTTACATTCAATAGATTTGCTAATCATTTGATTCCATAGAAGTTATTATTAGGAATTATGTAAACAAAGGAAATTGGCCAAAATGAATGGATTCATTTTGGCCAAGGCAAAGATTCATTAGACTGGCAGTCTTCACGTAGCATTTGAAAAAGTTGAATCTCATCGAAACGTACGTCATGCAGTATTCTTTTTAATATATGTGTAAATCTTGGCTTAACAATTGTTTCATTATGAATAGTTATTCTTTGTAATGCCAATAAAATTTCGGACTGATCGAAGTTCACTTTCATTTATTCAATAATTTACCGCAAAATCATTTCAGTGAAGATAACTAAGACGTCATATTCAAACTTTTGTCGAAATATTTGATATGGGTGAAAATATTTCCGGTATTTAGTCGCCTAACAAATTCAGTGAAAGTGAGCAGATATTTACTGTGGGGATCATTATACTTCGAACGAGAGTTATTAAGTGGAACAACGTGGCCAGATTCGTTGATGATTTGAATTTGATCAAGAAATAATCATAACATAAAGAAAGTTTGGAAAATACATGAATATTCATTGGATTCCATTGGAAATTTGAATAATAATAATAATTAAAGCAATGTGTGGAAATTTTTTTCATCCTCGAAGAAAATTCGATCAATTAGAGTGAAAAAAGTTCACCGTATAATTTCTTGTTTGTGGAGATTTTAGGAAGTTGTGGCGTTTGTAGCTTTAAAGTAAATTGAGGATAAATAGAAATTATGATCCATTACGTTCTTTAAAAGTTTATTTAAATAAATACTTCAAATAGATGAAAATTCATTTTGAATAGATGCCATAATGTCTTCACGTATGTACATCCAAAAATTGTTCAAGATATTCATTTCAAAAGTTTGAAATAAATTTTATTTTACTGTTGAAAAATGAAATACTTGTTATAGCAAAGTCGTGAATGTTTTTTTTTCGATCAAATAATAAATCAATAAAATTTTCTAATTCATCGTTTTTTCAATAATAGTGATACCTAAATATCTTTGCTGTAAATTTCTGTTGTTAGTAACTGTCTGATCTTTCTCTGCTGTTAATATTTGAGCTGCAAGCTTTTTATTGCAGAATAATGCTAAGAAAATACATTTAGCTTCTTATGTTCAACAAATAATACAAAATATTGCAAGATGGACACGTAAATAAGAATAGGTTCATTATTCTTCTAACCTAATTACAGAAAATTAACATAATGCTGAATAATAACTAAATAACTGAATCAATAAAATGAAATATAACAAAGAGCTCATCTAATCTAAAAAATCTAAAAATGTAACTGATGACTAAATAATACATTGAAATGTGACGAAGAACTCAATCGAATATAATTAATTTTTGTCAATTTAACTCACTCAATAACTAACTAAATTTAACTAACTCCTAATAATAACTTCTATGGAGTCAAAGTGAATGTCACAATTATTGGCAACTCTATTTGATGTAGACTCCATAAACCAAATGGGGGATTATATTAGGGAGTTAGTCCTCGGACTCTCTAGGTTGAATAATTCTGTATTACGAGAATTTTGCCTAGGAAAAATCTCAAAGCGTACAACAGAAGAGGACATATCAATACTGTTATGCAGCAATTTGTACAAGAGTTTTAGTGATAAAGTTTCTCTTCTACCCTGCAATGAGATGAAACGAAGTAGACTCAATAATTCGTCGTGATTGACTCCTTTCTGTGGATAAACTTTATCCTCCCTCCAAACTAAGAATTTCAAGAACCTTCGCTTAATAGCCTCAAGATGGCGTTGACGGCAAGTGTAAATGGTATGCTAGATCATGCTGCCATACTCCAACTTGCTACTGATTAAGATTAAATCATTGAATATTCTTATAAATGTTGGAGAATTATAAAGGGTGTTTTTTTCAGAGGTATAGAACTTCAAATTGCAATAAAACAACGACGGATCATTCGATTGACAAGAATTTTTTTTTATTCGAAAGATAATTTTGTGGCTTTACATTTTAAATATGATTTCTGGCATATGACTGATAGTCCAATCTAAACGTCAATTTTCGATGACTTCTTCCAACATTTGTGGACGTATATGGGCAATAACACGGCGAATATTGTCTTCCAAATGGTCAAGCGTTTGTGACTTATCCGCATAGACCAATGACTTTACATAGCCCCACAGAAAGTAGTCAAGCGGTGTTAAATCACAAGATTTTGGAGGCCAATTCGCAGGTCCAAAACGTGAAATTGGGCGGTCACTAAACGAATATTTCAATAAATCGATTGTGGCACGAGCTGTGTGACATGTTGCGCCGTCTTGTTGAAACCACAGCTCCTGGACATCATGGTTGTTCAATTCAGGAATGAGAAAGTTAGTAATCTGGGCTCTATACCAATCACCATTGACTGTAACGTTCTGGCCATTATCGTTTTTGAAGAAGTACGGACCAATGATATTTTTGACATACACTTGAGGATCATCTTCACTCCAAATGCGGCAGTTTTGTTTGTTGACGTAGCCATTCAACCAGAAGTGCGCTTCATCGCTAAACAAAATTCGCTTATGAAAATCGGGAACAACGGCAATCTCGCTCTGGACCCATTCGACACTATTTGCAAGCGTTGTACAGGCGTTAGTCTATTCATGATGAATTTCCAAATCAAACTGAGAATAAATCACTCCTCAGCTGTTAAATCGGTCGCTATCTTCAACATTAATGCCAGCTTAAAGTTTTCTACCTCTAAAAAAACACCTGTTAAAAATATTTGCCATCTGGTATAGCGAATCAATATATTTTCGACTTGATGTAGATACTCCTTGAGTGAGAGTTTATTGTCCCAAAATTCTATAAAAACTGCACTAGAAAAAACACTTTCAAATTGGCCATCAAACCAGAATGGGCAATGAAAAAATGGTTTCACTCTTTTTATCCAAACAGGATAATTAATTAATTTATATTCATTAATATTCATGAGCGGTTGGCAAGCAAAACGAGATTGAATTAAGTAATTTCTTTTCATTGTTTCGCTATTAATTAACTGCAGGTGCATTAGACTAATGAGGCTTCAGTATTTTTATTTTATTCTGAAAATGTTTTGCTTAGCTGATTTAGATTTCTCGTCCATTTGATCATCTATTAACGTCATACGGGAATATATTTTATCGTACTGTATTTATGTGTGAATAGGTCAAAAATGAGATAACGTACCCGTCTGAAAGTCATTGATTTAACACTTTGTACTGAAGTAAAGATAACAAGGGTATAATATTAAGATACACGTTAGAAATTTTGAAAACAAAATTGATAGTAAATTCTTTCTTAAAATTCATGGCCTTATCAAAGATTCTTTATGCATTTTTTATTTCGAGAGTAATATATATTTTCTAATAGAATAATTCTTCCAATAAGCATCAATTATTGAATTCTTGAATATATTTGATCTTAAAAGATCAAATATATTCAAGAACATTTTTTAAAGAGTTCCTTACTTAGGTGGTGATTATATTTTCTGATACTTATTTCATACAAAATTTTACAAATAAATGAATAATTAAGATATGAATGCGAATAAAATAATGATCAATTTTTAAATAATATTTGAAGGATTTTCGAAAAAGAATTTTTATTTTTTCAAGATTAAGTTACTCTAGTTTTCGAGTTGATTTTCGGGCTATTAGCAACATAAAGTACCTGCGTGGAGTTAGCAACGAAATCCCAGCAAAGAATCGTACCCCCATACGCAAAGAAGGCGTCACACGCCTCAAGATATGTATATAAGAACTTTGAAATCACATCTCGGTCTTCAAGTATATCAGTTGCTAAACTTAATAAATTCCCTTTTTTATATATATTTCGAAAATGTCGACAGTGTTGGTAGATTGTATAGTGTTTTGTACTTATTATTGTAAATATTATTATCGCTTCCGATAGAAAATGGCAGGGGCTATAAGTTAGCTCAAAAACATTGGATGGATGACTTGTTCTACTTATTTTAATCCCTTTCGATAGTATATGCTCACGTGATTGGTGTCGTATAAGGGAAGAGGGGCAGAAAGTGCTGTTTTTTTTAACTGAGTTAGTTCACAAGAATTTGATGTATGCTTCTATTCACTTATTTCAATACCTTTCGATAGTATATATGTTTTGCTCCTATTACTCTTCATAGGATGACTATGACGACTGCGACATTGAAGTGATCATATACTACCGAAAGGTAGTATATGATCACGATGGTAGTATATGGTCACTTCTAGATTTAAATATGTAGACAAAATGATTCATCAAATTTATGTGAACTAACTTACACTTACTAAAAATTACAGCACTTTTTGGCTCCTATCCCCCCTACTATTTCTTATCGAAAGTGATAATATTTACAATAATAATTACAAAACACTATACAATCTTCCAACACTGTTGACATTTTCGAAATATATGAAAAAAGGGAAATAATTCAGTTTCAGCAACGGATATATTTGATGAATGAGTTGTGATTTCGAAGTTCATATATACATATCTTGAGGCGTGTGATACCTTTAGGTACGATTCGTTGCTGGGATTTCGTTGCTAACTTCACACCGGTAATAAAATATGGAACGCAAGCATATCTGTGATAATCCATTCGATGTCTCTCCCAAATTTTTATAAAAATTCAATTTTTCTTCGTCTTTCTATATAAATTGTGGAGACCTATAGCTTATATAATTTAACAATTTTCATTTGTCAACAATTTTGAAAACGATAACTTTGATTTAGGTTATGTTCAACAATGTTTTCTATTTTTAGATGTTTCGCTAGAAAGGAAATCCCGACGTTTTCATTTAATTGTGATTGTATTCTGCTGGTAGTAACGATAATGGATATGGGCATTTCAGAATTGTTCCAAAAAAGTCCAAAAGCATATTGGGCTAGTTTTTTCCGATTGTAATAAGTATATGAATTCGATTCAGGTATTTTACTTCATAAAAAAACCAGTTGCTGGAATATGTAGAGGAGAAATCTAGTATAAACATAATAAGTAGGTATCTAAAAACTACTGGTTATTCTCATTCTAGGTTACGAGTATGAGGATTTTCCGAATGAATTCTTTGAGGTAATTCTTTATGTAATATTTTAATTCAATCATCAATTACAATATTTTCTATTGGAAAAATTTTCTGCTTCATGTTCATAGTCCAAATGATCTCAATCCCAACTGTGATATGGAATTCATTGATTTAATAACTTTGTTTTGTTACTGGGGGATACATAAATAAAATAGGATGACTATTTTGAATATATTTGCTTTCAATGTAATAATGGTGGCAATGATAGGAGAACAGCTGTCGTGAAATTATCTGCAAAGAAAATTCGAAGCGATGGTGATGTTTTTCTTCAGTGTAGAGTTTTCTACTACTTTTTCTACCTCGTTCGACACAAGTTGAGTACATCTACTCCTGGAAAGGTTCAAACATATCAACAGTTTTTTTGTTCCGAATTAGAAATCCAAGCTTCTGTTTCGTTACCAAGACGCTAAAACAGAGGTGGATTTCTTGAAAAAACGTACTTCATTTTTCGCACTTACCCATTCAATTAATTTCAATTACTGTTGTTCAAACTATTCAGTATATTTGAAAATTTTTCACATTTTTTTTGTGTTCCATTGCTTTCGCATTGGTTGATTCATTCTTTCATTTCGTTTCATTGCATAAAGTTTATCTGGGAACCGTTATTTTTTGATGAACGACTCAATTAATTTGAAAATGTTCATCTTTCTGTAATAATTGTTCTATTTTTCAATGTCAGGGCGTCGACTTTAAGTTATTCAGGAAAGTATAATAAATATTCCTTACGCATCATATTTTTTATGAGAACATTCGGTTGAATTCCTCAAAAACTGTTTAACACATTGGAAATATTTTTAGTGATACTAAACCACATATCGATTGTAATGAACTCTTGATAATATATTGTTAGCCCTAAATATGAGGAGTAAATTGAACAGTTTTTGTGGTTTTTCAACGATGTTAATCAACAATATATAATATAAATTATATTTTGAATATATATATATATATATATATATATATATATATATATATATATATATATATAAGCTCAATATTTATTGGTGATTACAGGTGTAAGGAATAATAAAAAAGAAATATAAAATTATATTGGACGTTTCCCCTGCTTCCTCAGAAGTACAAATTATCTTTCAGATGATTGAATCGGTTCAACAATAATTATTCACAACAATGAACGTACATGAAAACGTAAAATTCTCAGAGAGATTTACGGCCCATCAATATAAACGGCATTTGGATAAAGAGACCTCTAAACACACTTTATCGAAAGACAAATACAATAACGAAAGAAACCTGAAAACGACGAGTAAAGTTTTATGCACATGTCTACAGGATGAAACAGTCCAGAATACCGAAGAAACTACTCGATATAATAACAAAGATTAAATGCGGCACATGTGGCTCAGAAGGTCCAAAAGGATCTATAATAGATTAATTTAAAAAATCTCGAACATCGCACGGAATGTCGCTTTAAAATCGCACATGTTAAGTTTGAGCAAAAATAATCGCACTAACCTGTAATAAAATCGACAAGTTAACTGAAGAAGAGGGTATTCTGAGGGTATGAAGCGTCTTTGGCAAGCAGAGAAGCTGAAAGAAAAGGTTTAAAAATTGTAGCATTCGGAAAGGATAAAGCGTTCTAGGGAGACAAAAAAAGCTGAAGGAAAATCTCCAAAAATTGAGAATTAGTTCAATCACCCTTTAATGGGGAATAATCGTATATATAAAAAATATAAATTAGATAAATTATATACATTATATACATTTTTTTGTTGGATTTTTGAATTTGATTGATTTTACAAGATACCTGTTGTGTTTTTCTGTCATAGCTGACCTTGCGAAGGGCGTCATAGGGGCCAGATCTGAATCCGTCTGACGTGATACTAATTATAAATGAATTCTAAGTCTGTGGGTTAATAAAAATCTTCATTAACGAATAAATGTGTGGCATTGAGAATTCACGACCCAAGAACTGTATGAACATCCTCGCTGACTTTCCACTTGAAAGTGAGAGTTCTCTCTATCTCACTTGATCAAGGAAACGTGCGAGGGAGAAACTAACTTGGGACATGTGGGCACGTTTGATGCGAATTATTGCGTCGTTCTTAATTATCATAAAAATCGAGTGAATTTTCTCGCCATTCATTAGAATGCTATTTGAAAAATAAGCGATAATTAATTATTTCCTTACACATCTTTTGTGTGAGAGCTATTAATTCACTAGTTCAGATATCGTGGAATAAGACCTGGGGCACAGATCTTTTCTTATATCCAATTATTCGTTTTTTGTTATTTTCCGTTGTGTTTTGTCTATACAGGAAATATTAGTCAATTATTGTGTGACCAAAGGTGTTTCCGTTTATTCGCTGAAAGATAAATGAGTTGAAAAATATTCAGTAATTATGAGGTGGAGCAAAAAATAATTAGTTTTGGTGGTTGTGTTTCAATTTTGAATGATGAACTTTTTCACGAATTTTTGACTTTGTTCTTTTGAGTGATGCGAAAAATGTTTAGAATGAAATACGATTAATTCAATCAATTTTTCGCATACCAACATCCAAACTGATACAATGAATTTGTTGAATATTATAATAATAACAATAATATAATAATAACATTTCATTTAGCTATAAGCTATTGATAAAAAACTCAATACATCCACTCAATACTCAATCTCAATCAAAACATTTCGTAAAAATATATGTTACTTACAATATTTTGAATTTCCTGTAATCATCAAAATATTTCAAATTTGTTGGCAAGTCATTGTATAGACGGAGCCCTCTGCTGAATGTGGACTTGTATAGGGTGTTTATTTTAGAGGTATATAATTTTAAATGGCAATAAAACAACGATGGATCATTCGATTGTTATTCGAAAGATAATCTTGTGGAATTACATTTTGAATATGATTTCTGGCATATGGCCGCAACGGCTGACTCGGATGTAGTCCAATCTGGACTTTCGATGACTTTTTCCAAAATTTGTGGCCGTATATCGGCAATAACACGGCGAATATTGTCTTCCAAATGGTCAAGCGTTTGAGGCTTATGCGCCTAGACCAATGACTTTACATAGCCCCACAGAAAGCAGTCTAGTGGTGTTACATCACTAGATCTTGGAGGCCAATTCACAGGTCCGAAAAGTGAAATTAGGCGGTCACTATAGTGCTTCTGGAAAAATAACTATTTGAATAATTTGCCCTGGTGTATTTGTAGTAGATAACAATAAATAACAAAATTTGTATACTTGAAGCATTAGTTATAAGTACAATTAATTATGTAATCATAATAGAACTGTACACTATGGGTATATAAAATTTATCATTAATCAATTAAAACTAATCATACTAGGGAAAGCATCGGACTCAAGATATTTGTGGGGTATAATACTGGACTGAACTAATGGCACCATGAACCTTCTCAGGCAGATTTGAACATAAAAAGCCGTTTTCAGCATGCTTTCGTAAGATCTACAATGCTGGTGCACCTCATGGGTCTATTTCAAGCCTTGAAAAATCACGACTCTTCACAAAAAAGTATTGTTTATAGGAAAATGAATAGAAATCTATGGAGCTGGAAATCCAAGGAAATAGCTAGAAAATACTATTGAAATACATGAAACTTTTGTGTTAAAATAATGAGGGCTCGTAGAAAGCTTTGAAAGATCTTAAATGCAGACCATTTGTAGTAACTATTTGAATATACCAAAAATTCTTCAAAACAGTCATTTTCGATAATCAAATTTCTGACCTCAAACTTTATCTGTACTATGGACGAAATGGTAGCGAAAATTTTTCCACAAATTATATCAATATATTGAACTTTGCTTGATATCCGAAAAACACTATTTGAGATCAAATTATGTCTCAATTTTCAATGAATATCTCTTTACATTGTATCGAAGATAACATGTGCTTTTAGCTGTAACATATCACCAATTCAGTAAAATAACTGTTAATCTTATCTTTGAAGATACTGATTATGTCAGGTATTTATAGCAGAATGTGTTTTTTGCACACTCTAATGCTTCCTCTTCAATGAACTCATTCTCAAGAAGCTATTTCTATTTTACAGTGTTTGCTGCCAAATAATCAATGCGTATTAAATTAACATATGTAGTTAGCGTAACTTACGCAGACATATTGTGACAGTTTCGTATACATAAAACAATGAAAATATTAGAACATTAACTTGTCCAAATGCGAGGTGTACTGAGCATGTGGATGGATTATTTTCAGCATTTATTTACAGCATGAGCTATAAAAAAATTCAATTTGTTTTTGCCATCTTTTCTGCTACACTTGAATGCGTATTTCTTTGATAATTGCATTTGTTGACTAACATCATTCTCTTTGCATAAGAAGGGATTTATAATAAATTTATAATAATAATAATAAATTTATTCGTTTGCAGTATTACAATTTTCATGAAACTTAAGATAAAATAAAAGAAATTGTAGGTGTAATTACCTGCAAAAAGGAGCTCAAGGCAGTACAACTGATATAATATTGAGCTCCAAAATTACGACTATAAATAATTCTTTTCTAATACTACCTATTCCGTACACAATATTTCAGGCAGAATAAGATTTGAATCACTCATCTCGGTTCAATTTTTCAATAAAAAAGCTTTCAATAATCTTCTAAATTTGAAGAGACCAAAATCTTTCAGAGAAGGGGGTATCCGGTTATAAACAGAGCATATGTTGTGCGAAAAGGATCGAGTAAATGCAGAAGTGCAATAATGTGGTGGTGATAATAGACCCTTAAATCTCAAATTCAACGTATGAACATCAGATCGAAAACTAATTTTTTCATACAGATAGGTTGTACTTTTATATATTAGAATGGAGTGAAATCGAACAGCCGAATGCAATTGACGTCTCTTCTCCATGTCTAACCAATTACATGTCTTCAACTTGTGGATTACTGGCTCGTATTTCTTGATTCCATTATTTAAATCTGAGACATGATCTCTGCACTCTTATCAGCCTGTATCAAACATGGTGCGTATACAATATCGCAATAATTGAAATGACTTAATACCACTGTTTCAGTTAATACAATCTTCAATTTTGTGTTCAGGGAGTGTCTGTGGGGGTAAAGCATTTTCAAATTAGCGAAGGCTTTACGGATGTAAGAAGAAACATGATCACTAAATCTCAAATTCGTATCGATTATAAGTCCAAGATTAGTAGCTGGTTTTTCATGTATTAGTTTCTCATTGTTCAATTCGACTTGCAACTCAGTCTCCACCTCTTCTCGATGTTTGCCAAAGACGAGTAGTTTGGTTTTGCCCGGATTAAGTGACAAGTGATGTTTTTCTGAAATTTCAGATAAGACTCTCAAGTCCTCATTAATCCTAATGGAGTCCTCCTCTACATTCGTGGATAAAAATGAATGCAGAATCTGAGTGTCATCAGCGTACCTAAAGTCTTCACAATACTTCAAATCTCTCATTATGTAGATTGTATGAATACAAAAAAGCAAAGGGCCCAAAACTGAACCCTGTGATACACCGCATTATGTCTTTATGCTGTCCAAGTTTCTAGTTTTTCAGGTTCTCACAAGGAAAATGAATGAGTATACTTGTGTTGAGGTCTAGAGTCAATTAATAAACTCAATGTGTTTTGAGTTCGAAGTTCTAGAGTTCATTTCTGGGTAGAAGACATAACTATCGAAAATACGTCGTCCTTCCACGCAATGCAATGCCAAACTACTGACGTTTGTGCTTAATATATTTTTCCGATTGAGATACTTAGTACTTATTGAACCTGCAACAGACAAAATGGATATCACTCCTAGTTGGGTTGAGTTAGATCTATTATCCACTCTTAGATATTGAGCTTCAAGAAAAAGATTGAGATAGTCATCAAAATCGATTACAAAAATTTTTCTACGACTTTATGACCTATGTTTTTGATCGAAGACAAGCACTTGTGAATAGGTTTTAAAATTATACAGTTTCTTAAGGTCCAAAATAAATTATTGACCGAATGTAATCTGAAAAAACGTCCTGACATTTGAAAGCATACCATCGAAAGATAATATTATCGATATGATATTCATTTTGAAGTCTACAATAAATTGTTTGCTGAAAATTTTTTGGGAATAACTTTTTAATTAGTAATTCAGAATGGCAGTATACTGAAATAAATGAAGACATTTGATATAAGAGATTCGAGTTCTAATCAACAAATCAACGTATTCAGTTCAATGCGTTTGCATGTGCAGTCAACATATTATATTTGGCATATATATAAATGTTTTCGATAGATTACTCGTAAAATATTGAAAATAAGAGAAGAGATAGAATAAAAACGTTCCAACATTCATGATATAGCTGTAACAATATTTTTTTTATATGTGACTGTCATTCATCAATAATCGTATTCAACATAATCTTTGATTTGATATAAATAAACCACTTCCGAGCAAACTGATTAAACCAACCTATAAATTATGCAAAAACTTGTTTTTTCTGCATTTTCTCGAAACACTACGTCAGTTATATCCAGAAAATTGACATATGCTAAGATTGAATTATTCGGAATTTTCAGAATATTCAATGAAAATGGCGACTCATGCGAGCGACGTTGCCATATTATTCATTACTGGAACATGTTTCCACTTGATTTCATGAAAATTTGGTTCAGTTTTTTCAAGTTGATAACCAAAAATAAAACTGCAATACAAAATAATTTTCTCGGAAAATTTTTCTCGAATCGAAAAAAACGTGGGCGTAATTTTCACAAGTGAAGTAAAACTTCTTCGACATGGTAACATATGACGAGTTAGTTAAAAATGAATAAGTCATATTAAAATTCAAAAATTTTGTTAATATTTCAATAGTAATATATATCCACACACATTTGTAACCATGGAGCATTATACATAATAAATTCAATAACTGATTATTATACTTTGGATATGAAATGATTGGTTTATTTGAACTTTAATGAGAAACATAAACTCTACTTTGTACATTCATATTTTCAATCGATAATTTTTATTTTAAGCGTATTCAATTATGCTGGTTCCTAAATAGAGATAACGATTAAATAACAAATAACTTTGGTATTCATCATATAATGAAACAATATTTAGAATTTTCTCATAATTTTGATACAAATACGCATGTCGACGTTTCGAAGTCAAACTTGTTTATCAAATGCAGGATTAATACCAGGTGTAATTTAACAAGTATTCAGTGTGTAAAATTACACCTAGTATTAATTCAGCATTTGTTAAAGAAGTAGTACTTCGAAACGTCGTCATGCGTATTCGTTTGAAAATAATGAGTAAATTCTGAATATTGGTTCATTATGGATATTAATTTCTCCAAGTATCGACCTCATCAATCGTCAATTATCTATTATATATGCCCCCCAAGTCAATCAAAAAGCACTGCCGTAGTATCCTTTTCTCGAAACAGTTTGAACAATTTTCGACCTAAAATAACTTTTTTGTCAGTAGAACTGGAGGCCACTAACCAAGCAGTCGTATCGAAAGAGTATATTTAATTTCATTCAATTTTAATGAGTAGTTAAGAATTATAACTAATCAAAATTTCCTTATTTTGTCACTCCCTAACTACTGACGGATCATCGAAACTCTTAGGAACTTTCAGCGGGCAGAGAATCTTCAAATTTCGAATACAATTTGTCTTTACTGTAGAAATCAAAGAAAAACTGAAATATTTTGTAATTTCGGTTCAGTTTTATATATACATCAACTACATAAATTGTATATAAACTAAAATTCAAACACTCTAACTTTTATTTCACACTTTATTGAAAACAGCATGGCGCGTTCCTTCGTTACAAACGACTTCTTCAGATGCTAACAGATTACTGACTCAATCTGAAGAAGCGTAAATCAAAAGTTTAAGTGTTTGAATTTTAGCTAATATTCAATTATAATGAATTTACATTAAGTAAACGCAAACACTTAAAAAAAAATCTACATAACTAAATTGCAGTCCAATATAAGTATATAGGATTATAATAAAGTTACATTTGTGGTTAATAGAATCAATATCGAACATCTAGCATGTTTTGATTAAAAAAGATTGACTTGGCCATCTACTGAAAGTACAAGGTATCTCACAAGTAATAAATATAAGAATTAGTGGGATTATTTAATGCAAATGCAATGTCAATACATTTTAAAGATTTCTGATATAAATAATATTGTCACTATAAAATGTTGTTAGGGTAGCTAATTACGTCATAACTAAAGACATAAGGAACTAAATAATCCCTCAAGAAGGAACTAAATAATCCCTCAAGAAGGAACTAAATGAATAAACCAAGTTGGCTGCTTACACTATATTCGAAAGCTGATGAAAATCCTTGTTCGTTATCTAATTTTTGAAGAGGCTTCGCTTGTAGACCCTTAGGGTACTATTGGAATAAAATAGGAATTTTTCAGTTTCCTCTATGTGAATGTGGCGAAATAGGTTCACTTGATCATTTATTTTTAGTTTGTAGAATCTATCATCAACAAAGAAACGAGCTATTTTCAAATTTAAATAAACTCTTAAAATTTAAACGTCTTACTTTCCTAGATTAAAATAATCTTAGTTTCCTTCTGTCTCTTCAAAATATGAATGTTTTCGAGTCTCTGTTTGGTTTTGTAATTTCCATAAACATCAAGCTTTAATCAACGTTTTTTCCTGTGTTTCAATCCTCATGTTTAGGGTCCTTCATTTCCGTGGCTCAGTGATGTAATTATGAGTATAAAGATCAAATCGTCGTGAAAAGCCCCTCGGCGTATAAAGGTCTCTGTTAATTTCCTATTGGAGTTGGGTTTTGAAAGGTTCAATGTATGACAAGTGATAATCAAAATATAACCTAGTAATGTATTTTCGTTCGATGAAGAAAATTGCTGGCTAATGACTCAAGACAAGGCCATTTGAGCTTTATGCCTATTGATTCGAAAAAATAAGTTGACCGACTTGGTACTACATGGACCTCATAACTTTTTACGATAGAAGAACTGAATTGCCAGACTTGCTTTTTGTACAAATTTTGTTTTTGGTGCCATCCTTATTTATACTTCAGGTACGTATGCAACAAGTATGCAACAAATAGCTCCGTAAGCTGTATACGGATGCGTCCAAATCCGAACGGGGATGTTCGGCAGCAGTGATAATAAACGATATTAAAGTCGCAGTCCGTTTACCATCTCACTGTAGTATATTTACTGGGGAGACGACAGCTATATATGAAGATTTGAAACTCTGCAAGACACAAAAAGGAAAAAACGTAATTATATCGGACTCATTCAGTGCGCTACAAGGAATCAAACGTACGTATCCAAAGCACCCAATTCTGATATCTATAAGAGAGGAACTGGATATCTTGCAGAAATCATCGTAAAATTCATTTGGGTTCCTTCTCATGTAGGTATCATGGGTAACGAAGAAGCGGATCACCTGGCAGTCTATACAACATCTAATTTGAACAGCACAGTGTATGAATATTACCCAGCATCTGACATACGTGTACTAGCCAGGGAACACATTTTAAAAAAATTCCAAGTGGATTGGGATCAAAGCAACAACAAATTGAAAGGCATAGCTGATTCAGTACAACACTCACTTCTTCTTCCTTCCAGCCGTATAGAGCAAGTAAAACTAATTCGATTACGGATTGGCCATACCGCACTGACACATGGCTATATACTCAAAAAAGATCCTCCTCCTCTGTGCGCGAAGTGTTCAGTTCCCCTAACAGTGCTCCATATCCTTTGTGACTGTGAAGAATATAGTGAGCAACGAATAAATCATGACCTGAACAATGACTTAAAAACCACTGAAAAACTGCAAAATGGAGTAACGCTATCAGATTTTTAATTGAGCTGAATTTGCTGAAATTTATTTAAGATTATGTTTTGTTTAGTTGTATAAGTTGTTAATAAGTTTATTAACTTTGTTATTCCACTGCACCACCGCTAATAACCCTTACGGTTGATGCGGGCAATTTTCTAATTAAAAAAAAAAAAAAGCTCCGTTAAAGGTATATCCCTTAGTGTAGCATAAGAAGTTATACCTCAAAAATTAAATCACAAATGGTTTGGATTTATAAATTTCTGAATATTAGTATATATTCATTCTGTATGGAAATATTACTTCTCCGAATTACCCAATTTTTGAATTCGGTAGTTTTTGGCGACCTTATATCAAACCTTAGGTCAGGTACTGCACGAACAAATCAAAAGACAACTCTTGAATGCGTGAGTGCCTTATCTGGAAAAAATTTCCTTCCTCATTCTATGTTATGCAATTCTTACCGTTAAGTTGCCTACTTATCATCGCTTGAGCGTCATTTAATCCGCATCGATACTTTCTTCGTTATGGTCACTCATTAGGTTATTATTGATTGATTATACCGCGAGCCTCTAAAAACCGAGGCAATTTTTATTGTTGTGATACCATATTGGCGATGGTTGAGTGGAGAAGAACGAAAAAGAAATAATTAAAGATTAACTTGTCGTTCACTGTTATTGCTCAAGAGGGAAATTCCGATTACTTTCACTCTGCGGTGTGGGACCGTAAAATTGAGGATACCTGTTGGACTATCGAATTAAAGAGCTGGTAGATCTATATTACTAAATAATTGAACTAGAGTGTTTCAGTTCCTATAAAATTTTTGATTTAAAATTTTATTCAAATACGAATAAATAATAATAATAAATCTTCATTAGGTATATGAGAAATTCATATGAAAGACTATTGAGGTTAGGTCCTTCAGCATATCAATATACAGTGTTATTTCAATTTAAATTAGTTTATAACATGCTCAGTGCTTCCATTGCGTCTTCGTAGGAAATTTTTTTCTTTCGTACAAGTTTCTGCAGCGCATTTTTTATTGGTTCTATGTTTGTTTTTGAACACATCAGTTCATTAGATGGGTCTTTTCTTGTAATGGTACGCAGAGCTAATATTTCTGTTACCTCTTTATTCTTAAGCGACGACATTTTGCGGTTTGCATGGATTGTGTGTACATATTCTAGTATTTTGAACATCTGAAATGTTTGGCTCTTGTTGTTGTTTTCTTCTTCATTGACTGTGTGTGAAGGTTGAAATTTTGTTTATTGTCGAACTGTTCTCCCAGATAATTCATGGTTGATGGTGCTAATTCGTTTTGTTTATTGTTACTGTTGCTGAATTTTCTGTGATCTTATAGTTGGAAATAATATATTGACACTTATAAAGGTTTGGTTTCAGTCGCCAATATAAAAACCATTTATTCGCTTAACGATCAGTTCCTGTATTTTGCTAGTGCATTTTTCTATTGTTTTTCATGTGCTGCCAACAAAATGTTGGTAGTTCAAGGAATTATCGGAGCAGTATATCTTGTAAAGCAGCGGAGACAGAGGTGATCCTTGTTGGTGGAAAATATCTAGATGTTTTATTGGAACGTTAGTTCCTTACTTTAGGTCAGAAGGAGGGGGGTCTCGACGAGAAATGAGTGATTGGAATGTGGTCAGGTCATGTCATCGGAATGTGGGTGACGGTGACGGGTGCATCGAGTGGGTAGCATCTTCCGCGTGCACGCTAAGCCTCTTTCTCTCTTTCATCGATCTTTCTTTCTTTGAACATAGCAGTGCCGAATGAACCTAGAGCAAACGCACATCGAATATACAGCACTGTTATATATAAATTGTTTATACATTAGATACATTGATTTCAATTCAAAATAAATAAAAATATTATAAATGACTATGACGACTTATTTATTATCTATTGAATAGAATATTTTTTATAATTAACTGAGTAATCATTCTTGAAGGAACTAACGTTCCTACCTCGTGTCCCTCGACATGGTCTCATTTTTTTGTGTATTCTGTCAGACGTCTGAAGACATTTTCATTATCCTTATGAGGTATTTGGGTGTATTCATTTTATTCAATTTATATAATAGTCCCTTGTGTCACATGCTATCAAATGCTTGATTTATGTCTAGAGCCAGTGTTTCAGTTTTCATTTCATTCAATGGAGCATTTTGAATGTTAGATTTTAATATTGTAAGTGGATGTACAGTAGATTTGCTGTTGCGGAATCTAAACTTTTTCATTCTAATGTGCGTATGTCGTATAGTAGTCATATCTTTTTATTTTATTTATTTAAGCACATTATCCATTAGGAATTGACTTTGGGATACAGTACAGACTTGTTGATGCACTTGTTATTGAATTTTCCATTTGATTGAACTTTCGGGAAACATTTCCTTTGATTTTCAAATCCATTTTTGTATTTTTTCGTTATCAGGGTCGATATTATTTTTTCGTTATTGAAAGTTACTCTATTTTTTTATTTCGATTGTAATGAATATTGAAATTTTTTTTACTCGGAATTTAAAAAACAATTTCCAAATAGGAACGCACCGAATCCAGAATTATATTACAAGACATTCTTCAAAAAGCATTTATTGATTCATGTATATCTTTGTATACTCACAGTTTAATCTCAAAAAGCGCAGAACATTTTACTGTAACGGCTCCAGTTATAACATTACATATAGTTTTTATAGATTTACGTTTGTTGGATTTATATTTAAATGAATTTTGGATCTCAATATTTAGCTTATTGTTGAATATCTTGCGAAACTTCAACAAAAATTTTTATAATGTATATGCAGAAACAGATTAATTTAATCAGTTCAATTTTTAGGGACTGAGTATCAGGTTCTCTTATTAAGACAGATTAATTCTTCTTCCTGTTTACTAGAAGATATAAGTTTAATGCAATTAATACATTTTCAAACTTTGGTTGCTTTGATTGGGTTTTAGAAGGAATTTATCAATATTAGATAACCTTTTCAATTTCAAATAGCTGTTTCTACAATATAATGTGAAGAGTACAAGAAACAACACGATATTGAAACGAGTTAATTATATTGAATTACCCCAGTACCATAAAAATAATCAACAAAAATTTTATGCCTCAAGTTAAGTCTTAACTGTTTGTCAACAGTTTTCTGCTCAATAAAGAAAGAAAAGAATAAATGAATTGAAATAAATAAGACAAGTATGATGGTTCATTGTAAAATACATATTAATCACATGCTCAATATAAAACAAAATTAAAACCTCACAAAAAAAAAGAAAAAACTTTGTAAAAAACAATATCAATTATTTTGCTTAAGAAGAAATTGCTTACATTTTTTTTGAAAGCTTTCGCTTTTCAACTGAAGAATTCATTCGGGATACTTTTCATTAAATTAACAATTGTATAGGAGAAAGAACGTTTAAATAAGGTTCTATAAAAGCGAGGAATAGCGCGAACTTATGTCTGAACCTTACAGTGAGACAATGCATGTCTGAACGAAATGTTAATTGAATGGTTTTTTCATTGGACGTTTGTGACGAAAATATTGGAAACTTGAGTTATTTTTGTTCTTTTCCACAAATATATTACATTATATACCGGATATATATCTGCAGATTGGTTTTGTTGATCATTTATCACTGATACATCCTAAAATTTGAGTGAGAATGTATCACTGCTGATTTGAAAATCCAAAACGATAAACAATTTTTTAAGAAACGAACCGGGAGTTTTGAGATTTTCAAGAAGAATGAGAGTTATTACTAATGCAAATATAACACCAAGATGGTTCCTTTTTTTAAATAATCATTTGGAATGGTTATCAGGCTGTGTTCAAAACCACTTATGTATTTCGAATTACCTATGTATTTACATCATTAACGATTTGACGATGATATTGTTCCAATTAGCAGTGACATAAATGAACTGAACATTATACTTTATGAGCTGAAAAAAAAATTCATGAAAATCAGTTTACGTATGTATTTGAATAAAACAAAAACATTATCCAAAACAATATGATCCACGATACCTAATAACCACTATATATCTGGAGAAGAAACCAAAACGCCTAAATTCAACGTAAAATTCATTTGGCATTGGTAGTTTGTGGGAAAGTGAACTACATCTTGAAGGATAAGAGAGTACCAAAACATCTACAGAGAAAAACCAAGAATATTTGCATACTACTACACTATAAGAGAAAGAAAGCGGAAGTCAATAACGAGGTAAAAACAAAATAACATATAGCGATAAAAGATTTGGAGAGGTGGACACACAGAATCTCATTTGGGGATCCAGAGAAACATGAAGAACTGAAGCACATCCTTGCAAATGATAGGTGGAAAAGAGGTGGTGGTAAGAGCCAATGGATGAGCCAAAGTGCAAAATCAGCTATCGAAAAGCTTGTCAAAACATGGAAGAGGCTTGAATCCGACGTTGGATGGAAGCAGGCTGAAGGAGAAGAAACATTACGTATATACGGAAAATTTGAGTGATACGTTGGGAAAGATTTAAAATTTCTTCCCAGTTATTTCAGAGAATCGTGTTGGTGCAGTGATTTATCTATTAAGATTAACGAATAATCTCTAATGTTTCTGTTTTTTGTGTATTTTTGTGGTAGGAGAAACGTGAAAATGACATAATAAGATGATGTCTTCTTTGTATATGTTTCTATTGTTAGATGGACGAGAAGATTATCTCTAATTTCTAGCTACATTTTATTAGGTTGCTTCTCGTTCTACAATGATATCATTATTATTATTATTTATCCATGCATTATTCTGCTATATTCAACGAGATACACTTCATGAATGTTTATGAGAAGCTAAATTAACGAATTCGATTTACATCCACATAATGGGACTCCTAGTACTATACCTAATATGCAAGAAATAACTGTCTACATATTTTGGGTATGCTGTAAATGACTCATGGTATTTATTCACCCGAAAAGAAATTTGACCGAAATGTAGCTGTTTTATTTCAACTTCCCGATGTCAGGGCATTATGAAATATTCAGAATTTTCATAATATTCAATAATGCTCACAGAATTTCTCATAACTGACACATGTCCAAAGCTGCCATTGATTTTGGAGTCATCAAATTTTTGCTCGTCGGTGTTTTATTGATATCGGACTATGAGGTCTCGGTTGGGGGAAGCAAATCGTCTTGTAAATCCATCACTTCGGTAACAGAAAATAAATATTCTTGATAGAGCGACGTTTTTTCTCCTTTTAAGACGCTGTATTTCTTCTTTGTTGCCCAAGTTTTTTTCAATACCAGCTAATTGACTGGTCATTCTGGCTTTTTCTGCCGTTTCAAAATTATCTTATCTTCACTCATCTTTACTAAATAAAGGGCGTTTGTTCCTAGGCAAAATTCTCGTACCACAGAATTTTTCCACCTAGAGACTCCAAGGACCAACTCGCTAATACAATCACCCATTTGGTTTTTGGAGTTTACATTCAATAGAGTTTCCAGTTATTGTGACATTCACTTTTCCTCCAGTTATTATAATGTGAACATGGGAAATAGACTGAAATAAATTGAATCAGATTCTGTTCTTCGTCATATATCATTTCATTTTATCATTTAGTTATCAGTTACTTTTTTATTAATTTATGTTTTTTATTCTATTAATTTATTTTTTATTAGATTAGATCGAGCTCTTTCTTATATTTCATTTTATTCATTCAGCTATGTAGTAATTTTTCAGCTTTATGTTATTGTTTTTCTTAATTGAGTATTATACCTGTTGTATTGTGCCGTCACTCATTTATTTGCTTTTGTTCAATAAGGCAGGTGTCTTTGTTATAATTATATTCCTATCACAATTCTCACACAATCAAAGAAACGGGATTTGCAAGAAGACCCCACATATATGCCAAAGTTCGACTATAGCAATTAACATCCTCACAAGCAAATCTCAAATATGATCACGAGTGATAATATTCCCATGAGGTAATAAGGAATAACTCCTCGCACATCAGCAAATGCCAGATAGTTATCGCCACGTGAAAGATAATATATTACCGGCTTATGCGGAAAAAACGTCTTTCCGCTATAATTTATCAAACAAAGCATCTCTAATGTAATTTATTTATGAACGATATGCTCAGATAGTATCGCATACACACATCGTCGTACGCGAGAAAACAGCATGGCGTCAAATTTGTGCGAGAAAGTTCAGTTTCGATTGTGTCGAGCGTATTTTTGCCTCAAAAACAATGCTAGGAAATCAACGACCGGAGCTTCTCGTTTCACGATCATTGTTCTAATACGTCACTTGTAGTTTTTTAATAAAGGTATTATATTGTATTATTTGAGCTAATAAAGTAGTAATTTGGTTGATGGCTGAAGTTGAAAGATGAAGTAAGGAAGTGCTACTATATGTAGACCCTTCCAAGTTTTCAATGTTACTTGAAAATTTGATACCATCAAAAACAAATACCAAGTCTCGCAAATCAGTTCTTCTATCGTAAAAATTTGTGAGATCCAAGTAAGGGACTTTCTGTCATAAGTTGTTACGTGATTAGATAACCTTACAATAGTCACCATATTAATATTGGATACTTCTCATGTTTTAAATAAAATTGATCGATTTGGCAATCGCACTAAACCATATTATTCAAAATAGTATTAATTGTGAGACAAATTGTTATTTTATGCTATAGCGAGGTCAATATATTTTACGTAGTTAATTATACAGGGCGGTCCTCCTGGAACTCCATCGATCTTGAAAATATTTTAGCCTGGTGGTCCCCATCCACATTAGTTTACTACTAAATTTTATATTTCTCCCAAGTATACACTTTCATATATGGATCGATGGAGTTCCCGGAGGACCACCCTGTAGAGTTATATAATTTACATAGTTTATATTTTAATACAGAAGAATTTCAACTTTTTACGATTCGCTGGTGATTTTCAATTTTTATATGGTCAATATCAGATGATTTTAGGTTTGCTAATTACGTAATAACATAATTAAGTGACCTTGTGTCACTTAACTCTTATTCAATCCCTTCAAAGACCTTAGGTGGTATCAGTTGGATCTCTCAGCACTTCACTGTAGAAGAACTGAGTTGCGACTCTTAGTTTTGTATTTTAAAGTTTTGTTTTTGATGGCAATCATTTCTTTTTAGTCCTTATTCTACAGATACAAGAACTGATTCATTCACTGCAAATATAGATTGGTTATACTATATATTTATTTGGGATTACATAGCAGGTGGTGCATCTAGAAAATTGGAGCGAAATCACACAATAGTTTAATTTTCCATTGATTTATACATTGAATACTGATTGTTTTCTAAATTTGATTTGCTTCTATGTCTGCTAGAAGTGCCTAAGATTTTTAATGATCGCCTAGTCAGTAAGTAGGTTACAAAATTAAGAAACTTTGGTAAGTTATAATTTCAAACTAGTGTTTTGAATTGAATGAAATTTGAAATATACCTTTTTATACAATGCCAGGTTACCGAAAATCTTTTAGGCTTGTAGTTATATCCACAACGAAGTTATAAGGGGTAGAAACTGCTTGGGGCACAGCAGGGGGCAATGTGGTGCCCCCAGATTTTGTATCTATTGAAAAATTGTGAGTTAATCATAATTCTTCGATTTTCCTTTTTTCAATGGAATGAAAACTTGAGATACATGACTATTCATTCAAGGCATGTATAATTTTGTGAATTTTTGACCCTGTCAAAAATAATAGGCGAAATTCAAAGCCATTAATATTTTTTACACGACGTCGAATTCAATAAAATGACATATAAGAGATTCAATAAAAAATATACTAATAACGCAGAGTTTTGTCATAGCTCAGTAATTGGAGTGATCTCCACTAGGGTGATTTGGATTCTAATCCCAAATAAGACATAGATGTTTGTGTGTGTGAACATCGAGAATATTATCGGAATGAATAATGTCAGAGATTACAAGCCAAAAATTATATTGTAGGGAACAAAAACAGACAAAAAATAATAATATTCAATAGAATAAATGGATGAAATTTTTCCTTCTTTTAAGATTATTAAGGTTATTTATAAAATTCAATGGACGATGAATCTACTCTGTGATAGTTCATATTTAAATGAGAGGTAATAATAAAAACTTGTCTAAAAATCACTGACTGAATAATTCTTTATACGACTAGTTTCGCCTTTTACAGCCTGTATCTCTACACCATTCTTGATAATGCTGTAAAAGGCGAAACTAGTCGAATAAAGAATTGTTAGTAGTTATTTGTTTCTCATGTTGGCTACAAGTAATACTACTCTGTGTTGTTTCTCCCTGCTTTGCAAAGCAAGAGAATAGATGTAAGAAATTCGTTTCATTAGTCAAAATACTACAAAGTAACAATAAACCATACTACGTCCTTTAAAAATGTTACTTTCATACCATTAACGAGTAATATAAAATTTTCTCGAGATCAGTGAGACGGGAGTTGAAAATATGCATCGAATTATTGGTTCATTGGAAAAAAATATGAATATTTCTCATAACTCGACTAAACGTTGAAGCCCGTCCGAAAAAATGCGATAATAATAATTATACTGATCATATAATTTTTATAATACCTAGTATTATCTCATTCATTCTGGGTGAAATCGATTGAAGAAGAACAATAAAAACAACTCTATCATTCTATGAAATATTTATGTCATCAGACTACGTATTCTTTATGACTCCTTTATACTCGTACATTTAATGTTGAGTATTGACCTTCACTACTGACCTATCTCGTCAAAACGATGCAACATTATATCATAATAATTTATATGACGACAGTAACGCAAATGTGTGTATGTATTTGTGGAAAATAGGAAAATTAACTGGACAAAATATTGTAAGTCATCAAATCGTTTATAGCCACAGCTCAGTCTATTTTTATACTTCTACTGGATTCCCCGAAGATGTATAAGATAAATACTGTAGTAGTGTTTTCCCAGAAATTTCGTGAATGTCAATAATAGGATGAGGTTATTTGGTTGGCAACTTCGCAGCAATTCCTCAGGTTGTAATTGTTTGAAATCATTATATTTTTTTAACTAGAAGAAAAAACGTGCATACATAATCATTTAATAATTGCAAATTGAATTACGAGATTACATCGAATAATCTATTTTTAGATGTAGCACTGATTTAAATATTGATATGTTAAATGAAAACCGTAGACATACTGGCACACACACATATGTATATATAAATATATATATATATATATATATATATATATATATATATATATATATATATATATATATATATATATATATATATATTGTGCTTATGGCACTGAATGAAATATTTAAGAAAATGAACACTAGAACATTCATTTGAAAAATTCAAATTAATCAAGAGAATGTTGTAGTAGAGCTAGATATGTGAACGTGTACGATGTGATGTCTCCATTATCCTTCAAGATAATGGAGACATTAGATATTACGTTCACATATCTAGCTCTACTATACAATTCTCTTAATTAATTTGAATTTTCAAATGAATGTTCTAGTGTTCATTTTATTAAATATTTCATTCAGTGCCTTAAGCACAAAATATTTCATTTCCTTAAAAATATCGCCGAATAGGCCCCTGAAATACGGAAATAAACGCGAGCGTACTAATAACGCAACCTATTGACATTTAAAAACATCGTTCGATGATATTTGTCAAATAGACATTGCAATTTAGTAGATACCTACGGGTATAGAAGATATGTGAAATTTCGATGCTTGGTGTGTCTATAATCTGAGAGGTGTTTTCTACTGATTCCTATAGATGGAATTGTGAAGTATTCATAACTCTACGGTCTTCCACTTGGAGTCACAAGAAGATGCTTGGGGGTTGAAATCGTTGCCTCACTTGGATGGACGAGGTGTGACTGACGAGTTCCTTGCAGAACGAAACATATATGTCTCGCACTTTCATCAGGTGTGGCATCGATTTCAATATTTCTCTAACATTTATCCCTCGAAGGATAATGGAGACATCACATTGTACACGTTCACATATCTAGCTCTACTATAACATTCTCTTTGCATTATAGCAAAACATACATGACAGCATCAAGCAGTCCAAAATACCTAAGAAATTACTCGATATAGTTATGACGAATAAATGTGGAACATAGTGACTAACGGGTGTTTTTTTAGAGGTATAGAATTTGAAGATGGCGACCGATTTAACAACTCAGAAGTGATTTAGTTTGGTTTGGCAATTCATCATGAATAAACTCACGCCGGAACAACGCTTGCAAATAGTGCAATTTTATTTCGAAAATAATGGTTCTGTGTGGAATACGTATCGCGCGAATTTTGTTTAGCGATGAAGCGCAATTCTGGTTGAATGGCTACGTCAACAAACAAAACTGCCGCATTTGGAGTGAAGATAATCCTCAAGTGCATGCCAAAACACCGTTACATTCAGAAAAACTGACTCTTTGGTGCGCTTTATGGGCTGGTGGAATCATCGGTCCGTACTTCTTCAAAAACGATGATGGCCAGAACGTTACAGCCAATGGTGATCGGTATAGAGCCATGATTACTAACTTTTTCATTCCTGAATTGAACAACTGTGATGTCCATGAGCTGTGGTTTCAACAAGACGGCGCAACATGTCACACAGCTGTGCCACAATCGATTTATTGAAATACACGTTTGGCTACCGGCTAATTTCACGTTTTGGACATGTGAATTGGCCTCCAAGATCTTGTGATTTAACAGACTACTTTCTGTGGGGCTATGTAAAAGTCATTGGTCTATGCGGATAAGCCACAAACGCTTGACCATTTGGAAGACAATATTCACGTGTTATTGCCGATATACGGCCACAAATGTTGGAAAAATTCATCGAAAATTGGACGTCCAGATTGGACTACATCTGAGCCAGCCGTGGCGGTCATATGTCAGAAATCATATTTAAAATGTAATGCACCAAGATTATCTTTCGATTAAAAAAAATTCTTGTCAATCGAATGATCCATCGTTGTTTTATTGAAATTTAAAGTTCTATACATCTTTAAAAAACACCCGTTACTTACCTTATGCATTTTCCGTTTTATTTCTCTGTTTGTTTCCTCTCACTTTATATGTATTTACATATTGTATTTACTCACTAAAATTGTTAAAAATTTTATTATTTTTGTTTAAATTTTATTCATCATATATTATTCAATTATACGTTATAATCAGGTTCATGTAACCTGTAAGGCATCTTTTGAAAATAAAAAAATTGATATTGTAAATGTACAATTTCTCAAAATATACCTTTTTAAAAGGTTGTTAATAATTTAATGATTATAATGATTTATTATAATGCAGGAATTTTCCTCAGAATGAAACTTATTGATTACCTCAAAAAATACAATTTTACCATCAAATTCGAGAGAAAGTCGAACTTCCTGGTGTGGAAGTGACAGCTGAATAGTTTCCGAAAAATATCACAACCACGCGAACGATCGAAGAAAAATAATTATATACGATAATATGCATAAATTACAATATAACGTAATACTAGTATTATGCTGTCTGCGGCAACACGAGAAAATACGGTCTGCGTACATCCGTGGTGAAATTCAGTGTTCAGGAAGAAGAAGAATAACTCGGCGAGCGTAAATACGTCTCGGTAAACCGCCGTTGCAGACCTGATTCTGTTTTACTCTACTGAACTAGTCTTTCTGCACTTCCTTTTTCCTCATTGATTGTTTTTATCGGGTTGAATGACATTGTTGTTATCAATTTGTTCCGCCCAAATGTGTGCGATATCTTGATTCTGAAGTAATTTCGTTCAATACTGCGGAAATCTATAACTATTTCTGTTTGTTTTATTGAATAAATAGGCTTAGCTTGGTTGCACAAAAACGTTGTAAAATTATTGCTTGACAATTGTTCCGGGGTTCTACTCCACAATGGACTCAACAATTGTCAAGCAATAAGTTATTGAAAAAAAAATGAAAAAAAATTTTTTTTATCGCCTTTTTGGCATAGTCGGGAAAACACCCGACTATGAATTCAGGTTCGAGCCCCGGTGAAGGCATGGGTGTTTATGTTCGTCTATGATTTGAGTAGTTAAAATAATGATATATGCTGGTTAATGTACATTGATCACAAGCCCAATGGCCGTTTGGAACCGGCGTTAAAATGTACATCCATTGAATAAAAAAAAAAAAAATTTTGGCGAACCACTCCAAGTGTTATTTATTCAATATAACGTATCGTCACCGGTTTCCGATCGGCTTTCTATCTAACCAATATTTTACTTTAAAAGGTTTAAAATTTCGACCAAACGTTGTGAAATAGATCGTATTTAATTCAATCACTCATCAATATGTCAAAACTTGTCCTTCATATGTTAACTGACAGCCGGTCAATTCAAAAAAATCTACAAGAGGGTTCGAATTCATATTATATTGATTTCGAAAGAACATAAATTAGTGAAAACAAATATCTGGATTTTTTCGAAGAATGATGTGCTAAGTTCTGCATTTATTTATGTCAAATTCAAGATTTTTTTTCAAGATTTTATTGGTTCACTAAAATCTTGAAAAACAATGAACTAAAATTTACACACTTGACTTAAGTTTCACTGAATATATTAAAAACTCTACATATATTTAAATAAAAACACTTGACTTGGTCTCACAAAATTTATAATAAATACTTGATTTTTTAGGAGTATTATCGTATTTTCATGCCAGTTCAACTTTTGAAAATGGGGCAAACACCCCGAAAGAATTATCAAGTATTTATTATGAATTTTGTAAAACCAAGTGAGTGTTTTTATTTAATATATGTATGTAGAGTTGTTTATATACTCATTGAATCTTATGGGAAGTGTTTTAATTTAATTTATTATGATAAAACGAATGTATATGAGGTAAGAAATAGAAGCTATAGCTCTCCTTTTTTTTTGACTCTCTTACTTTATGTCGCAATAATTGCATGTGTGAAGCTCCTGATCTCTAACTGATGGACATTAATAATCATACAGCATTTTATTTACGGTAATTTGTAATTCTTCCCCAAGTAGTTGATAGAGGATTCGCTTTTCCTCGCAATATTGTACTTTACAGCCGGTAAAATTGTATAGTTATTTGACATTCGTTATTGTCAATGTCAAACTAGTTGTCAATCGCACTAGATTTATGTGACACTCTTTTCATGAATTTATTTCAATTGTTAAGTGTAATTTTATAGATATGATAACAAGTGCTCAACTGAAATCAATAATACCATTTGTTCGTAGACGGAAAATTATTTAACGGTTGGAAACCACAACTTATCATCTTGAGTGACATTTTGTCACCAAAATCGATCACTACCTTCCTCAGAAGAATATTCCATCATTCTTGCTATACACAATTTTAACATAGGTTATTATTTTCTGCAATTGAGTATAATAACTGTAAATAACTGGAGTAATGAATTTATTATTATTAAATCTGCAAAAAATATTAAAAATTGAAAGAGAATATAATATACAACTCAAAAACCTTTCACATTATTTCTGACTTACAGTCAGGTTTCAAGAGAAATTCAGTGTGATACAGCACTGTTGAGCATATCTGAGGAATGGTATATAGCTATTGATAAAGGAGAGGTAGTGATTGTAGTATTATTGGACTTCAAAAGAGCGTTCGAAAGTTTATGTAGATCATTGCTGTTGAAGAAACTAAATAAAATTGGTTTTGAAGGTTTAGTCAACAAATGGTTCAATTCTTATTTACATTCGCGATTTCAAAAAGTTAAATTCAATGGTGTTATTTCGGACAGCATTGGAGTTGATTTTGGCGTACCTCAGGGTACGGTCTTAGGTCCACTGCTATTCTCCTTATACATTAATGATATTGTTTTGCATGTGAAAAAATGCTCTAGGTATACGATTGCACGCAGGTGATACTATGATTTTTGTTAGTGGTAAAAATATCCAGACTATGACAGAATGGATCAATAGATACTTGGCAGCAATAAATGAATGACTAAGCGATAGCAGTTTATCGCTGAATGTTGGAAAGTCTAAATTTATAGTTTTTGGTACAACTAAGAATTCTTAAGGTAACTAGTACTGAAAATATAAGTATTAAAATTGAAAACCAGAACATTGAGAGGGTAAAACTTGTTAAATACTTAGGCGTTATGTTAGATGAGAAATTGAGTTTCAATGATCATGTCGACTTGATCGCCTAAAATCTCCAAGAAAATCAATTTTCTCAAAAGAATTGGAGGAAATCTGACCACATATATTGCTCTTGAAGTCCATAATTATGCAACACTATGTTATTGGGATTGAGTTAAAAAAAACCCAACAGTTTCAAGAGTTAAAAAATAGAGCTATGCGAACAATTTTGAAATGTAATCGATTTACTCCAATCCAAAGCATGCTGAATTGCTTAGAATAAATGTCAGTTAAAAAAAGAGTACTTGTTGCTACATATATATTTATATTTAAAGTTAAAAATAAATTGTTTCCATATAAAGTAATAAAAAATGTAACATATTTATATTTAAAGTTAAAAACCAATTGTTCCCATATAAAGTAATGAAATATGTAACATGTGTCAGTGATGTCCACAGTTATAATACAAGAAATGCTGACAATTTCTATATGCAAGTTTGTAATTATTCTAAACATAGGAATAGTATATTTTATGAAGGATTCAACACATTTAATAAATTGCCAAGCTCCATAAAAACAATTAGTGACCTTAAGGTATTCAAGCGTAAATTAGCTAAGTTCGTTTTAAACATTTAATTGTAAATAATATATTTTGAACCTGAATGTATGTATGATTTTGTAATAGCTGATTTGTTTTATCAATCGATATACATTAAGAAAATGAAAAATGGTCAAAATAAATAAATTTCCTGAAAAGTAACGTTATTATTGGAAAGGCATAACATTGATCTTTCGAATTACAAAGTGTGTACGATATCTTTTGACACATTTAACTACCATATTATAAAATTTCAACGGTTATCAGAGATGAGCGAAAATTCAATCAATGCTTCTATAATTGATATCAGCCCACGGAAGTAATTTGAGAAAGATTATTAGAAAAATCAAGTTAATAAAAGTTGAGTTGTTACGTAAACTTTATGATATCATATTAATTTTGCCAAGCTTATCGCTTCATGGACATAAGATCCTATTCTGAATGCCATTATTACTTAGGTGCAGCTACAGGCTTTCTTCGGAAATTGCATTTAAATATAAAACTATGAATCAACTCGTTCAGAGACAAGAAAACAAGTATGAAAAAGGAATGTATAAAAAATTATAGTAGTTAGTTTGATGCATAATTACGAGTTCTTAAAGAGCACCTATGAAAGCAGATAATTCAATATTTCTTCCAGAGTGAATGTTGATTTTTGCCCCAGGGAAAAATTATTCCGCCAATAAAAGTTATGTGATATTTTCGCCCCATAAGATCAAAGTAGTCGAGACTTGTAGATTTTTATTGTGCGTTCGTCCTTGTTTTATTTATGGTGCTTATTTACATATTCGATATCAGATGAGCGTAGTTTATAGAGACGAAGTACGCGGAAATCGATTTATTTTAAATATTTCCACGTAAGTTTGTAACATCGCTTCGCTATATAATTTTCTAAGTACACATAAATATAAAAGTATATACAAATGGAATTCATTGCAAAAGTTTTTATGATTTTTATTGTTTGAGTTTTTCAAAATTTGAATCAAATCGCTCAATGTACGTATAAGTATTAACTACTTCAAACAAGTTCCTCAAAAGTTTTTCGTTTGGATTTTTTCCTATATCTTCAAGTCCATGATTTAAAATATCAAATGTATAATAATATATAAAAGTATAAAAAATATACAGTATAAATATTTATTTATACATATATATATAATATATATATATATATATATATATATATATATATATATATGTAGTATATATATATATATATATATATATATATATATATATATATATATATATATATATATATATATATATATATATATATAGTAAAAAAGTAGATAAAAGTATATACGGACGGAAACCATTGCAAAAGTGTTTTATGTTATAAATTCTTTCAGTTTTTCGAAATTTGAATGAAATCGTTCAATTTAGGTATAAATATTGACTCATTTAAACTAATCTTTTAAAAATTGCTTTTCGACTTCCTTTTCTCCTATATCTTTAGGTTCATGATTCAAATTATTAAACGTATAATAATAAATAAAACTATAAAATATATACGGTATAAATATGTTTTATATAACTTAAAAATTATATGGAAATATAGACGAATGGAAACTTAGATTCATGATTTAAAATAACAAAAGCTATAATTATATATAAAAGTATTGAATATATATAGCATAAATATGTTATATATAAATTAAAAGTATATATAAAAGTATAAACGAATGGAAACTATTGCAAAAGTATTTTATGTTATTAATTCATACAGTTTCTCAAAATTTTAATGAAATCGTTCAAATTAGTTATAAATATTCACTCTTTCAAATTAGTTCCGTAAAAATTGTTTTTATATTGTCTTTTCTCTTATTTCTTGAGGTCCATGATTTAAAATAGCAAAAGTTTTTAGATAGACCACAAAACTTCTATTGGAGTTAGATCTGGAGATGTGGTTGGCTTTTTTGTTACATCTTGTATCTTGTTAGTAATATACTGGTACCCATAGGTCGGACTTTGTTGGTCTTCATTTTTAGCCTTGATATGTGGATATATAAGTGGTCCGATAGCAATTATTTTCTGTGAATTCTAATCGATTAACGTGTTTAATTCATTAGAATTCGATGGGGTTTAAATGCTACATTCGATTCTATCGATTTCTCTAAACCTTTTCGTGTCTTTCTCCTACCTGGCCAAATAGGCTAGCTGTTATGTGCTTCAACGTATATGTTGAGGTTTTTGTGTCCAAGTGTGCACGTTTGATTAGTGACATTTCGAACAACACATACTCTGCATATGTTTATGTAAAACTATGCTTACCAAGTGTAAGTCTATCAAACCTTATCGTAAATCGTATAGATATAAGGTGTGTGTAATTCAAACTGAAATTTGAATACATGTTCCTGTTACATGGATAGGCACTATATAAGAGAATGACGACCTTTTAGTTCTCTCTGTGGACGTACAGTAGTCTAGTTTTTTGAAGTATCACAATGTGGTGACTTTCTTAATTTTTTCAGGACCATCAATATGAAATAAGTAAAGTTGAAAAAAATTTGTTAATAAAATCGGTAGCTACACTCATTCATTGGTATAATTTTTGGCATCAAAATTGCATATGATGCTTTTTGATCACCTGCTTAGTATTTTTAATATTTCATTTTTTTATTATTCAATTAATCATTGAACTCATTCGATGTGATAAATATTGTTGAATTCAATGTTTTTGTTACTGTATTATTTATATAAAGCACGTAGGATTTTATCATTTCCCCTTCGATTTCCACCACTAAGAGATAGAGGGTACTAAGAGATAGAGACCGGAAATATGCAAATAGAATTTGAAAATTTTTCTCAAAATTTTGTCTTGATTTTTGTTCTGATTTTGTTTTTTTTTGTAGGAAACAGTAAGCCAACACATCCTCACAATCACTCATCGATAAAAGACTTGGCAGGTAGTATTTTGGGCGACGACAGTAAAAGCAAAGATGACTCGGATCTCTGGGGTAATGTCGAAGCCCAAACGGCCTTCTTGGGACCCAATCTCTGGGACAAATCATACGAGTCTGATCTCAAGGTAAGACATAAATAATTAATTTATTTTTACTGCTTCAGTTTTTTTATTTGCTTTAAAATGTTGACAGTCACATCTCTAGCTACTTTTTCAACTCAACAGAATAGATAGATATCGATAAGCTTAAGAAAGCGTACACTCTATCACGGTAGTTTTCGTGAAAGTTATTTCACATTTATAACAATGGTCACTTGAAAGATGAACAAATAAAGATATTAATATCTACATATACTTCCACATTTCACACAATTCATACTCGACTTTCATAGTTTTTAATCTGAGGTTCTTGAATATTTGGATATCATTTCCATGTCTTGAATGAAATTCATTCTCAAGAAAAGTTCCTTGTATCAGTTAATATTATCATTGATAATATGACATAATAAAACCTGGATGCTCTGAGGTTTATGACTAAATTACAGGCAATAAAAATATATCGGGGAATGTATCTTCGCTGTAATGAAAACAATTTATTGAAGGGAGTCGTTGTTTAGATGATTCAATGAAAAAAAAGTTTCAATAAACATAGGAAATGCCTTGTTTATAAGGTACCAGTTGAAATTTTTGTGAATACCGGTTTTTTCAATTATGTCAAATATGACCTAATTGAATTTCTTGAAATTTTGCAACGTCGTTGTGAAAAGATTGACTACTTAAATATACTTGAAAATAGATCAAAATTGCATTGTCGAAGGGGGCACATTTAAAAATTATTGACAGAGAAATTTTTTTGTTACTGACTGTAGTTTGATGTTAATATCCTTTTGAGATATAGCATTTAACTACAATTTTTTCATCTAGTAGTGTTGTCATATGTTGCGAGATAACAATTCAAAACTTTGTCATTGGATATCCATCAATTTTTCAAACTAGTGGATATACTAACAAAGAGTAAATGCAGAACAGAGTTACTAAAAGAGACCCAAAAAGATCTACAACAGATCAATATAAAAAATTTCGAAGATCGCACTGAGTGTCGCTATAAAATTGCACATGTGAATATTTGGCAAATATTAACGCTCCAACCTGGATCGATGAACGGAAGAAAGAGCATTCCGAGAGGATGAATCGTTTTTGGGAGACAAAAAAGATGAAGCAAAAGTCCTAAGAATTGCGAAATCAATTTCAATCGCTCTCCTTTTGCGGAAAAATCGTTATAATAATAATACAATATTTCAGAAATTTTTAAAATGTGTTCAATTTATTGAACACATCCTCCATTAACTAATATATTTTGTTCGTTACGACTCATTAATACTGGCAAATTAGAATTATTGCATCCGATGTATGGAATTTCGAATAATTCTCTGTTCATTTACAATAGTATCCAAAATGTAATCATTCTAATTGAATCAGGACCAACCCAGTTCAAACAACTAAAAGGTACCAATTTGATTTGCGAATCGAATGACCCAATAACTATCGGTAATTGATGAAACTCGTTTCGCGGATCACTTGATTGTCAATGAATGTGTTACTCTTTCAATAAACAATTTGTCTATCGACTAGGATATAGCGCAGGTTTGAATTCTATTTATAAATAAACTTTCGTAGGCTAAAATTACCGCAAAATGCCACTCCGAGATCCAGCCGATTGGTCGTCGTAATTCAAATTCAAAATACAAACGATACTCATACGGTCACCTATGGTCACGTGATGAACGCGTTCAACCGAAAAGAAATGATTTTTTTCATGAAATGTACCGGGCAATTAAATGCCATCAAACAAAACTTCTAAATCACACCAAGTGTCCCAACTCGGTTAATATACCGTAAACAGTCATCAGATCCATGTAATATCAAGTCGGTTGGGAATTAAATTCAAAAAGAGAGAAAAAATCATGCTATGTTATCAATGAAAGTCTAAATCAAAAAATCAAGTGTTTGAATTTTAGATTATTTTCAATTATAATAGATTTACATCAAGTAAACGCCAACACTATCCAATATTTTAAAGAATCTGACAAAAGCTTTTTGGCACGATGGTACTTCAAGCTGTTACTTAAAAGTGCCCTCAACATTCACAATGGTTTTTAACAACATATCTGAAGAACGAAGTATGAAATATAACTAGGAACAAATAATCAGAGCGATGTTTCGAATGTATATAAAATAGATTTTGGTTTTTAAAGAGAAGGGCTGAAGCTTATACAAATAGCCACAATTACCTTCATGAAACACTTAACTGATCTATGATCTGTGAACTATCTACACAAAAAGGTAGATGAATTCTTTATATTTGTTACAAATTAATGACATAATGATACGTATCACTTAGTTTTCCTGAAGTTTCATTCTTATTTTCCATGTTTTTCTGTCACTCTAATACCACTACGTAGAATTTACAAATTATACACCTGATAACAGATTCTCACCTTGATAGACTAATCACTAATAGGCGACCATATTAGGACTTATTATCAGATATCAAACATATCATTTTTCGTTGTTCGCAACCAGATAAAAGTTTTCAGTAAATCAATTTTTTACTACACTCTACTCGTGTATAGTATCTTATCAACACTTTTCATTTCCACAAAGTCTTGCCGTATTTTTTCAGTGATTGGATTATACGCAGATAAAATCGTTAGGTATACAGATAAGATAGCACCTGATACTGTTAGTTAATTCTAACATGGGCATGTACTGTAAGATTTAGACTTATTTAGGCTTATTACCTTGATGTGAAATTTGTGTAGATATTTGTTGTGTGTTTCTTCAAATACAGTTTCGTTATTGTAATAATGTTCGATACATACTCAGGTGAACTAAGAAACTCAATTGAATTAAAAAGTTACGGAAACTAATAGTGCGTATTCTGATTGACGTGTTGAAACCCAACGCGCATGATCGCAGTTGTCAATGGTTCTACCAAGTGATGAGACATTGTATGCAGATAATAAGGGATAATTAATGAATTTCGCAATATTGTTGTAAAATGTTTTGTCAAAGAAGAAGTTTTCAAAATTTGGTAAGATTTATAATTGTAAAAAAAAAGAATCAGTGTGAAGGAGAAATATGAAAAAACGATTTGAAGTGTTCAATTATTGTGGGTTGTCGAGAAAATTTTTTGGAAAATTCGATTCTAGATGAATAACTGAACATTATTATGGAATATCATTTGTCAATTGTATAACGTTGTTGGGAAAAATAGATTCTTCACTTTTTTGTAGGACCCAAATTCTGAAACAAAACAAAGATTAAATGATAAAATCAAATAAAAGAAATGATAAAAATGAGAAAAGATTAATGATAAGTATCCTTAGGTTTGAAAGAAGAATATCAAATGAGAATGAAATAAATTAAGATAAAATTGCAAATAAATAATAAAATGAAATAAAATTAATAAACACATTCTTACATTTGAAGAACAAACTGATAGTTGAATCCCAAATCGAATTAACACGACGTTTGGATAAATAATGTATCTTTAACTGTTTATAAGTGTCTCTAGTGAAAACTAACAGTTACGTTCTTCTTTCAGTTTTTTCAGTCCGATTAAAATCACTTATTTCCTCATTCAATCCTAGTTAATTTATAGGCAATGGAAATACGACAGAACAGAGAATCATTTATCATTCTTTCATGAATCTTTGATCTGCTATACGATATATTCAAAGTATATTTTAATGTATTTTAGCATACTAGTTCACTTCAACAATAAATGCCAATAACACGGAAATTTGCTTTATAATAAAAGTATTTCACATCAATTTGCAAGGCTGTCAATTCAATTATTGATTCTCCATCTTCATGGGTTCAGATGAAATCCCTTTTTAAAGAATATTTATTGTTAGGTACATGATGAATGTTGAAGGTGGACAATTGCCAAAAATTATACGTTCGCTATAATTTTCATGCCGAGATGAAAATAGTAAATTTCAATAACTGAAAATTCCGTATCAACTTAACGAGTTTATAATAATTAGTAATGAATAATTACACTTAATGATTCATTAATTGAAAAAAAAATTTATTGTTGTCCAAGGTTAAGTTTGTATATATTCGTTGTTGGGAAGGACATATTGAAAATAAGAAAATGAATCAGTTGAAAATCTTATTTCGAAGTTTTGTTGTGAAAAAAGGTTTACAATAAATCAGAAATATTGGTTTCTAAGATGTAATAAATAAAATTATTATGGTTAACCCTTTGTACTTTTACTACAAAACTTGAACAAATATTTTGATGAGAAAAAATTTTCGTTTAAAAGAAAATTTACCGACTATTTAACACAGGTATGTTATGCACATATAATGGAAAACGTACTATACTAACATTTTTATTTGTTGTTTTCTCAAATATATATTTTTATTCGTAGTTGTTGAATGACACTGCAAGCTTCATCTTTATATTTTTTATTCAAAATTTTAATTTTCTCAGCACACAAAACCCAAGACTCTGGGCCGGCAACATATTATGGAATGTTGGTTGTCATGTATTTAAGAAATACCCGTCAAAAATTCAAAATTCACCTTTTCTTTTGAACAGTCCTCGTATTTTAAAATTTGGTTTAATAATCGTTTCCTACTGAATATAAACTATGAATAATTTTTGATATTATAGAAAGTGCAAATAAGAATCTTCTCATCCAATTCTATGAATTAACCCGAAGCTAATGTACAACAAGTAGAGGCTCAATCATAAAAATCACGATACATTGATAATGTGTTTATATCTTCAAAGATATATTTCGAAAAGAATATGTAACATTTTGGCCATTATTATTGTTCATTAATTATTAATGCATGTACATTATAGTAATTGCATTCAATACTTAATTTCACGAATCATTTCAGTATGTGGATCTTGACGAGTTTCTGTCGGAGAATGGCGTCTCGATGGACGGATTAGGATCCCATGGATCTCTTAGTACCTTAAGTAATTCTCACCCCCTGCCAAAACGGGAGCGTTCCCCCAGTCCCAGTGATTGTATGAGTCCCGACACAATGAACCCATCATCGCCAGCTGATTCCAGTAAGTACATAACTGAAAGAAACTGTTCCCAAGTTAGTCGAATGTCGAAGAATAACCAAAGAGTTTTCAAAAAAATTAATTTGTTTGAAGTTTCAATGTATTCAGAATTGGTTGTCAGTTTCTTCTGATTTTTTGTGGTAAAATACTAGCCGACAACTTCAGCAAATATGGGATGAAACTGAGACCTGATCATTTGTATGATTGGGACGCATATAAGTTCCATTTTGATCGAATATCTCTCTCAATTTTAATGCTCATAAAAAAATTCTACTACACCATGAGAAAATTTGCTTAGTACGTATTTGGAATTTTTTTTTGATTCCCACATAGCTTAATTTGATGCAGGGGTTCCCAAACGGCTTACTCTCTTTTCGAACTCTCCATTCCATGCACTCAGTAATACAAATCATCAAACATATTATAATAATAATTTTATTGCACAAACAAAACATCGCTGTCAGTGTTTGCACAAAAGGTATGAAGTTCAGTCTTCACTGTTCTACCACTTACACCTATTTAAAGAGACTTTAAATGACAGTAGTATCCTCTAAATGCAGAGGGAATAGACCAGGAAGGACCACATCCCTCTCACAAAGTCAGCAACTGCAGCATACACCTCTTAAATTTAGCCAAGAAACACACAACAGAATTAGATGCCAGAAAAATATCATGATGCTCGTTGAAAATATTTGTGGCCATATATGCAAAACTCTTTTCAAACTTGGCAGTCCTGTGGGCGGATATAGTGAGAAGCTCTTTAGAGCGAATATTTACTCCATGACAAGAGTTCACCCTTTCCAATAGCTCATAGAGGTAAGAGGGTTCATTATTTTCAATTACTGTGAACACTAAGACAGCATTTTGACACAAAAACATTTTGTGATATTTAAGTATTTCTCTAGATAAAAAGTGCGGAGTTATATGTTCAGTATAGCCTATTTTAAAGAAATATCTGAGGCAAAAGTTCTGCAGTTTCTGCATCCTACGCTGCATAGCCTTTATGCTCAAGTCAATATGCAGTTGTTATACCAAAATATCCCTTACCAAAATACTGAGATTGCTATAAGTAACATCTGAAAGTTACACGAAGGTGAAATAACAATAAGAGAGTTTATGGAAACTACTGAAAGTGTACTGAAAACTACTACACTCATGTTTTTCCAGCATTTACTAATGTTTCATTGCTATCTTCAAGAGCCATCCCACATTGCCATATTTATTATCAACTAGGGATCTCATGTAAATTGTTAGGAACCCCAGGACCTTATAGAAACCAATCTGGTTAAAACCACAAATTCATAGTGTGAGTCTGGAATGCAATGAAGTTTGAGATAAAAGAAAAAACGGAATGAGCTTATCTTACTTCTCTCGAGACTCTTTTATTTGATAATTTCGATGAGGTTCCTCAAGATATTCTTATGATCTTAATGCTTCATTTCAAGAATTTTCCATCCCTCAAGTTCGTGTTGCGTTTTTTTTTCTGCGAAAAGTTTTCTATTGCATGGTATATTGATGGCTTGGAAATTGATAGGTTTTTTAACATCATCTTCAGAGACATTTTACATCTACAGATATGGATCTTCCAGATTTTATTCTTTCAAGACCACCAAGAATATTATGATATTTTATTCAGCTTGATATTTTTCATTATAATTTCGTATTGGATAGTAAAACATTATGACTCACCTTGAATGTTGCATGGGCAAGAACTAATGCCCATGCAACATCCCATTTTCCAAACAATATTTAAGGGTAGTATATCTACTGCACCATGATCCTCATATTTTTCGCTGCTTCTCTTCATAATCGGTAAGTTTTCCACTGGTTTGTTGTTAGAAAAGTGCGTCTAAATAGTTTTGGGCCAACAGCAAAGTAGAACCTCAGAATTGACTCCGGCAGTTTTATTCATCTTCATTTGCCCTTGAAGAAACCATACAGCTGAAGATGTCGGCATAGTTATAATAATCTTAATGATATAACCAAATAAATTTGAAAGTTTTTAAATTTTTTTTCGATAAATGACATATTAGATGATAATTATTTGTTTCTCTTTTTTTCTAATACCTATAAATATCCCTGAACATGTATGAAATAAAGACTTACCATTTCTACTACACTTTATTTCGACAACAAAATCTAGTCCTAAGACCTTATTAATGATTGTAATCATTCTTGACATGCATCTGAATTTGTTTGATTGTGCTCTGATCTGATTCTGAAGACTTGAACTTTGTCATAGTTTTCATAATGCAAAAGTGAATTGAACTCTCGATGAGAAGGTTCATGATTCAACGAGGTAAATCTATATTTCAATCATATTTCGAAACATATGCCTTACTGAACTTCGAACGCTTCGAATCCAGCAAATGTAAAGTAAAAAATATGTAAAGCAACTTAATCATCGATCTCCTCTTGAGAAAATATTGTGATCGATGTTCTGGTGATGAAATTTTAAAATGCAAAATCAATTTAGTAAAGCATTGTAGGAAGATATAAAAGATTATTACTCTTTCAATTGTATGCTTGATATAATAGATTTTTATTAGTAAATTGAATTTTTTATACTTTCTCTTGAAATTTTGTAGCAGTTACTCAACTACTAATAGTATAGGATCCCGATATAAAACGACCTCAACCGGGATGCTTATTTGATAAAACGCATTTTTTATTCAACTTAATTTTTCAATAAACATATTACATATGGGTTGTCTAACAAATTTTGGTCCAGGATATGTTTGATTAGTAGCTAAAAAAACTTGTTTTTTAAACATTCCATCGGCTTGCTTATTGAATAAATTCTATACCAATCGAAAGTATGAAGACCATAGAGTATGCAAACGTTAGGTTGCCTATTTTTTCCATTACAACTATCGGGTAGCCAGGTATAAACAGGTAAGTCGATACTAGCATTCTGCAACGGTCTGATTATTCAATGAAAATTACACACAATAAAGTATTTTACGATAAACACGATGGTATAGGGTTGCTTGCGAAAAATCAGTCCCGAATTCCGGTTGTTGAATTTTAAAAGCAAAATATTGCTGCGAGTGAATGTGTGCGACTGAGAGGTCCCAACCAACCATCCTATGCGATAGACGAGGACACAGCATAGTAACTGTTTGAAGTCCTTCCATTTAAAGAGAGCGCGCATGCTATTTGTTGTTGGAAATGAAAAGGATAGCGATAGACTCGTATATGCTGCACATTATTTTGGAGTAGTTTATTATTAAAATAGGGGAATAGTTATTCAATTTTTTTTTAATCAATTGATTATTTATGTGTGTATATTTTTTGTGACACAAAAGTATACATACATCTTTAGTAAAAAAGAACTTTATAGTAATACATATACAATACTAATCTTGTAAATTTATTTTTATCATTAAAAGATAAAATAAAGAACAACAATTAAAAATACTTCTGTTTATTGTAAAAAATTATAAATACAAATTTATTTTTGAAATTATTCAGGTTGCTAGTCTTCGGACATATAACTATGACCTCCAACTTTTGAATCTTCTGCGTCATCACTCTCCGTTTCACTTCTTTCGACAATATCTTCTATCTTTAAAGGTGTATGAAAGGTTTTTTTAATGGACGGACTTCAAACTGCTGCTATGCTGTGTCCTCGTCTATCGCATAGGATGGTTGGTTGGGACCTCTCACTCGCAGCAATATTCTGCTTTATAAAGTTCAACAACCGGAATTCGGGACTGATTTTTCGCAAGCAACCCTATAGCACCGTGTTTATAGTAAAATAATCTTTATTGTGTGTAATTTTCATCGAATAATTAGACCGTTGCAGAATGCTAGTATCGACTTACCTGTTTCTACCTGGCTACCCGATAGTTGTGACGGAAAAAAAATAGGCAACCTAACGTTTGAATACTCTATGGTCTTCATTGTTTCGATTGGTATAGAATTTATCTAATAAGCAAGCCTATGGAATGTTTAAAAAAAGTTTTTTAGTTACTAGTTAAACATATCCTGGACCAAAATTAGTTAGGCAACCCATATGTAATATGTTTATTGACGGATGAAAGTTGAATAAAAATTACGTTTTATCAAATAAGCATCCCGGTGAAGGTCGTTTTATATCGGGACGTTAGACTATAATGACAGTATTTATTATTTTACCATTTTATTTTAAAAGTTACATTGCCAAGCTTCGGGTTTTCTTTGAATTAGTTCTCTATTCACTTAATCTTAAATTCTTGTAATGAATATCAGTAAGGCATTCAAAATTCCGATAGAATTTAGGAAAAATTCTTGTGTCCGTCACAATATTAATGGTTGAAATAATAGTTTTTTCTGAAGCGTTGTCAATGGCTTCAAGTCGAGACTTCGATCCACGGACAAGAGCATTTTCAGATGAGGAGCTCAAGCCCCAACCCCTGATCAAAAAATCCAGAAAGCAGTTTGTTCCAGACGACCTCAAAGACGACAAATACTGGGCGAGGAGGAGAAAGAACAACCTGGCAGCGAAGAGATCAAGGGACGCTAGACGAATGAAAGAGAACCAGATAGCTTTGCGAGCAGGGTTTCTGGAGAAAGAGGTTAGTGAATGTTGGCGAAATGTACAATTTTTGACCGGCGTCCTCGAAAATAATTGAAAAGTCTTTCGAGAGCTAAAAGATTCTTTTCTGGGCACGCACGATGTATGTACTTATTTCGGGAATTATAAAGATGGTAAGTTGCCAAGCAAGTTATTCCTAGACTGGTGAATTCTTGCGCCATCTGTTGTGCGATAGCGTCATTCCGCTAGCAAAGTACAGAGCGAGTAAATTCGGCCATCATTCTTAACGATATAGTGATGGTTCAAGCTATTCTTCTTGTAATGAAGTTTGATGAAATTATTTTCACAACTAATTTCCACCAGGAATGAAAAAATCAATTTGATACAATATATATAAATATTATTTTTATATACTGTGAAAATAACTTCTTATCATGCTATGCTCTGTTTCGTTTAGGCAATGATCTATCGATTTTTGAAGATTTTCATGTTCTTTCTAACGAAAATAGACTACTGGCCTAGTTGAATCATTCCAAATTATGAAATAATTTTGTTATAGTTTTATGTAACATGAAATGAAAAAAATTTACACGTTTGAAATAATAATAATATTTTAGCTGAAGCTATACAGAAAACTTACATATTTTGAAAAATCAATTTTTGATTACATGCCTATCTCATTATTTGAAATATACCTTCTCAGTTCACTTTCAAATATCTTAATAATAGCACTAGTTTTGAAGATATTTGGTAATTTATTGTAAGCATTAAATGCGTCATTTTTAGATTGTTGGCATGTCCCTATTCTCTAATTTTTGTATGCCTAAATATTTCACTGTTCCTACTCTTCCAATTATCTGTTCATTAATCTCTATAAATATATCCTGATCTTTAAATTGAAATTAACACACTTCGCTTAAGTTTCACTAAATATATTAAAAATTCTTCATATGTTTCGGGTGGTTAACTCATTATCAAGAGCATACAATGTTACTGATGTTTGATAATGAGTTAACCATCCGAAACATATGTAAAGTTTTTAATATATTTAGTGAAACTTAAGCCAAGTGTGTTAATTTTAATTTATTGTTTTTAACTTAATGTTTCACCAAGAAATAAGCAATATCTCCGTGTCATTTCCCAATTTTTATTGATCTTAAGGGCTTTACATGTACCCAAAACAATAAAGTTAGATTTTTGAACATTCAGGTATACGCTGTTGTCACTTAACCATTCATTAATTGCAGAAAGGTCTCTATCGATTCACTCTGTCAAATATTTAATATTTTTGCCAGATATATAAAGCATTGTATCGTCAGAGAATAAACATATAGAGCATTCTTTCACATGAAAAGATGGTATAGTAGTTTATATAAATGTGAGATTTTTTGTTCTGAATTTGTTTGGAATACAGCATATCAAAAATATTTTAGGGAAATCAGTTACAGGTATAAGATGAATATCAATTTTTCAAGTCATTAAATAAATATTAATAAAAATAATATTCATTTTGTTGAAACTATACAAAAAATTCACCTATTTTTAACTGTCAATTTTGAATTACATACCTATAACATTATTTAAAATATACTTTCTTAGATCACGCTTAAATATCTTAATACTAGTATTAGTTTTCAATATACTTGGTAAATTATTGAAAGCCTTAATTAAATTCGTCATGGTATATGCTATTTTAAGATTTAGAAAGCTTACAAGCTTGGATATAAAAACTATCAGTATTTCTAGTGTTATACCCATGCACATCACTGACATATGTTACATTTTTTATTACATTACATGGAAGCAAGTGATTTTTCATTTTAAATATAAAAGCAAAGAGTATTCTTTGTTTAATAGACATTATTATTTCCATAGAGTTCAGCATAATTTCAACTTTAGTTTAAGGGGTATCCCCATTGCACTTTAAAATTGTTCTCATGGCTCTATTCTGTAATTTTTGTAAATGTTAATTTTTTTTTATATAGACAAATCAAATACCAATGTGGAGCAATATTCAAAATGTGGCATTATTATTGATTTGAACAAAAATAGTTTCACATATGTCGACAGATTTTTTTCCTATTCTTTTGAAAAAATTGTTTTTTTAAGAGATTTCAGATGATATGAAATCAACATGACCATTTGAACTCAATTTTTCTTCTAACATAATGCCTGAATATTTTACTGTTTCTACTCTTCTAATTTTTTTTCATCAATTTTTATAGTTATATCTTCATTTTTATTAATTTTAAGGGTTTTACTTGTACCCAAAACAGTTAGATTTGTGCACATTTAGGGATAAGCTATTGTCACATAACCATTCATTAATTGCAGAAAGGTCTCTATTGATCCTCTCTGTCATATTCTTAATATCTTTGCCACATAGATAGAGCATAGTATCATCAGCGAATAAACGTATCGAACATTTTTTTACATGAGAGACAATATCGTTTATAAATAAGGAGAACAAAACCATTCATTAATTTCAGAAAGTTCTATATTGATCCCCTCTGTCATATTCTTAATATCTTTGCCACATATATAGAGTATAATCTCATCAGCGAATGAACGTATCGAACATTTTTTTACATGAGAGACAATATCGTTTATATGTAAGGAGAACAACAACGGACTTAAGACAGTTCCTTGAGTTACGCCTACATCCACTTTGGTGCTACCCGACAGCCATTATGCCATTAAACTTAACTTTTTGTGTTTGCGAATCCAAGTAAGATCCGAACCAATCATTTGCTACTCCCTTCAAGCCAAGTTTATTCAGTATTTGCAATAATATGTATTGTAGTTGTTGCTATTATAATCGGGGAATTATTTTTATATCATATGCACTTGCTAAGAGGCCGTAATAATTTTATTATTCAATAATAATACTCTATTGAATGGCACTTCATCACAATAATTCCTTAAATATTAACAAACAAGTAGAAGCACTTAAGTTACGGAAATCCATTTCAAAAGGTGGTTAATATTGGCTTTATTGGCTAATTTGCAGTGAGGGGTAAACCTATTATTATTTTACTTGATACAACAAATTTTTACTCGTCATATACGTCTTATGTAAGAATAAAAAAAGTAACTCTTAGCTAACGGAGTACTTTTAAGAAATAATGTCAGTAGGTTTCAGTTTTCATCAGCATGCTTAATGTCAACTATCCCTTGTCTACTCAATTTTTGCTTATGCTTTTCAATATGGATTAATATTTGTCATTTCTTTCAGAACATTGGACTTCGCCAGGAGTTGGATCGACTGAAAAAAGAAAATCTTCTCTTACAAAACAAATTATCAAAATACGAAGATGTCTAAAGTAGTGCAAGCGCCTAATAAAATTTAGTAGAAGTTAACCGAAAATTGAACCGGTAAAGAAGTGTTCCTTGAGAAGGCAACCATTCATTTGTATATAAAATGCATACAAGAACGTAGTCATTATGTAGTGCTAAGTTTAAATTATGTAGATTAAGAGAGACAACAAGCAGAAAAGGAGGTCAGAAGCAGATAATCATTTTCATTTTAACGAATTTATTTGGAAATATTTCTCGTTAAAGTAAGTTAGAACAAATACGTACCATGTGATATTATGAGATAATACCTTATACTAATGGAAAATTGAGTGTATATGATTCGAGTACCTACCTAAAATATTTAGGAAATAATTCACGTCTTATCTGTTAGTCGTTATCGTTAAATCTATCAAAATTCATTTGAACATGTTTTGGAAATTTATCAGATCATTTTTAATATGCTTAGTTTTATGTTAGCAGTACTTTTCGAAAAAACTTAGAAATTATAGTTGCCTTATGTTACTGAAAATGATTTGCGTTATAGCCGAATCAAATTTCTATTTTATGTCATTATAACACAAATTGTATTAGTTAATTCTCACCCTCACATACAAGTTTCATCGCTGCCTTCTGGCCTTCATCAGGTGTTTGACAGTTCTGCTCTTGCTTCAGACAGCAAATCTGTTGAAATGTAGACTAATTGTTGATTGTTTTTATGTTTATATAGTCTATTTTGGTTGAAGTTTATTTAGTAGAATGTACTATAAATTGAATTGATCCGTATGGAATAGTATTTGCTCACACTTATAGGGTATCTACATCTAAATTTAGTCTTTTATCGTATGGGTTGTACTACAAGTTATCTTTGGGGCGTTGCTCTTTCGGATGAAATGATTGCTAATAATGAAATTTCGCACTGAACTGGTGATGCCGTTTATGTATATTGGATATACTGTGCTATCAAAGTTTCACATTCTACTTTGCCTATTTTTTTATACATTGTTTCCCTAACTTTTTTTTTGATAATACCATTGATGATTTGTCGCTATGAAATTCTATCGTAGTGCTTTTTCGAGCTATTCATATAACCTTCAAGTTCTTGAATTTCGATATTAGATTTGTTGTTTACTTCTTTTTTGTTATTGTTGGACGGTTGTCGAAAATTTAAAAACAACATTTCAAAGTGATATATATATATAAATAAGATGTTATACAAATGTTACCATTAATTTCTAAATAACAAAACGTTATATATTCAACTTGTAATATTCTGATGCAGATGTATATTTTACTGATACTCGAGAAATTGATGTACTGCCTTATTGTAAAATTACAAATGTTAAATTTTTATAAATGTTGCAATCTGCCACTGCGGATTTTTATAACAGAAAAAATGAGCGATATTTTCTTATTGAAATTATTTGTTACTGCAATGATATTATTTCATAATTTTTGTTTAGTTTTGATGTCAATTTTTATAAAGACGTTGGCTTTGTCGAACAAATATCGAATTAATCAATGTATTATAAAGCTAGTACCTGTCAAAGTACCTGCCCGTAATATGTTGAAGTACAATGATCAGGTACACAGTGAATACTGGCGTTCAAGTCAAAAATGAATTTGCTGTTGTGAGCATTAAATGAATTAGATTTATTTTTTGTTTTACTCGAATGTTTACCCTTCTTTTATCTACCCTTTCTTTAACTTTAATAATAGTAATTTTTATGGTGAAACATTCTTTACATTGTACCGGGTGTCTCTATAAGAATTGCTCTCGGTCATTTCTTGAGAACCGTTTATAGTACAGCTTAGGGAAAACAAATTTCAGCAAAACTGAGCTCGAGAAAAACCTGGAAATTTTTAATAGTGTTGGCGTTTACTTGATATAAATCCATTATAATTGAATATAAACTTAAATTCAAACACTTGAACTTATGATTTACACTTTATTGACTACATAGCATGACGCGTTTCGTCGTTACAAACGACTTCTTCAGATGCTTACAGAATAATCATTATTATAATAATGATTAATGTAACGACGAAACGCGTCATGCTATGTGGTCAATAAAGTGTAAATCATAAGTTCAAGTGTTTGAATTTAAGTTTATATTCAACCTGGAAATTATTTACAGAGTTGTAGGTCCACCGCTAGAGGGCGTAATTAAATACCAAAAATGAAAGATAGAGTTTTTTTTACAAATTTTGCCTAGTTGAGATGCATTTATACTAGGATTATCGCATTTCTCAGGAAATTCTGCGTATATTTGGTTTCATAAGTTTAAGTCTATGTTTTCAATTAAGATGAGGGAGAAAATTGGAACCTTAACATGAAAAAACGACTGTAACTCAGGTTCTGCTCAACCGATTTATGCGAACCGTTTGAAAAGACCCCTTAACGTAGGAACTTTAATTGAGAAACAACGTAAAGAGTAAGCTCGCTAGACAGCGCTATTTATTTATTTTTAATAAGTTTTAAGTAGAGTTATCCTTGGAAAATATTAAATGGAAACCTGCATCTTTAATTATGGAATAAACAAGTGGGTCAAATGAGCAAAATGATATTGAAAACCACATGTCAATACATGTGTAAATTTGTAAAATGTTTTGTTTAAATATAAATTACTTAGGTTTTACTGAACGGATTTGAACATTTTTTGACTCCTCCAAATTGTATTGCCTTGTTCTATTAATAATGGGTCCAATTATTATTCCAATATTACTATTGTTTCCACCGGGATACTGCGTTATGGAAGTTGAATTCCAAATATACAAAAAAAAGCAAGTAGTGGAAGATTTAAATTTCCCGTCGTTCTTAAATGGTGGATGAATTGACAAACAACTCTGCTACCGGGATGACGTCTCTGGGGATATTCAATTGCATACACTCTAGCAGAAACAGTAGCATTTCTGATACATTCAAAGTAAATACGTATCATATCAAATGCTTCTTCGTTTGTAAGAATAGTCTTAGATTTCACTTTCAAGTGAATTTTTATTGAATTTAATACACAAGAATAGTAATGATACGTAAATTAACAAATTACTTTGGTTGATAATAATAATAAGTTCTTTATTCTCAACAGGTATAATACACAATTACAGAAAATAATTACATAATGTTGAATAATTAAAATGAAAGAGATATAACAAAGAGCTCAATCTAACCTAAAAAAACTAAAATAGTAACAAACAACTAAATAATAAAATTTAATGAAATATCACCAAGAACTCAATCCAAATCAATTCATTTTAGTGGTTTTTTTTAATTCGGTGGGCATACAGTTTAACGCCGGTTCCGAACTGCTAATGGGTTTGTAATCAATGTACATTACCCAACAATTATAATCTTAAACTACTTGAATCATAGATAGACACATACACCCATGACTTCACTGGGGTTCGAACCCGAATCCTACCGCACCATAGTCGGGTGTACTCCGACTAAGCCACGGAGACCGGCTTAGTGGTTATTAATTTGACTCAAGATATAACTTTTTTTTTCATGACTGGTTTTTTTTCAATTATTTCCACTTAAAAAAATTTTCAAATCCGTTCAGTAAAACCTGAGTAATTTATATTTAATAGGAAAATTCTTGTAATTCACACATTTTTTGTGATATCTCAGAATAAGAAGAATATATTGACATGCGGTTTTCGATATCATGTTGCTAATTTGACCTATTGTTATATTCCATATTTGAAGATGCATGTTTCCATTTAATATTCCGAGGATAACTAGATTTGAAAAAATAACTAAATGGCTCTCTCGAGCGTTTATGTCACTCATTATATTGTTTCTAAATTAAAACTCCTGCATTGATGGAAAAGAGCTCTTTTCAAAAAGACTGAGTTCGCATAAATGGATTCAGCAGAACCTGAGTTATAGGCCTTTTTTCATGTTGAGGTTTCAACTTTCTTCCTCCTATTAACTGAAACGGGAGACTAAAACGTATGAAGCAAAGCAAATATGCATCGCAAAAGAATTTCAATTATGCCCTCGAGCGGTGCACCTTTAACTCTGTAAATAATTTCCAGACTCTTCTCAAGGTCACTTTTGTTATAATTTTTTTCCCTAAGCTGTACTATAAACGGTTCTCGAGACTTGACTGAGAGCTACCCTTATTGGGATACCCGGTAAATATTTCATTCATTCAATTGATGTATGTAACCCCTATTGTAGAGAAAAGAAATTTCTTACAAATGGTAGTAGTTTGACTAATCATTCTTCCACTCCTCACTAATAAAATGAACATAAATTAAAGAATAATACAACATAGTAGATAAAAATACAAACTTAAACCAAGATGAAACCAATGATTGAGATCTAATAAGTGTAAACTTCGTAAAAATTAGTGATTAATTCACCATAAAACTGAAAGGAAAACAAATTTATATAATGCACAAAAAATGAGTCATAAAAAGTATGGTGAGCATGTTCATATTAAAGACTGTTTTGAAGTGCTCCGCTATACAATATATACTCGCTAACAGAATAGAAGCAAAATCTCTGATGTTATTTATCTCTGATGATATCTCTGAAGATATTTCTTGATATTTAATAGTGTTGGCGTTTACTTGATGTAAAATCCATTGTTATTGAATATAAACTTAAATTCAAACACTTGAACTTATGATTTACACTTTATTCACTACATAGCATGACGCGTTTCGTCGTGACATTATTCTGTAAGCATCTGAAGAAGTCGTTTGTAACGACGAAACGCGTCATGCTATGTAGCCAATAAAGTGTAAATCATAAGTTCAAGTGTTTGAATTTAAGTTTATATTCATATTTCTTGATGTTTATTTTGAATTTATTGAAAGAAAGCTCTTTGAAATGGGAAGGCAAGATATTGTATAAATTATAATCTATCAAGTTTTATTTTGACTTATTTAGACGATCTAAATCGGTTGTTCGGATATTATTTGCGCCTCTTGTATTATAGTTATGTAGATCAGACTGTTTTATCAATGTATCTGCATCCTTATGTGTTTCTAAAAGAACGTAGTATTAGTAGTAGTAGTGTTTAATTACAAATGAGAAGAATATATAGTAGTAGAAAAAAATGAATAAACATATGATGAAAAAACTGGTTTATACATAACTGTCTACATTCGAATCATTAAAGTGCTCTGCCACATAGTGTTAAATCTGCCACATTGCATGTCGCAGATTTAACACTGAAAACAAAGATTTTAGAAGAAAAAACACAACAAAGAAAAAAACACAACAAAGATTTAACTCTCAAACAAATGAGCATTTAGTACTTTTGATTTCAACGGTAAATGGTTGAAGATTACTTATCGAAAGATTATGAACGTGCTCACCACATCTTTATATGTGCTACTTTTTATGACTTATTTTTTGTGCATTATATAAATTTGTTTTTTCAGTTTTATGGTGAATTAATCACTAATTTCACGAAGTTCACACTTATTAGACTTCAAGCATTAGTTTCATCTTGGTTTAGTTTTGTATCTTTATCTACTATTTTGTATTCTTCTCTAATTTATGTACATTTCATTCGTGGAGGAGTAGAACAATGATTTCTCAAACTCCTACCATTTGGAAGAAATTTTTTTTCACTACAATATACTTTACCCTATTTGTCAATTTCTGCAGCTTAAATTGATGAAATAAAAAAGACGCAGTCTGTGACTGACAAATAAATTGAAACTGAGTCGTACATAAAAGCGGTTATAAAAGATTCTTACAATTTTTAACTGAAGATATACGTACTCGTATTTGCAGTTGCTGACATATCACTTTGAGCTATCATTTTTATACCGATATATCTTCTGGGCACTTTAATTTGTTCTTTATGCTTCTTGCATTTGATACTTTCTGCTGGATTTCAGGGGACCTCAGAACATAAAGGGGGTATTAAAAACAAGAAATGTGTGGGAGAAGAAGATTTGTATTATTGTGATAAAGAATCAGATATAATTTTCAAGCCTTTAACATTCATCATGAACTTATTATTATCAACTAAAATTTTTCGGAAGGACCTAAGAAGGCTGTGATAAAGATTATATGGTAAAAGAAACACGGATAATGAGGGAAATTATAGGCCAATATTCTTCCTGCTAAATTCCAAAAAGTGGTATAAGACTATTATAGATATCAAATTTTGTGCGTTTTTTGAGAAGTACTTAGTGATATCACTTTTTGACTGGAAGCAGACTCATATTTGGTTGCTTACGTATCATTTTACGTATCTATTTCCATATATCGTTGAGCTTATATATGTAGACAGTTTTAGTTGATCGGGATTTTTTTGTGATACACCATGAGTGTCGTTGATGTGTTACCTCATTATTGATATTGTTTGACATAGGTTTATCAGAGTCTGAAAAAAGAATGTGTAGTAAAATGAAGGTGAAAATGTTTGACATATTTTAAAACTCATGATTTCTCAATGTTAACGAAATTATTATCAAATTCACCAGGTCATTTTTAATGATAACCGTCTAATTTTAATTGAATTCTGGTATTGATTTTGATGATTCTACGTTCATTTATTATTTTTCATGAAAGCATACGTAATTATATCATCTGAATTAGAGCCATTCATTGTTGAATTGAAAACTTATGAATAATTTTATGGTTTAACAAAATTGTTGGCATTTTGGGAGGATAAACAAGGCATTCGATATAGTGATGGAAACATAAGAAATATCAGTACTCTTGAGGGGATATATGATGAATTTCTTGCTTTTCTCTCAATTTTTAAAAAAATATAATCTGCATGGTACGTACTCCTAAAAGCAGTTGAACGAGCTGGGGATATTTAAGTGTATTTCTGAACTCAAATGAACTCATACTAAGCCATACGTAGATAAATTATTTTGGTTCATATAAAGAGATATCCTTGATCGATTTTACGACCAACACTTGGCCAAACATTCTGAAATGTATCATATAAATAAGAACACTTAATACACTGTACCTGTGCATCAGTCTACTTACTCACTATCAAGAATTTGATACAAGTGACCAGTTTTAGTGATGTGTAAGTGACTCGAAGCATATGTCGTGTGTATCGGTATTCCCCAAAGAATTTTGTGGAATCTTGCAAAGTCCTTTTTCATTATACAACTTGTGAAAAATATTCTTGACAACTTAGATTAATATAGTTCTTAAAGCTACTATTCTGTTCGAATTAATTGGGACAAAGGATGAAAAACAATGTTTTCGTAAAATCTTACCTTTTAAGTCAAGTAATTACATATAAAATAGAGTAAATATTCGATATTAACATGAATTCGTCATCATGAAACTACACCTGAATTGCACTTATAATAATTTTTTCTTTTGTAGTGCAATCCATTTTTGCAAGTCGTTACTTTAAAATATTCCATAAATTCTCAATGGGATTGAGATCAGATGAATTCCCGGCCAATCGAGTACTTTTATTTCATTCTAACGCATAAAGGCCTGTACTTGATGGGAATTGTGGCAGGGAGCCAGGTCGTGCTGAAATATTCTATCAAACGTTTCCATGAATGGAACAATCCTGGTGCGCAATATTTCCATATATTTCACTGAATTCATCATTCCTGTTATAGGAGCTAAGAGTCTAGTACCATTGGTTGTGAAAAAAAACCCAAAACATTTGTTTTCCCATCACTTTGTCTAACAACACTTGACTTGTACCCTTGAACAAACAAATGTGTCTATCACTAAAAACCACCTTCTTCCAGTCGTCCACAGTCCACGCACGTTACTTTTTGGCCCATGCCAAACGTTTCTTCATCATTTTTTGGGTAGGCAGTTGCTTTCGTCTTGGTCTTCTTGCCTTACAGTCAACATCCAGCAGTCGTATTCGCACAGTTGAGGTGCTCACCTTCACACCAGAAACCATTAAGTCCCTTCGAAGATCAGGGCTTGTCTTTCTCGGATTAATTTCGCTATTTCTTATCAACAATGTGTCTGTTCTTGGAGTAGTTTTGTGTATGCGGCCACAGTTTCCTTTTATTTTTGGAGACGATGAGCCACTTTCTTCTTCAAATGTTTTTAAAATTCTCCAAAAGCTGGACTTTCCCACACCAACAGCTTCAGCTATATCCCTCACAGTCATTTATGTGTTCATTAAGCGCGATAATTTTGGAACGCTTCCTCGGAGTGATATCCATTTTTGCACAAGACAATACAGCACGTATTAAAATTGAAACCACCAACTGTCGCACCGGTAGACTCACGACTGAATTGCTGGCGAGGTAAAACCGATCAGAATGTAAATGATGTTCAAGGTCGAACCATCAGGTAGTAAACAAGCAGGTGTGAGGGTGTTTGGGCCACACTGGTACTCACATACTTACTACAGTAACTCAAACGAAGAAAAAAAATGTTTGTCCCAATTAATTCTAACAGCGTAGTATAAGAACATAATGAAGTAGGTTCATACCACTATGGAATAGACACCAACTATGAAATAGACACCAACTAAAGTTCCAACAATTTTTGAAGGTTTTATATTTACTGTTATCCATCTTTATATGTTTTCTCTCATGTGTTTCCTTCACTTCACACATCACCCAACTAATTTCATCAGCGTAGAACATATATGGATTCGTTACACGCAATAGCGGATATTTCAAAACTCCTCAACATTAATAAGATTATTTAATGCTCTAATACAAGCAAGTTAGAGTATCAATTCCATATTTAGGCCATTCAGTGAAGGTTCTTTAAATTCTTAGTTTGGAAGGTGGATAAAGTTTCTCCACAGAGAGGAGTTGATAATGTCGAATCATTGAGTCGCTTCAGTTCAATCTCATTGCAGGATTGAGAGAAACTTTACCACTAAAATTGTTGTACAAGTTCTTGCACAATAGTATTAATTGCCCTCCTGTCTTCTCCGCTTTGAGATTTCGTGTTCCTAGGAAAAATTTTCGTACCTCAGAATTATTCCAGGTAGAGACTCCATGGACCAACTCGTTAGTATAATCCCCCATTTGATTTATTGAGTCTACATATAACACAGTTGATAATGAAAGTGACATTCACTTTGACTCCCTATCACTATCAGTTATTATTAGGAGTTATGTGAACAAAGGAAATCGACTAAAATGAGTTGAATTAGATTGAGCTCTTCAATTTTTCATTCAATTTTTTCCTCGGTTATTAGTTGCGTTTTCAGTTTTCCTAGATTAGACTGAGCTCTTTTTTATATTCAATCTAATTTCATTTATTCAGTTATTAACTTATTATTATAATCTTTTCTAATGTTATATACCTGTTGATAATAAAGACCTTATTTTTATTATTATTAGTGATATCTGCTTGATATTCATAAAAGTGATATAGTGATTTGGATCTGCAAGATTTTGATTGAAATTGCTCTTCTTCATTTCGAGATTAGAGCAGTGATGTTAGGTTATTGTTATTATAATGAATGTCCTTGCTATTTTCATGAATTGTAGGATATACAAATAACTCCAACATTAGTTGATAAGGAGTGGGTTAATCTTTTTAGGTTTTAATTTGAAGATAAATCAATTTAATTATCATGTACAGACTTTTTTTCATGCATTGTTGAACTGTAGAAAATGGTTGTTTTTTCAACTAGTGTTATTTCAGATCACGCTGGCAATATCGTGAAAATTTGTTGCATAATTATATGTAATAGACTGATAAACAAATGAACACATATGACTTCCCATGAGAAGAAATTACAACAGTTCACACTTGAATATGCCCATGATATATAGGAGAGAAACAGTCTCCCACAAGCTTGCGTTTATTCACAGACACAATTCTTTTCTTCATTGTGACGCAATTAGTAGTTACATATATTTTTCAAAGAATTGGCGTTGAATGGTTTTAATCACATAAAATTGAAGGTGCGTGTTATAATTGTAATAATTACATATTTTTCTCATATGCTCATATCTATATATTATAAGAACATGAATCTATTATCTGAATATTCCTAATTGCAACATAATGTCTTATGTTCGTGATAATATATTTACTTTCTTTTTGATTATAATGTTTTTAATGACAAAATTAATAAATATACCATATTTTGACGTATTTTCAATGCAATTTTTTGATGTTTCGCTGATCTCTTGGTGTAACATAGTTTGTTAATATTTGTATTGAAAACACTAGGTTTAGTTTAATTTCTTTTCTTCTTTGTCCAATCTATATCCACATTTTATTTGGAATCAGCTATTCTATGTATTTGAGCCAGACAATTCTGTTTTGGTTGGTCTGAATAGTCAGATTGTCCTGGTCCATTCCTTCTTGATGTTTTTAACAGGTGGGGTGTGGCCCGCCTCTTCTTCTATCGGGATTTTGAGTACTCCTCAACAACATAGTCATCTTCAAGTTTTTGGATATGACAATACCAGCGTAAACCACTCTCTATCTCTTTCTACGAGCAGAGTCATGTGGAAGTAACTGTCGAAATCATTCCATCCATATAATTATATTGATTAGCTCTACAGTTTTTCATGGTGTCGAATTTCCAAAACTTGAATGAAGAGTTTCAGTTCAACTTTCGAAAATGGCGCAACACCCTAAACAATTGTCAAGCTTGTTAATATATAGGGTGATTATACGTTGTATAATATATACAACGACAATAATATCAAAACAAATTGAAATAGAAATAAACCATAACTAAATGGAACTACCTAACTGAAAATAAAATAAATTTGATTGAATGTTTGAATTCGAAATCTCTTGGTGAAACATTGTTTAGTATAATAAATAAAAACTTTGAAATTTTTTTCATCTTTTGTTTAAATTTGAAAAACTTTCCTATCTTTTGGTTTAACTTTTGAAAATGGGACAACACCGCGAAAAAATTGTCAAGTATTCATTATAAATTTTGTGAAACCAAGCCAAGAGATTTTTATTCAATATATTAAAAATAAAATATTATCTAATACAAAGTCACACGTAGTCAAGAGAAGTTAGTGAAATGTGGTTGATGAAGTCAACAAAAATAAAATTAAAATCAATTATAATATCAATATTATAAAATCAATGATGTAAAGTAAATGAATGAAAAAAAAACTAAAAATAAAATATAATATATAACTAAGTCATATGTTACACAACAGAACTTCATGGAAATAAAGGGTGTTTTTTTAGAGGTATAGAACTTCCAGTTGGCATAACTGTTGGAGATGGCGACCGATTTAACAGCTGAGAAGTGATTTATTCTCAGTTTGGTTTGGCAATTCATCGTAATAGACTCACGCCTGAACAACGCTTCCAAATAGTGGAATTTCATTTCGAAAATAATGGTTCTGTGCGGAATACGTATCGCGCACTACGTCTTGCATTTTGTTTAGCGATGAAGCGCACTTCTGGTTGAATGGCTACGTCAACAAACAAAACTGCTGCATTTGGAGTGAAGATAATCCTCAAGTGCATGTCAAAACTCCGTTACATCCAGAAAAACTGACTGTTTGGTGCGCCTTATGGGCTGATGGATTCATTGGTCCGTACTTCCTCAAAAACGATGATAGCCAGAACGTTACAGTCAATGGTGATCGGTATAGAACCATGATTACTAACTCTTTCATTCCAGAATTGAACAACCATGATGTCCAGGAACTGTGGTTTCAACAAGACGGCGCAGCATGTCACACAGCTCGTGCCACAATCGATTTATTGAAAGACACGTTTGGTGACCGCCTAATTTCACGTTTTGGACCTTTGAATTGGTCTCCAAGATCTTGCGATTTAACACCACTAGACTAATTTCTGTGGGGCTATGTAAAGTCATTGGTCTATGCAGATAAGCCACAAACGCTTGACCATTTGGAAGACAATATTCGCCGTGTTATTGCCGATATACGGCTACAAATGTTGGGAAAAGTCTTCGAAAATTGGACGTCCTGATTGAACTACATACGAGCCAGCCGTGGCGGTCAGATGCCAGAAATCATATTTAAAATGTAATGCCACAAAATTATCTTTCGAATAAAAAAAATTATTGTCCATCGAATGTTCCATCGTTGTTTTATTGCAATTTAAAGTTCTATAGCTCTAAAAAAACACCCTTTATCACGACATCCCATTGCGCTGTTATGATAGCCGATAAAAGTATTACACTTATACTCTTTTTCTCTAAATTTCTTTTCATTCATTTCTATTAGTGTACAGTGCGTTATTTTGTCGCTGTAATTGAATGTACATCTGTTGAGAATATTATTGAGTATTAGATATTATTATTATATAGTATTTACGGGGAGTTAAAAAAGTACCGAAATTTTAATGCACGCTCTCAATTCCAGTTACGTAGTGTGCCCAAAATTTCTCCATACCTAAATTAACATGAAATATTCCAAACAAACAACAAATTTTCCACTACTATGCATTCAGTATAACCAGAGTAAAACGAAAGCAACATACGCAAGGAATGCACTTATAGAATATCAATATGTCTATGGCTTGAACGTATTTCTAAATTCCATAATTACATCACATAACAAAATTACGGGATAAACGGAGTGGGTGCATTTAAATTACAAAATGAACGCTTGAAATGTTTATACACAAACACGCACTTTATGCAGAAAATATTTATCCTTGTAATTCAATCCAAATAATCATCCAACCGAAACATGTTCCGTCCCGGCTTTATTTGATTTATCGTAGTGTTTATTTCGTGTTTAGCACGCGTAGGCAGTACGGTATTATTACAATAGTTTAGAAGTATTTTTGATCAGAGCTATCTGGTTGGGTAATTATTAAATAGCGGAGGCTGACAATGAACGTGAGATATTCTTAAGGATAGCTATTGAACAGTTTCAAAAGAAAGCTGAATTGAGATTTAAAGGTCGATATGAGATTTTTGACATCTTATATGGTGGTTTGAACCGCCATTTCTTACTCAGAATTCGAAATGAAAATAGCAAACAAATATTTTCTCATGGGAACAACGCAATAACCATACTTACCATCGCAATTTTTATACTAAAGCCGAAAGAAGTGTTATATTATGATCAAACAACATTCAACTATATTCCAGTGAACGTTATTTTCAGATTGAGCTCCCGAACCACTGTTTTCCCAACTGTACCTACTTCATGAATATTTTTTTGGAAGTTGAAGAACTCGTGACAATGACATGAATATATGTATTGCGATTTGATCAGTCACTTTATTGAAGATATTAACATTAAATGAATAAAATATTAGACTATTGTCCCGTTATTAGACCCTTAAAATCAATAAAAATGAGTTTATAGCTATAAAGATTAATGAACAAAATAAGTAGAAATAGTAGAATATTTGAGCATTATGTGAGATGAGAAATTGAGTTCCAATAATCATATTGATTTCTCATCATCTGAAATCCCTAAAAAAATAAGTTTTTGAAAAGAATAGGAAAAAATCTGTGGACTTATGTGAAATTAGTTGTTAAAATCAATAATAATACCACATTTTGAATATTGCTCCACTTTGTTATTTGGTTTGACTGATGAAAAAATTCTACAATCACGAAAGTTACAGAATAGAGCCATGCGAACAATTTTAAAGTGCAATAGGTATACCCCTGTTAAAATTATGCTAAACTCATGGAACTAATGTCTGTTAAACGAAGAATACTCTTTGTCTCATATATAGCGATATTCAAAATATAAACTCAGTTGATTCCACTTAATGTAATAAAAAATTTAACATATGTCAGTGATGGGCATGGGTATAATATAGAAATACTGATAGTATTCATATCGAAAATTGTAAGCTTTCTAAATCTAAAAATTGCATATATTATGAGGGATTTCAGGCTTTCAATAATTTACCAAGTATATTGAAAACTAGTACTAGTATTAAAATATTTAAGCGTGATCTAAGAAAGTATATTTTATATGCGATAGGTATGTAATTCAAAATTGACAGTTCGAAATATGTAGATTTTTTGTAGAGCTTCAGCTGAATAAATATTATTATATTAAATCTTAAATTGAATCATATATATATATATATATATATATATATATATATATATATATATATATATATATATATATATATATATATATATATATATATATATATATATATATATATATATATATATATATATATTTGTTGTTCGTTCCTAATCGTATTTTAGTCTTGGTAATGAGCTCACACTCGAAACCTATTGACTATTTGATATTGTTGAATATAATCGTGAAACATTAAGCAAAGTGTTTGATTTAATTTAATATTTGATTATGTTTCACCAAGAGTTAAGCGAGAATTCAATCTCAGTCAAATATTATTATTATAATTATTATTATTATTGGTACAACGAAAGTATTGTTAGTATTTATAATATTCACTTTAAATTTTTATGGATGACATAGGTTTATGTTAATTCTTGTACAGCAGTTTCATATAATTTTCGAATATAAAGCATGATATAAAATATAATAATTTTGTTTCATCAGATATCGAACATAATTATGGTATTCCTCAAGGAACTGTTCTTAGACCTTGGATTTTCCTATTAATTATAAATGATGTTGCACCTGTTGTTGATCATTCTTCTTCGTTCGCTGATGATACAGTGTTTTTCAGAGTTGGTAACAATATTGACGATATGTTGTGATTTGTTTTAAATGTATATCACTAAGTGAAAACGATCTCGAATACACTAAAACAAGAGTAAATTCATTATTCTTGAAACACAATATTTGCTGGGGAAAATCAATACCTAGTTGATTGTAAAAATTAACGATATGAGCCAATAATGTGTAAAAAAAATTAAATATTTCGGAGTAGTGTTAAATGAAACTTTGAGTTTGAAAAACCATGCTGACTTTAAAAAATTTCAAAAAATTCTCAAAACAAAGCGGAGTATACAGGTAGTATTACTCATTTATCAAGCAATTGTTATTAGAATACTGTACAGAAGAGTTCAAAATAGGGCGATGGGATATATTTTGAGTGGCAATAATAAAAATAATTATGTATTCTATTTATTATGAGATATCCCTTACATTCTACATATTAATTGAATATAAACTCATATTACTTGAATTGAATATAAACTTCTAAAAAACTGACTCAAACTAGTTCCGCCTTTTACAGCATTGAGTTTATGATTTACACTTTGAATTTACTTGAATTTATGATTTACACTTTATTGACTACATAGCATGACGCGTTTCGTCGTTACAAACGACTTCTTCAGATGCTTACAGAATAATGATTATTATTTAAATTGTGAAAAGGATTCATATTTATCGTATATCATGAATATGAATAAAACAAAAATACTTTTCTTCAGGACGAAAATTGGATCAATGGAATCAAAAGACATCCAGTCTGTTATAGAGAAAGGTATTGAATTTAGAATTTTCCATATAACAATTTACTAATGAAGAATTTCACTTGCTACGAAGTCACAGATATAGAGGGAAAATAACCATAGGATTTATTACTCTGTGTTTAATCATAAAATTTTATAGTCGATATAATGACTTGTTAGTTTTACTATTACTAGTTTTTCGATCAGATGTTTTTAAACGTCAATAATGGGTTAATAGTTTCAAATCTGATCGAATATATCGAAAAAATTTCATTGAAATTACTTGTAAACAAGTAAATATCAATTCTCATAAGCAAAAGAAGCAGGACCTCATACTATACTGCTGAATTTCAATTTATTAATAGAACTATGTGTGGACTATTACAAGGGTTTCTAAATGAAATATAAATTGAGAATTTTGAACAGTTTCATGATTTTAAACCAATAATTAGTATTCTAATTTTGAATGCAATTATTTTTCATCTTTTAGTGTCATTAAGATTGTGTTATTTTTCTATGTTCACCATAAATTATGTATAATTACAATGTCATTTACATGAAGTCAGTAGCGTATCTTAACAACTTATCAAAACAACGATCATTGGTAAAAATTCATATTAGGATCAATCTATTCTACCAATATTCCAGTAATTATTGGATATATAAAAATCGTGATTCATGACTCGACAATATTTCATTTGAGTAGTGCAAGAGTATCTGAAGTTTGTTTCTTATTGTGAAATTTATCTTCTGGAAACATGTTAGTTGGACTTATGAACTGATCTGATATTCGTATAATTATAGTAATAAGATGTAGGAAGTATAATTTCCGAAGTAGCTAATAAAAAGAAGTTTTTACAGTGAAAGAAACTCCTATATTGAAAGTGTTATTCGATTGTTATTCAGATGTTGGGCAAGTGATGTGACACAATGTAACCCCATTTTAATATGCGCTGGTAACCTATTGTGTAGAAAAATGAACCTACAAGATACAAGAAGGTAAATCAAATATTTAGAAAAAAAAATATTTAAAAAAAAATCATATCGATCATATGGACTGGTCATTTTTCAAGTGCTTATCCAATTGTTGTTTTTTTAATCCAATAGATGGAATTGCACTTTATGCAATACTCGAGAATTTCATCTTGATTAATAAGGAAGTTATTGGAGATTGAAAACGTTGACTCACTTGCCGAAAAACGCATTTTAAATTAGAGGTGAAACAAAACAGTTAATCCTATGCTTCCATCGAATATGACATCGATTTTAATGTTTTTGAACTTTATCTCCCCCTTTCGTAACATATAGGGGACAATAAATCGTGCTTGCTCGTAAAGCCAGCTACTCTTTGAGTTTTTTCTGATTAATTTTGATATTTCGAATGAATGCATACTTTCTTTGATAATTTATACACTGTGCTGTTGAAACAAGTTGAAAAATTATGTATATATCTATATACGCTATTCCATATATATATGTTTATGTGAAAGTGTCTCTTATATTTTATGGGCACGTACAATTCGAATAATTTCGGAAATTAATATAAGACAGGTTTTTGAATTCGTTTTGTTTATTGAGAGATTCTCAGTTCTACTGGAAGTGGAAAGGGATTGTGTTTTCGAATGGGAAACCCTTTTTCTCATGTAGTTTTTGACATGAGAAATATTTAATTTTCTTCAAATTTCCTTGAAATTTCGATACACGTAGCCCTTCACTAAAAAATAATGTTTTTATAATAATTCACAATATCAATGTATAAAAACTTGGTAAACCCAATCTTTGATTGTTTTTATCATCAGTAGAATGTTTTACGAGAATCAGCGAAAACAAAATGTAGATCACTTTAATTTCTTGAACGTGCATGGGCAATTTGATGTGGATAATCAAACTTTTTTAATTTCTGCCCAAAAAAGTTGAATGAATTTTTTGACAATAGTGTATTTCAAGCAGATCCTAACAATGCATTCCGAACTCTTTTCCGGCAATTTCTTTTTGATGTTAGCAGCTCGACATATGCAATTTTTTTTTCTATGCCTCGCTCAAGGCGTTTCGTTGAGGTCACAACTTCAGAAATGATTCGGAAAATCCATCAAATAGTATTGGAAGCCCACAGATAGAAAATGCATTAGATAGCTGAGACCTGCAGGATGTCTGCTGAATGTGTGCAAAATATTTTGCACAACCGTTTGAGTATGGAGAAGCTGTGTCAAAGATGGGTGCAAAGTTTGCTAACGCTCGACCAAAACCGCATTCAAAAAAATATATCCACCAAGAATTTGGCGCTGTATAAGCGTAATTCAAACAAATTTTTGCGTCCATTCATAACTGTTGATGAGATTTGGGTCCACCACTTCCCTCCAAAACAAAGAACAGTCAAAACAGTTAGTTGGAAAGGGGGAACCAACTTCAAAAAAGTCAAAACCAATTTTATCGGCGAACACTGTTATGGCTAATGTTTTTTGGGATGCTGGAGGAATCCTATACATTGGTTATCTTGAAAAGGGTGAGAATATCACTTCTCAATACTATGCAGACATATTGCAACGTTTGAAGGACGAGATGCAAAGTAAACGACTTCATTTGCCGAAGAAAAAATTTTGTTTCATCACGATAACGCACCAGCGCGTTTGTCGATTGTAACCATCTCCAAAATTCACGAATTGAGGTTTTAGTTGAGGTTAGCCCCCAGCGACGATTACATGTTTTGTAACCTCAAAAACTGGTTTGGCAATGAAAGATTTCGGAGCAACGAAGAAGTTATTGAATCTAAAAATCAGTATTTTGGGGAGCTTGACGAATTTTCGTTTAAAGCTGGTATAAGAAATTTAGAACACCGTTATGATGAATTTATCAGTGCTGATTGAAATTATGTTGAAAAATAAAGCAAAATAAATTTTTTAAAACATCGTTTCTCTTGGTCAGGCAGGAAACTTTTCATCACACCCTCGTATATTAGGTAATTCTTTTGAAGTTAACCTTGCCAGTAATTCCACAATTTACATCGAAATTGAACGACAAATATTTTGTATCATATTGTTTTCTACCTTGCTATCAATGTTAAAATGAGCCATGAAGTTCAATTTCAATTCAACATCTTCGAAGAAAGCAGAGTTGAACAAAATCTTTCATTTGAGGTTTTGTTTACCTCTGGACTCTTTAGACCGGTAGAGAAATAATATAATTCCATTTGGAATTATTTAGAACAGTTATTCATTTCATGATTTCATAAATCTTGTATCACCTATTTCATAGGAAATAGGTGATACAAGCTTCATTATTTTCTGAAGTTGATTCTCTTCAATTGCTTATATTTATTGCAAAAGCAACAACTCACTTCAAAACAGCTGAATTCTGGGAAATACTCGGCATTCAACTATATAATCGCAATAATTATTCATGAAAGATTGAACGATTGAGACATTTCTCCAGTACTGGTAAGCAACTTGCTTATATTAACTACTTCTCAAGAAAATTATGGCCTGCTTGTCTATTCCATATAATTAACAACCTGAAAGACTGTGATGGAGGTTTCGGAACACGCATATCTCCTTGAGCATTACGAACATATTTTTCGACACTCTTAGATCAATTTAAAATAGACGTTGGTATAATAAGCTATTTAAACTGATTAATATAGTAATTAAAGCGTATTGATATCAGTATTATCTATAACAACCTAAAAACAATAGAAGCAGAAAATGATTTGTTAGGAACCATTGCTAGATGACCTTGCTCCTATATTTTAGACAATAGATGAGAAATTTGGGTTGTATGGATTAGGAAATGTTTAGGTATATTTTATGCCGTTTTTTAATTAGTGTCCAGTAATTGACAGGTCCGGAATAAACTGATAAACGAAAAACAGTTAGATAATGAAATGGTATGTTGAATCAATGGTCAGTGGTTGGTGAATGAGGCAACTGATTGATTAATTAACGCTTCCGGAAATGAAAATTACAGAATAATTCATTCAAAAAAATCAAATCTTTCCACTGAAAATCCATACATAACCTTGCATATGTTCAAAAGTTAATTAACGAGTTAACGTAGTTTTTTAAATAATTTTCAGCAATAACAATCCTTTCCAATTGAGAAAACCTTAATTTACTCAACGTTTCCTCTCAAATTGAAATATTGTCAACACCAATAAATAGGTGCATTTTATCAATTGCTATGGATTCTAAATTTGTAGAATTCTCTGAAAGAAAGAATATATATCAAACATCTCAATTCAATCTATATCGATGTAATAATTATTTCAAATAACATTAATACAATCAAAACACCACATTTTTAAACAGCATAACTCAAATCTCATTTTTTCCCAATCTACCATCAAATTCAAACACATAAACACAAAACAAATGAAATTGAATTCTCGCTTTCCTGTTGGTTTAACATCAATTAATGTGAATTTAAATCAAAGTCTTGGCTAAATAATTCATAAATATTTGAGAAACATCAAGCCAACAGTTCGATTTGAATTTTATTCTTTAAAATAAATATTAAAATGAAAGTTTTTGGATTAGTATATAAAGAATCATCTATTTACATCTCAATTTAAAAATAATATACCGTCCAATTGAATCACCTGAATTACCATGACTTTTCCAGAAACTGAAACACTTCCGAAGCTTTTGCTGAGCCAGAAAAACTCCACTGTATATTTGGAAGCCTAAACAGTCAAATTGATTATCAAAATTACAATTGATATTTAAATCTATAGTATCAATTTATATAAATCAATTTATAAAATTCAATTATCCATTAGTTCTGAGAAAGTTACAATTCGAAACGAACCGTCAATTTAAATGAAGATTATTCAGTTAGCAAAGTCTGTCATTGCTGAAAAATATTGAAAACCTATACATAATCGAAGGCAATAGCACCCAATGGCGGATATACATAATATTTTTGGGGCTGCCAAGACCAAGGCAATGTATAATAATTTGGGTAAGAACGTAGTTATTATTTCAATGTTGCACGTTGGTTTTTGAGGTCGATTTCAGTGGGTAAATACCACAAGGTTATTAAGTTATTGTTTTAAAACGGCGATACAAAGTAAATACAAGTGTATGAAAAACCATGTCAAAAAAATTATGTATTATAACTGCTAGACCGTCTGGACCCTTCCCTAATGTACTCCCCTGATAGCACCATATAGAAATATATCATTGTAATATATACTATGCTGTTCGAATTAATTGGGACATTTTTTTTTCTTTGTTTGAGTTACTGTAGTAAGTATGTGAGTACCAGGGTGGCCCAAACACCCTCACACCTGCTTGTTTACTACCTGAAATGACGTGAGGGTTCGACCTTGACCATCATTTACATTCTGACTGGTTTTACCTCGCCAGCAATTCATTTGTGAGCCCACAGGTGCGACAGTTGGTGGTTTCAATTTTGATTCGTGCTTTATTGTCTTGTCCAAAGATGGATATCACTCCGAGGCTGCGTTCCAAAATTATCGCGATTAATGAACACACATCAATGACTGTAAGAGACATAGCGGAAGCTGATGGCGTGGAAAAGTCCAGCGTTTGGAGAATTTTAGAAACATTTGAAGAAAGTGGCTCATCGTCTCCAAAAAGAAAAGAAAACTGTGGCCGCAACGCAAAAATACTCCAAGAACAGACAAATTGTTGATAAAACAAAATTAATTCGACAAAGACAAGCACTGATCTTCGAAGGGATTTAATGGTTTCTGGTGTTAAAGTGAGCACCTCAACTGTGCGAAAACGATTGGTGGAGGTTGTCCGTAAGGCAAGAAGACCAAGAAGAAAGCAACTGCTTACCCAGAAAATGATAAAGAAACTTTTGGCAAGGGCCAAAAAGTACCGTGCGTGGACTATGAACGAATGGAAGAAGGTGGTTTTTAGTGATGAGACACATCTGTTTTTTCAAGGATACAAATCAAATGTTGTTAGACGAAGTAATGGGGAAACTTTGCGGCCTGATCACTTCCAACAAACAGTAAAATATCCTTCGAAACAAATGTTTTGGGGTTTTTTCACAACCAATGGCACTGGACCAGTAGCTCCTATAATATGGATGATGAATTCAGTGAAATATATGGAAATATTGTGCACCAAGATTGTCCCATTCATGGATTCAAACGTTTGATGGAACATTTCAGCACTACCTTGCTTCCTGCCACAATTTCAAACAAGTGCAGGTTTGTATGCATGAGAATGAAACTCAATTGGCCGGTGAATTGACTTGAGGACAGGATCTCAATCCCATTGAGAATTTATGGAATATTTTAAAGTGACGCCTGGCAAAAATGGATTGCATTACAAGAGAAAAAATGATTATTAGTGCAATTCAGGTGTGGTTTCATGATGACGAATTGAAGAAAATCTGGCTACTGTAGTGGAATCGATGCCGGAGACGAGTTCAAGAAGTTATTTCTGCGAAAGGACATACTTCATCTTAATTTGAAGAATTTACGTTATTTAGTGTGTATTTACTTCATTAAAAGGTGAGATTTTACGAAATCATTGTTTTTATCCTTTGTCTGAATTAATTCGAACAGCATATTATCTAGATATCTAGTGTCAAGTGACAAAATCATAAATCGAGATTCATGAATCCTACGTAGTTATTCCTTGTCATAGTATATACCTACTGAGAATTTCAATCGAAATATCAAAATATTAAATTAAATTAAACTCTTGGCTTTGTGTTTCACGATTATAATCGTGAAACATTAAGCCAAGAGTTCAATTTAATATTTAATTTTGTTTCACCAAGAGTTAAGTGAGAATTGAATCTGTCAAGAAATATCCAAATATTTCAAATATTACTATCAGGGAGCTAACTGCACTAGTTTTTTCAAAGAAAACACAACCTTCCGTTTTCGAAAGTAAATATAATACGTTTCGAAAAGCATCGAATTTAATGTTGGAAATACACATCGGTAATTATCTAGATAGACACACCGCCTTCAATTTTCATGAAATTTAAGTTATTTTGTTTTACTGTATATAATGTAATATTTTATAGTCTTGATAATTTGTTAACCACCCGAAATGTATGTAGAGGTTTTGATATATTGAGTGAAACTTGAGCCAAGTGTGTTAATTCTAAAGTATTGTTTTCATGAGGTTGTCGTTATTTTCTGTCGTATTTATTTTATGCCTATAAACATTCTCAGGAATTTGAAAATGAAGTCAATAGTTGAATCTCGAATTTAATGAACTAGGAGTTCTTCTTTTGATAATTTGTTTGAAGGACATTTGTCAACTGATGTACATGAAATCTATTTTGATAGAATACTACAAAGTAATCAAAATATTCTATTATAATTTACAAAATGTATTTATTTTACACAATAGCATCATAAATTAATAATTAGGTAGACAAACAAGTGCTAATAAGGTTAAAATGATTAGAATTTTCACTTATGCTTAACCAGTTCGGTTCTGAAAGGCTGTAAAATACAATAGTTAATGGTGGGAAACTTATAAGTCGGTAAAATAATGTTCGCGACCACCTAAAAGTAGGGAGGATTGAAACGTCTTTGAGTGCACCATCGAGATTGTGTGGATTATCTGATTAGTTATTGTGGGTGCGTGCTCAAGAAACACTAGCACTTCCTCGAATTCTAAGTGAACTGGTGCATGGACTAGAATGGAAACTATGTGGCGGGTAATATATTCTTAATGATACAGCTCGCTTTGAAGTGTTTTACATGTCAACCAGAGATATTTCGATTTGAACATTTAACCGAAATTCAATTTATTTAAAACCTTAAACATATCGAGAACATTTAGATTTCCAAGTACAGTACATACACAAACTCATAATTTGGAAACACCAAATAATAATAATAATAATAAGTTGGATTGAATTATCGTTCAACTGTTGGTGAAACATAATTAAATATTAAATGAAATTAAACACTAGGCTTAATGTTTCACGATTACATTTAACAATATCAATTAATTTATGTATAATAAAACAATTGTTAAACTGATTTACACAATATATGAGTCAATCAGTTTAACAATTGTTTCATTATGTTCATCGATTTACATCAAGTATCGGCCTCATCAATTATTAATTAATTTATTGTCTTGAAACATGTTGACGAATTGATATTGTTGAATATAATCGTGAAACATTAAGCCTAGTGTTTAATTTAATCAAAAATAATAATACTAATAATCTTTATATCTAATATCAAGTAATAATCTAATATCAAATAATTTATTCAGCCTTGAAGATGAGCTCACGCTCGAAACATGTTGACGAATTGATATTGTTTAATATAATCATGAAACATTAAGCCTAGTGTTTAATTTAATTTAATAATCTTCATTCAATGCTCTCTTAATACAATTATATAGGTAAAACAATAGCATTCTAATTATAAAATCTATCTTGTCAATTTTGTTGCCTAAACAAAGATAAACATTTCCTCACAAAGATCGTAGCCTGTGGTGAGCACGAATAATGTCTATTTATATTCTGCAATGTTTAATACCAACATACATGTCAAGGTATCTATTTTAATAATTTGACAAAAAACTTATTTATCAATATAAAAATTTCATGACAATATTGGGGAGAAGCGAATATCAATATTATTAAAATGTGATTAAAACACTATCAGATATTGTTTCAAAACCTTTTTAGCTTTCAAATGTTTACCAGTTGATGAATCATACACCAGTTCTTTGTTTTCATCCAGTTCTTCATGACAGACTTGAATATTTTAATGTTAATCATAGTTTTTAATTCAATTGGCAATTCGTTGTAACTTTTTGGTGCCAAATAGGAGTAGCTACGAAAACATAAGGATTTACTGTATTGAGGAATTGATAAAGAGTTCCTGCTATATCTAGTATTTACGCTATATTCAGAAAAGTAACAACTATCGATCTTTTTTTCTGTAGTTTAGCAGTGATTAAACAAACAGCTGGCGTATATCCAGCATGTGAGCTTCTTTATACAGAAAGTCAGTAGGATATCTGATATCTTATTTTCGAAGGATTTTCAGCGGTCATTTTTGTTGAATTTCGGGCTTTTTGATTACTGTGTGATAGGCACCACACAACACAACAATACTATATTGTATCATACTCTCCACCAGAGTTTTGTGAATTATTGTTAGATGTTTTACGTCTAGAATAATTGACAGTTCTTTAAATTTGGATATTAATTCTTTAAGCTTGAAAATTAAGCTTCTGACGTGTGAATCCAATTTAAGGTACGAATCCAGTATAATTCCTAAGTATTTAACTTAACATAAATTCGTATGTACAAGGAATGTTAAATGTAGTTTTTGCTATTTTAATTATCAGTGGTCCACTAGGTATCTACAGCAAAAGAAATGTATTTCGTTTTATCTATATTAATTAAGTTTATGAACTCTAGATTTTTTATACGGTGTGTTTTCATATTTGAGATTAAAAAAAATTCAGATGTTTCTTTTGAAGGTTACAACTTAAAGGTATTACTTGGCTTCGCCGTTCTGAGGAGAGCCAATAAGATCGAAACATGTGTCAACGGCTGCTACCAATATGCGGTATATGCCGATAATTTTCGTTTTCATTTAAATTTTCCTCCGCATCAAATATAAATTATACATGTTACAACGTCTCGGCTTAGAGCATCCTTGAAAGATAAATAGTCATCTCACAGGCAAAGCAGTTTCCAAATTTCCCAATACGGAGAGAACAAATGCGTAGCCTAAAAGACTTCCTTCAGATGTTGTCTGTTTTTCTTAGTTTTTCTTCTTGTGTTTTCCACCTCCAGGTTCCTACAACTAGAACTTAGCTACGCCGTTCTGAGGAGAGCCAATCAGCTCGAAACACGTGTCAACGGCTGCTACCGATCTGCGGGATATGCCGATAATTTTCATTTTCATTTTCATTTAAATTTTCTTCCGCATCAAATATTATTCATATATTTTATATATATATATATATATATATATATATATATATATATATATATATATATATATATATATATATATATATATATATATATATATATATATATATATATATATATATATATATATATATATATATATATATATATATATATATATATATATATATATATATATATATATATATATATATATATATATATATATATATATATATATATATATATATATATATGAAATGTTCAGAAAGGTTTCTGCGGTCAGAAGTATGTATAAAACTTGGTTCTCGGAATGAGCCGCGTTCTAGATTTATCGGTCAACTTCGGAGTTGACTCCGAAGAGTAGGCAAGTTAAGACTTCGGAGTTAACTATTAGAAACGATTTGGCTCGTGGAGTAGGCAGATTGAGTCCACGCAACCGAATCATTTCTTATCGTTCCTAGTTTCCCTCATTTGGTTCGTGGAGTAGGCAGATTGAGGCCACGTAACCAGGTAACCTTTCCTCATTTTCCTTCATTCAGTTCGTGGAGTAGGCAGGTTGAGGCCACGTAACCGAGTTACCCTTACTTTTAATAATTTATTCCAACTCCTGAAGATGGCTTCACAACGGAAGCCGAAACGTCGAGATTATATAAATCTAGAACGCGGCTCATTCCGAGAACCAAGTTTCATATATATATATATATATATATATATATATATATATATATATATATATATATATATATATATATATATATATATATATATATATATATGACAAATTTATGACAAAGGCTTCTTGTTACGTATAAAATGGAAGAAATTCCTTAGGTAATGTACAATTTCAAGTAACAGTGATAAGCACATTATGTATATGAATCTGAATGAATTACGAATTGAGTAATTTGAAATGTGCATATATAGTAGGAGTTACTACATCATCAAATAAGGTTAGCGGATACAGAATTGCTGTAATCTAGTTTTAGCTCGACAGCATGTGAAAGATTCAATGTGGATTACCTAGTTCGCTGAAAAATTACAAATGAATTTCAATAACGTGTCTTCTGAATTATGATAGAGAGACCGATTTCTTCTGGTCTTTTATATAATTTCATTATCACAAGATCCACAAAAGAAGAATATATTAATAATGATATTTATTTAGCAACAGCTATTACAAAATTCATATATAAATGTGTGTTCAAAATATATTATTAAGAATTATTTTTTCAAAACGTACCTACCTAATTTACGCTTAAATACTACAAGCTCACTAACTGTATTTATGGTGCTAGACACTTCATTAAATGCATTGAATATTTCATAAAACATAATATTTTTAGATTTAGAACGCTTACAGACTTACATGTCAAAATTGTCGACATTTCTTGTATTATAAAATGTGTTTTTTTAGAAGCATAGAACTTTAAAATCACATTATTGTTGAAGATGGCGACCAGTTCAACAGCTGAGAAGTGATTTATTCTCAATTTGGTTTGGCAATTCATCATGAATAGACTAACGACTGAACAACACTTGCAAATAGTGCAATTTCATTTCGACAATAATGTTCTGTGCGGAATACGTATCGCGCGAATTTTGTTTAGCGATGAAGCGCACTTCTGGTTGAATGGCTAGGACAATAAACAAAACTACCGCATTTGGAGTGAAGATAATCCTCAAGTGTATGTCAAAACACCGTTAAATCCAGAAAAACTGACTGTTTGGTGCGCTTTATGGGCTGGTGGAATCATTGGTCCGTACTTCTTCAAAAACGATGATGGCCAGAACGTTACAGTCAATGGTGATCGGTATAGAGCCATGGTTACTAACTTTTTCATTCCTGAATTGAACAACCATGATGTCCAGGAGTTGTGGTTTCAACAAGACGGCGTAACATGTCACACAGCTTGTGCCACAATCGATTTATTGAAAGACACGTTTGGTGACCGCCTAATTTCCCGTTTTGGACCTGTGAATTGGCCTCCAAGATCTTGTGAATTGAAACCGCCAGACTACTTTTTGTGGGGCTATGTAAAGTCATTGGTCTATGCGGAGAAGTCACAAACGCTCGACCATTTAGAAGACAATATTCGCCGTGTTATTGCCGATATACGGCCACAAATGTTGGAAAATTCATCGAAAATTCGATGTCCAGATTGGACTACATCCGAGCCAGCCGTGGCCGTCATATTCCAAAAATCATATTTGAAATGTAATGCCACAAGATTATCTTTCGAATAAAAAAAATTCTTCTCAATCGAATAATCCATCGTTGTTTTATTGAAACTTAAAGTTCTATACCTCTAAAAACGCACCCTATACATAAGCATTCAGATCACTGTCACATGTTACGTTTCTACCACTATATATGGAAACAATTTGTTTTCAATATTTAATAGTGTTGGCGTTTACTCAATGTTAATCCATTATAATTGAATATAAACTTAAATTCAAACACTTGAACTTATGATTTACACTCTATTGACTACATGGCATGACGCGTTTCCTCGTTACAAACGACTTCTTCAGATGCTTACAGAATAATTATTGTTGATTATTCTGTAAGCATCTGAAGAAGTCGTTTGTAACGACGAAACGCGTCATGCTATGTAGTCAATAAAGTGCAAATCATAAGTTCAGGTGTTTGAATTTAAGTTTATATTCAATTTGTTTTCAATGTTAAATACAAAAATATATATGTAGCATAAAGTACTAGTTCTGAACAATCAAACATGCTTTCGATTGCAGTATATTCGTAACATTTCGAAATTTTTCGCATAGCTTTTTTCTTTTTTCTGAGAAACGTGTTCAATACGTGTGCTACACTTTTTATATTTTCGCGATTATATGTATACTGCCGGTTTAACATCAGGCAGACAGTTTTGGAAATCAGTTTTGTTCCCAAAAAAAAAACAGAAACATATTTTGTTTTCAAACTTTTTTCACGAACAGACTTTACATGCAACTGACAAGTTTTCTGTTTTCAAAACTAGTAGTACGACTTTTCAACAAGTAATTTTGTTTGATTTTAGTTGAAAAAATGTCCGACTACGAATTCATAATTAGCTGTGGCTTTTTCTACTACAAGATCTGATAAATAGAAGAAAACGGATATATTGGGTCAGTTATATATAAAAAGGAGATGTGATTATAGTACTGAACAATTATTATGTGATTTAAGAACTGACGACGACGTTGGATTATTAATCGATTGGACCGATACTTGATCGAAATATAAATACATAATTTGAATAAAACTGAGTAGTTTTTCGATTTTCAGTATAATTAATTCAGAACATGGCAATATCGTTTCGCCAAGACAGTGGATTCATCAGATGTTGATGATAAACAGTTTATCATCAACATCTGATGAAGTTTGGAATTAATTATAGTATAAATCGAAAAACTACTTAGTTTCATTCAAATTATGACGAAGTTGGGTTAATTGGAGAACTTGATCAAATTTCTGATTTTTCTGTCAACTTCGTCAACTGATGTTTTGAGTATATGACTTTCTTTTAGTAAATTTTTTATATCTGTTTTTATAGTCACCGTTTTTACAGTCCCACAAATCATTATTTTGCCGGTACAGTTTTATTAAAGTAGAAATTTCTCCATTATTCCACTGTTTCTTTCCACTTGAGTAACTCATCGTACCTAATTAGATTCAATAAAACAAAACAATGAAAACTTGAAACGATAATAAAAAGATTTATGACCAGTATGTGATAAAAAGTGATCTAAACTGATAAAAACTTGTTGAATGTCACTGAGTTACGTTTACACCTGACAGACAAAAATGAAGAGCAAAACTTGTTTTTCCTGATCTTTTTTGATTTACTGACTCCAGATGGGAAAGTGTTTTGTTTTCAAAACGAATTTTTATAAACAGAAATGTTTCCAGAACTGTTCACTTTTTCAAGAACATTGATATTTTTGTTCAGAAAATAAGTTTTTGTTTGTGTTTATTGTTTTGTCCGTTTGGTTTGAAACCGGCATATGGGTTTGTTGCCCACGGAACAACAATGGACTACAGAAATGTAATACTTCCAGTATTAAAAAAAAGTATTATTATTCCTGAAATATTTCAAACTTTTTATAATTCATTATAAATTATTATTTATAAGAAATAATATTTTTCTCTCGAGTCACAAGAGATCTGCCTTCATTTTCACGATTAACTGTCTATAAAACTATCATTCAATCACATTTCGATTATTGTGCCACTCTAATGTACTTTTTCGACATTGCTGAGTTAACTATTTCATAAAAACGACAAAATAGAGGAATGATAGTTATTCTCAGATACAACAGATGTACTAGTATCACGTTAATTCTAACAAATTTTGATTGGATAACAGTTTGGAGACTATGTAAAATTATAATGATTTTCGTATATAAGTTAAAGAAAAACTTACTTTCAGATATTTTCATGCCTTCATAATATACTTATAAATTCATGATATACTTATATATTTCAAATAATCTTCATTTGTGAAATTTAAACGTACTGGCATTATTATTGACAATGTTTCAAATGGTAAATGATATTTTTCAAATTCAAAAAAATCATATTTTTTGTTTGTTCTAACGCCGTCATAATCACGTCATTAACTGAACCTTCAGGAACATAGCTCAATAGTAATAAAAAAATATTGAATTGCCATTATACCCTACCCTTATTTTTGATGCTTCATAAGATAAGATCATAGAAATAAGGGGTTTTAGTTGAATTGAAAAATTAATTTGAAAAAAATAATTTTTGTTGATTTTTTTAATTTAATTTCAATTCTTCTTTTCTATTCACTCAATACTCATATTTTTGAAGAAATTATACAGAGACTTGTAAGGTCGATCTTCTTTTACAAGAAACCCAACCCATATTAGATAAAAGAGAACTTCGTATGGGAAAAATTGATGATTAGGTTTTAGTCTGGAAACGTCATTTTGAGCATAAAATTGAAAATATGTCAGAAACAGTTAGACTTATGTATACCACATTATACACAAACTATATCAAGAATTTTCCTAAAAATGTAAAATGCAATAATATATAGGCTCTTTCATTTGAAAAACGAAACGGTTATACCGGAAGTACCGCCATCTCAAAAATATTTTAGCCAGATAGTCCGCATTCACATTATTTCACTTCCAAATTTTCAGGTTTCTCTCAAGTATATATTTTCTTATGGAACGATGGAATTCCTAGAGCAGCACCCTGTATAGATCACAGATTCACGCTTAAAATAGAAGGCACAGTATGTCTTGTATTTTATATGTCAGTACTATAACCTGAACAATTCGATGAGGTCTTTTTTTACCGTGGTATATTACTACACGTGATATTTTGCGAGTTTTTTTATGGAGCCCCCTCCCTTTCCCATGATAGTCTCACATGATAAATGGACGGCCCCTATGCAATAAACCTCATTTCCTTATATGTATATATATATATATATATATATATATATATGTATGTATATATAAATATGTCTGTATTATATTATAATACGGACATATTTCTTATTATTCTATTATTTCAAAAATTAATATTATCCACTTCAATATGTCCGTACGTACATGGTTATATACATATATCAAAAATTATTGTCTGATACATAATTAGACATAATACGGGGGCAATATTTCTCATCATCAATACTAATTACTGAATATCGAACAAAAGGACTTCAGGAAAACTAAAATTCTTTAAATTTATTGCATTATCAATAACTGAACCAATGTTAAGTAATAAGAACAATATTGCGTCGAGCTCAATCATTTCATTCAATAATTTTTGGCAAAGTCATTTGCCATTAAAATTGTGGGTGGCCCCAACGAATTGAGATGGAATTATCCAATACGAAGCATCAAAATACAGGCGGAGCAGACACATTGAATTGAAAATATATTCACGACTTCATCAGATTAGATCATGGTCTTATCTTGAATGAGAATCAATCGATCGAAGCAGCAAATAGATCTGTATAAGTTGTGTCATAATAAGGAGAATATGGATCAGTTACAAGACGTATCAATGTAAACTAGATCTCTTCAAGATAACCGAATTATTAATTAACTGTTAAGTGACACCAAAGGCGATCCAATGGCAGATAAATCATTTAAGTGGTCTAGTATAGATGAAATCAATGAAATTTGATCGACAATTGGAATTCACTCGATTGTAAAACTTATATACGTGAGATTCGTACCAAGAAATATAATAATCACGAACTCTGCAATACCATATTTTACGCTGTTCTGACTTTCGAAATGGAATTCATATGATGTGTTATGTCGCAAAGCAGTTATAATTATGAATATAAGTTTTGTATGGTTTTTTGTCTGCTGAATATGAAGTATGATCTTGGTATTATGATAATTATTATTATAACGATTGTTTCCCATGAGAAGAACCATTGAACTTGAATTCGCAATTATTAGGTCTTTTGCTTCATCTGTTTTGCCTGCCAAAATTGCTTCATCCTTTCTGAATGCTCTTTCTTCCGTTCATCTGTCCTTTTTATTCCAGGTTGGCGATTTGTTTTTTGCCCAAACTTCACATGTGTGATTTTATAGCGACATTCTAAGTACCAATTTTATTTTTGTGTTCTCAAGTCTTAATTGTTGTTTTCTCTTTCAATTCGAATTCTTGGAAATGTTATAAAAATTACATACCGTGGATATTTTAAATTCAATTATTTGAATTCAAATATTATTGTTCTTTTTCTAAAATAACAAATTTCAATTAGTATTAAAAATCATTATTTAAAATATTAATTTTTCAAATAGTATAGACAAATAGGTATCAGACAAAATTTCAAACTTGTAAGTTCAAGAGAACTTGTAAGTACTTGAAAGTACATCTTGTTAGCGGGTAGGAAAGATACCCTTGCAGGAGAAAACCCTTGTATTATATCGATTACTTGCCTTTATATACGAGATATGTGAAGTAATTGCTCTTTAAGTCCATAATAATGCCACACTTTGAATATTATACCACGAAACAAAAAATAAAGTTTCTAATAAATAATAATTTAAAAGAAATTATGAAGAAGTTTGTGAATATAATTATTTTTATGAATGATAATATTTTTGAAAACCAATAAATTAAAATTAACACACTTGGCATGAGTTTTACTGAATTTATTAAAGACTCAACTCACCAATAGATTAGCGAAATCTCCGTGTCATTTATAAAAAATGCTGTTACCTTCCGAAGAATGTTGTAAGTAACATTGTATACTCTCGATACTGGGTTAACCACCCGAAGCTTATGGAGAGTTTTTAATATATTCAGTGAAACTTTAGTCAAGTGTGTTAATTATAATTTATTGTTTTTCAACAAAATAATTCACCAATAGATAAGCGAAACCACCGTGTCACTCTACATATGTTTCGGGTGGTTAATCCATTATCAAGAGTATACAATATTACTGATGGAACATGAAATATTGTATACTCTTGATAATGGGTTGACCACCCAAATCATATTCAGAGTGTATAATATATTTAGTGACACTTAAGCCAAGTGTGTTAATTTTAATTCATATAATTTTTAATTCATTCAACATAATGCTTCACCTAGAAATAGGCGAAACTTTAGTATTATCTACTAATAATATTTTTGCTAATACTGGAAGTATTACATTTCGGTAGTTCATGGTTGTTCCTTGTGCTACAAACGGTATAAAGAGCGAAAATATAAAAAATGTAGCACAAATTGTTGTATACGTTTTTCAGGATTTTAGAAAATATTAATAAAATTATAATTATCACATTATGTATCACAATTTTTTTTCAGTAGATCAACATAATCAGTGACTTTCAAAATGTTTTGTGATTAAAATATATTCAGTAGTTAAAATATTCATAATCAAATTTATATTCATGAACTCAACATCTGTCATTATTTGACTTTTAAGTTCCAGTGACGTTATTATCGATAAACCAAGCGTAGAATTCAGAAACAACATAATTTATCAGTTTTAAACAACAATTAATAACTATTCAAATTGAAATTTATCAATTTATGACAACCCTGATTTCATTGAATTAATTATGCACATAAATTTAATTCCGAACGTAACAAATTCATCGAAAACATTCAACAACAATAATTATTTGTTCGACATGTTATTGAAAGAATAATATGGCACGCGAATAACTCACTCTAACAATTGAAACAAATTACAGTCGATTTGAATAAATTTTAATATTTATTAGGTTGGCTAGTCGAGAATGTGTGGCTTGCAAAATATGATTTTGTCGCTTGGTGTCTAGTTGAAGTCTCCAACTAATTGATCATTATAAAACACCTACGTAGGAAAATAATTTCAGTTTAATAGATCAATAAGATATTTAATTGTTGAATATTCAAGCATGATGTGTGCCAAATTGAAAAAAAATGATTGATACTAAAAAAACGATGAACAGCCCCTAAAACCGCCATATGCATCAAATTAAGATAATAACTAACAAGATTTCATTGACTTTCATAGGTCTTCGTGTATACTATGTCAATCCTGAGATCGAAAGGGTTTTTGTTCACTTATATGCTTAAAAATTCACTTACGTCGTCTGGTATCATCGGAGATGCTACTTCTCGAATTCTTCTGTATTAGGCGTGTTGTTTCCACCCTGCTGTATTTCTACCCATTTAAGGTCTATTTGTAACTCCGAATTCAAAAGTGTGTTTTCGCTTACGTTTAAATATTCAAGACACACATATTGAAGTGTTGAGCATTATTTTTTGAGATATTCTGAGACATTCAATCGAAATATTTCAAATAAATCTCTCAGGGAGCTTTCTACACAAATGTTGTCAACGAGAACGAACCCATCACTTTCGAGAGTGAATATTAAGAACGTTCCGAAAAATTCATTGATCTTGTTGATTGATAATAGGATACAATTGTTTCATCATTATTATGAATCATCAGTTCATATTTAATCTATCAATCAAGAATCGATGACTTTCAAAATGCTCATAGGTCCTATACCAGAATGATGGGGAATAGTGAGAATTCACGAGAGCTCCCTCTATCAGAGAAAAGATGTATAAACTCTCCTTAGCGTTTTAGATTCTTACTCATTACAACAGTAGCGCGAGTGTAAAGCTTTGTAGACATCTCATTCGAACAATACAGAAAACTGTCCTCAATGTGTAAGAATAGTACCATGTCTAATCGCTCCAGATCACGTCCCGGCAGGCAACAGTATAGCTAAATGTTGTCATGAGAAGGAATCTAAACCGCTATGGAGAGTTTATGTGTCTTTTCTCCGATAGAGGGAGCTCACGTGAATTTTCACTGAGAACTATTCTCCTCATTCTGGTATAGGACCTATAGGCGTTTTGAAAATCATCGATTCTTGATTGATAGATTAAATATGAACTGCTGATTCATAATAATGATGAAACAATTGTATCCTAGTATCAACAAGATTGATGAATTTTTCTGAACGCACTTTAGGTATATTCACTCCCGAAAGTGATGGGTTTGTTCTTATTGACTAAAGACCAGGTTTACCTGGTAAACGTAACCAGGCCACGTAACCAGGTAAACCTTTCCTCATTTTCCCTCCTTCAGTTCGTGGAGTAGGCAGATTGAGGCCACGTAACCTAGTTACCCTTACCTTTAATAATTTATTCCAATTCCTGAAGATAGCTTCACAACGGAAGCCGAAACGTCGAGATTATATAAATCTAGAACGCGGTTCATTCCGAGAACCAAGATATATATATATATATATATATATATATATATATATATATATATATATATATATATATATATCTTATATATATATAGAGAGAGAGAGAGATATTGATCGGAAATTGCTTAATTTATCTATCGATATATAAACAAAAATATCAAAACAAAAGATATAAACAAAATATTTTTTGTTCAAAATATTTGGTGGTGTATTCGAGAAAAATTGCATTGACATCGATGCTTCGCAGTGAAATTTTGAAAACTCTCGAACGAATTCAATTTTATTCTGTGTATCAATTTTAATTGAAGTTAATTGTGTATAAACATAATACCTTGATACTCTATATGTTATGGGTTGCGTGTTATTTACACTATCAAGAGAAATGCTTGACCAATTTAGAACTCTTCCTAATTAACTTATATTGTTGAATTTTCACATAGTTCTATGAAATAAAGATGTTCGCTGAAGATTGAAATAATTGATTAAATTGAGTGCAACTTAAACAGCGTTCAGTCAAATCGAACACATAGATTTTTCTTCAGGTGTTGAAGTTGGACTTGAGATTCAATACCGTGAAAAAGCTAAATATGGAATTTCAGAGTAGCATTGAAATTTTCGAAAACAGAAATCATTGTTTTTATTATTTGGATGGATAAAATAATCATATTAGAAATACAACCCTTATCTTTAATTCACATCGACAATTCACCACCCATTTACAAATTTCGCCAAGTTGAAATTTTACGTTACGTATTTTTGGTATTCTTTCTCATTAATTCCTGAGAATTCGTGGGAATTTTATTTGCAACAAAATAATTCACCATTTTGCTTAAATCGAAATATTCGAACAATAATAAAGGTCAACCTGGACATTTTGACTACTAGCTCATTGTTCACATAAATTTTACTCCTTTACCTAATTAGATAATCTTTCTCGTTCATCAAGAACTTGAAATTTTTGCAACATTTGTACCAGACAAATATTCACGAGAAAAATAATGAACTATTAGCTCATTCTAATCAGAATGGAATGCATTGTTACTTGCTTTATTCATTTAATATTCTGCTTTCGCGATTGCATATCAACAAAGGCCTGATTAAGCAGAAGTAATTAACAAATGCTTAAATGGAAATCATGAATTCAAATCGTTCAAAAAGTCATGCTGTTAAGTTGTATAATGAAATGAGCAACTTGAAGAAAGGAAGGTAATTGTTCCAAGTTGAAAGTGAAATTTTACGAATGATAACTTGTTTCGTTTATTTATTTCAACGAACTGAACAATTCTATGATCCCAACTCTAATAGAGTAGAAAGAACTGGAAGATAAAATATACAAACCACACATAAATAAATTTCAGATGAGTCAATTATTTTTCTTCGGATTTGAACTTATACTGAAACTGCAGTTCAAATTGTGAATATTCATTCTATGAATATCGTGTTATATTCGGAGGTTAGATGGAAGAATAGCTTATGCTAAATCTCGCCTCTTCTTATGTAGCCCAATATGTGTAGAAATGAAGACTTTTATTATCATTATTATTATTATAATAACGTTTGATTTTCTATTTTTGAGTATTGAAATGGTGCTTCAAGATTAAGTAGTAGTTCGAATGGTATGAAAAGTAAGTGGATCCGGGATGCGATTACTTCTGTGATATAGAGACTTTATTACACGAGAAGATGAATAAATTTCATTTATTAGGCAATTGGATAAATTATCGACATGAATTCATAAAAACCTGATCGTAAAGATTGCCGTAAGTGTGTTAGTATCACAATGCTCCCAAAACATATGTTGATGTACGTGAATTTTAGAAACAAAAATGAGAAAACTGAAATACAATTGATATTATCCATGCAGATATTAAAAAAAAGACAAACTCTTCTTGTGAATATAGTGAATTATACATTTGACTATAGATTTTGAAGAAAGAGGGGATTCCATCATATGAGAACTAGGTGTGTTATAAAATCCAAAGCAAAATCATATGGAAATTGTTGAAGAAATTTCAACAATTTAATTGATGTTGTGGGAAGACCTTCCGAGGCAGTGTTCGTAGACTCTTTATTTATAAACCCCATATGGTCGAATGTTCTTCCAAAAAGACCTCAAAAATTCAGCAGACTTGTGGTGCTCATCCGATTAAACATTGTTGATCTTCATGTTGGCAAAAATAACTACAGTTCCACATATGACTTAGACGTACTGTTGTTGAAAACTGGCTCTTCTGAAAATGACTCAGGTGTAATTGTTAATTCAACTTTGATATGAAATGAACATACCGCTGCAATATGTAGATGTGCGGACCTAAAGCAGAATTTTCAAAATTTGTATTCGACCGAATTTGAAATAGGTCGGTCTTGTTTGGTGTCCAGACATAATTCGTGAGAAAAATATGCCCAAAAACATTGCTCATCTTGCTAATAGAGTCCCATTTGGTCATACGATGCCCTATTATAAAGAACGATTGGCGAAGGCAAATTAGACCACATTCAAGATCCGTTGTCTACAGGTAGATCTAATATCGTTTAGGATACGGAAATTTAACTACGGTGACCTTCAGTCCATATTTACAACTCAACAGACAACCGTCTGCGTGGCCATTCCATGAAGTTAGGAAATTCAAAGGAAGGAGCGTTTCCATTTCCGTACAAGACAGCAGTTCCTAAGCAACAGAATTTTGTATGTGCTGTCCCCCCAGAGCTACAATCTAGTAGGTGACTGTAAACCAGTTCAAACCTTCAATAGACATTTGTTGCTTCAGTATAAGCTACTATTTAAGTTTCCATTACAATCGTTATTTTCATTCTTTATTTAGTTTATTGTTGCGATAGTATGGGTGTGGTTTATTTCTTGAATAATAATAATAATAATAATAATATTAGAGAACGAATGAAGGAGTATTGGAGGAAAAGAAAGAATGGAGAAAAATATTCATTGAAAGCTATTTCACGTGGTCCATAGTCGGCCAAAATCGAAGGAATAATAATAATAATAATAATAATAATAATAATAATAATAATAATAATAATAATAATAATAATAATAATAATAATAATAATAATAATAATAATAATAATAATAATAATAATAATAATAATAATAATAATAATAATAAATAATAATAATAATAATAATAATAATAATAATAATAATAATAATAATAATAATAATAATAATAATAATAATAATAATAATAATAATAATAATAATAATAATAATAATAATAATAATAATAATAATAATAATAATAATAATAATAATAATAATAATAGAAATTTAACATTACAAAATTCATACATGCATGGTGTTGCTAACATTTTCAACATAATTTATTCAAATTTCATTGGTATAACTACACGAAGTATAGAGTAGTGAAAGGTGGAAAAGAGCAGGAGCTGATTAATCCAACCGAAATAACACAAAAAAAAAACTATTTCTGTACAGTTTTCTGCATAATAAAGAACAGAAAATAGTAAAACGAATTAAAATAAATAAGACAGGTATAGTGGTTCAGTGTAGAATACATATTGACCACATGCTCAATATAAAAATAAATTGAAAACCACACAAAAAAAAGAAAAACTACGTAAAAACCAAACTCAATTATTTTCCTTCAGAAGAAATGGCTTACATTTTTCTTTGAAGGCTTTCGCTTTGTAACTGAAGAATTCATTCGGGATACTATTCATTAAATTAACAATTGTAAAGGAGAAAGAACGTTTAAATAAGTTTTTATTAAAGCGAGGAATGGCCAACTTCTGAACCTTACAGTTAGACGGATGTTCAAACGATACCTGATTTTACGGTGTAAATAAGATAACTTTTTACTTAGCAAGATTTTATAATACGAACACAACATTATGCAACTCTCTACGTTTCTTCATATTGAATTTTTAGAGAAGTATATTTTTCCAGTTTTTTTTGAGGATGCTCTTCATAAGTTGGTTTTTCTTGTTGTCATTTTTGAATGGGTAAGATTCTAGATTACTACGGGATACTTATGGGATATCTGTCTTCTGATCTTATTTAAATAAATAATAGATAATAATAATTAGTGAAATTCACTTATATCTAATACATGGAAATATTTTATGCCTCGAAGAAGGATAGACATTTCTCTCAAGAGATTGAAAAATTGGAAAACATTTTGTTGGGAATGAATGAGCGACAAGATTTTTTCCTTTATGCTGCCCTGTTCTTCATGGTACTTAGCATGGCTTTTGATACGATTATGCTTCAGGATAACTCGGTAGTGGTCGGTCATTCTCTGTCAATTTTGGGCTATATCCTGCAGCAGTCCCCATGGAGTTTTTGTCTGTAGCTGGTAGTTGCCTGTCTCAAAGTTCGCCAATCGATAAATAATCAATGCGGAGTAAATAGACGTCATTCATAGACGTCTTCCATTTTATGCGTATTCTTGTTGATGAGAGCTGGCTGTAATAGTACATCCTCAGCTCCTTCGACTGGTCGAGTTGGAGATGTTTTTGAACTTCCGTGATTGTGTTGATGTTCGTGTTGGTTTTGTTTTGAAACTGTAACTTGTTCTGCGACAGGGGTCATCCTCAACATTGTTCAGAAAAATATGATATATAATTGAATTTATTGAATGGAATTCGTCATTTCAATTCATACCTATCTTTACTCAATCTAATTATTTTGTTTTCTATGAAATTTTTTTATATATTGTTCGATCTGTAGACGACGTGGTTCTCTGTGTTTTTCAAAAAGTTATCTTGTTATCCGAGGATTTTTCATTAAGCGTAATATGTGTAAATTGATAACGGTCTTAATTTTTAATTCTTGGGTGATTTAGTTTCAATGCGAGTGATTTCTGTTTTTGTTGAGGAGATTATTCACAAATTCTGTGGAGTATTCTTTGTTAACCGTTAAGGTATAAATATTATTCAATTATCGATTGTAGTTCTCGTTTGTAGATAGAATGGGATATTCAATAATCTGTGTATCATTGATTGGTGCGCCGACAATTTCTGTGTCCAAAAGTGAAACGAAGTAGGTATTATGTATTGTGGTATCTGTATGTGTTGGTTTATTGTTTATCGCAAATACTAAATCACTAGCCGAAACTGAAACACTATTGTAGAAGATATTATATGAAATATTTCAGAAAATTTTAAAAATTGTGTTTAATTTATTAATACGTTGACAAGGAATTTCAACATGTATTCAAATCTTCAATCAACGAAACATGATATCCTTAACTTGCGTATAATAGTGGAATTGATGAGATTGAAGAAGTTCTCTTACATACATACTGTGGTGTTCATAAAATACATCGCACCTTTACCGTCGCTATTTATTTCTCACGATTTATAATTTTTTGCAGCTTTCAACAAAGTGTAATCCGTTCGTATGCATGATTTTCATTCATGCATTCATCCATTTTGAAGACGTTCTCGGAATAGAAGAACCACACAGGGAGATACATCTTCAACCAAGAAATTTCAACCCCCATCCCTATGAAGCGGATCTGCGTGCATCAAGGCGAATGTTATCAGATAGAGGACCAATATTGTTTCCTCCATCACCAGCACCATCTACCGAAAAGAGCAATTTCATAAAAGTAGAAAATAATCTCATTAATAGAAATAATGGACATCCAGTGGACAGACATCCCTATGCAAAAGTAGCTAATAAATATCGATTTTCAAATCCTGGAAGACATCAAGTTTATGTAAGTCAATTCACAAGTTTCATTCCATTTATTGCAGACAATTTGGTGAAAATTATTTCGTTTTTTTCTCGTACAATTTTCCACGTGTTATTATTCTATTTATAACTTATTATGAACACTGATAGTCGTTTGAAATGAAAATATATCGGCATATCTTTATTCGGAATATGGATTGAACTTCTAGTAGAGTGCGACAGTTTCCTACTTCTCTTCCTTATAGAGTTCGTACTCTTTGCAACAGGTGGCAGCACAATTCATATTCTCGATATAGGGAGAGAAAATCCTGTTATTCATTTTAACGGTTTCATAAAATTATGAAATTTGATATTAAAATTAAATATCAAATTGTTATATAAATTTAATATTTTCCCAATAATCTTTCGAAAATTTTATTACTGCTCTTTTGATAATTCTGATAAGCAAATTGAGTAGCTTTGTTTTATTGAAGTTATTCATGTTCAGTGGCGGCTCTTGAACGAAAACAGGTGCACCGCACCTTGAATTACAAATATCTTGGGTAAGTTATACAGTCCCCAGGTTTAAACCGAACAACATGAATGAACAGAGAATTACCAAACTCCAGAGGGCCTACAAACTAACATGGGCTCACTGTAACAAAAAGTGCATTTCGAGAGGCGCGAAATTGAGGCATTATAACACAACGATTCTTCCAGAAGCAATCTTCGCAGCTGAAACAATGGTTACTGACGATCATTCAAGAATTAGAGAAATACAAAAACAAGAACGGAAATTTCTTAGGGATTTACGGGCCAATCAATAGAAACGGCATTTGGATTAAAAGACCTCAGAATGAACTGTATGAAAAGACAAATACGATAACGGAAGAAGTCAGAAAACGACGGGCAAAGTTCTATGCACATGTCTACAGAATGAAGCAGTCCAGAATACCGAAGAAACTACCCGATATAATTATGAAGAGTAAACAGAGTGGCTAAAAGAGGTCCAAAAGGATCTACAACAGATCAATATAAAAAATCTGGAAGATAGCACTGAATGTCGCTATAAAATCGCACATGTGAAGTTTTAGCAAAAATCAAATCGCCAACCCGGGATAAAATTGACAGATGAACGGAAGAAAGATCATTCAGACAGAATGAAGCGTTTTTGGGAGGAAAAAAAGATGAAGCAATAGTCCAGATTGCGAATTCAACTTCAATCTCTCTCCTCATGGGAAACAATCGTAATAATAATGATTAATATTTACATACTTATATAAGTACATCTCATTCTTGAAACAATTCGAAATCTCTCTAAAATTACAAATATACTGTCACTTGAATAGAATAATTTTTAACTTTTCTCAGTGTAAAAATGAGCTTATTCTCATATTCATATCAGGTAATAATCAAATCCCTGATACATCAAGAGAACACATTGAATATCGAGGGAATTACAGTCAACAAAACCCTGTTAAATATTCCATAATATACTGTATTTTGTAGCAATAAATTCCCATTTGAATTTCACTAATACCTACGTTAAGTGTGCGTCACGCAACCCCCCACGTCTACGTTAATCTCTTCGACATTTTAAATTCGTTTCACAATGCAGGATTCGTGTTCTCATAAAATATACATAACTCTATATTACCTTCCGACAGCCCTAAATGGGGGATTAATGTCAAAGCGAACGAATAAATACGGCAAACAGATATGCATTATCAATGCTGCGTGCTCTGAAAGATTAGAAATAATATAGGAATTTGTAGGCAATTGCCATCAGCAGTCTTCTACTTGGGGAACTTTGGGATTCAGGGTCACCGATAAAGAGCCTATAACTCAATTAGGGAGTAAATGCTATCATTAGAGCTCATCACTTCCAGTTTGGAGATAAACATAGTTTTATTAATAAATAAAACATATTTTAAGAATCATTAATCGATTGAGCCGATACTTGATGGAAATCTAAATACATAATTTAAATAAAACTAAGTAGTTTTTCGATTTTCACTATAATTAATTCATAACATGACAATATCGTTTCGCCAACACAGTGGCTTCATCAGATGTTGATGATAAACTAAGCTATTACATTGTGGACTGCGTATATTTATCCTGAAGTGCGTGGGGTGGGAATGACCATAGAACATGTTCTTCTTTTACAGGGGGATGACTATAGAACATATTCCTTCTGAATTGTGGAGGAAGACCATAGAATACTTCTCTTCTTGGATTGCATTTTTAATGGAGTAAATTTAATAATGGAGAATTTTTCATTAAAACTGGATCATTTAATAAACTGTTCGATTTTTTCCTCTTATTGATTTCCATGGCTTCTAACAGGGTTAGTTTATAACTTTTTCGCTCTGTATGCAATATTTTTAAGTTGTTGTCGAAGACATAGTTCTCTTCTAAAAGATGTGTTGCGTACGTAGAATCAGTTCATCTTCTGTGTTCAGATATTCTAAGGTTGAAATTCCTGCCAGTTGGCCAACATATACTTTGGGACAAGAACCGCAACTCAACTCATAAATACCCGATTTATCATCAGGCGAAATTTTATCTTTCGCATTTCTGGGGATCTGGATGAAACGGATCCGTACCATCACAAATCACTTGTGAAAACAATGTACTCATGTGCTATATATATATATATATATATATATATATATATATATATATATATATATATATATATATATATATATATATATATATATATATATTATGCGCTTCAATTCTTTGTTCGAGATTTTGTGATGTTTGTCCTTTATAGGAAGGACGAACATCGCAAAATCTCGAAAAAGAATTAAAGCGCATAAATACGCAAAAACTCAAATAACAGCCATAAATAAATATATATATATATATATATATATATATATATATATATATATATATATATATATATATATATATATATTTCTTAAAATTGATTTATTGCCTGTTTTAATTTTTTTAATTTGTTTTGATTTTTCTAAAAAATAAGTTTGTCATTTTGATATCTATAGTAACTCATAAATTCAATTATTCATTAGTTTTGACAAAGTTGTGATATACAACGAAACGTTAACAAAAATAAAATTCCGAAGCGAATGCTAAACCAGAAATATTCCTCTGATACTAAAAATCATTATGAGAAAATACAAAAAAACTAATTTGATCTTTTTAAAAAATTAGTTTGATATTTTGGTATCTACATATAGTTATTCATAAAATTCAGTTATTCATTAGTTTTGACAAAGTTGTGATATACAACGAAACGTCAACTGAAATAAAGTTTTTCACATTCAAATGAGCCTGTTTTTGCTAAAAACACTGAAAATAATATATATATATATATATATATATATATATATATATATATATATATATATATATATATATATATATATATATATATATATATATATATATATATATATATATATATATATATATATATATATATATATATGAGCAAATAGAGTAGTATCTGGCTCGGATGTGTCTTATTTCGATGTGTAAATTTCAGCATGATTATTCAAACATACAAAAAATTGCGGATTACGGCATAACCAGAAAATATGATATTATTTTCACCATATTTTCATTCGAATTTCCGTTGGTTTCAAAAAACCGAATATTTCTAACTCGTAACAGATACTTTTCTTCAAATGAATTGAAACATTTTAGTGGACGCTACGATGGAATATCCTCCGAAAATTCGTTCTATAATGTTGCCCAAGTTTAGAATTTATTTCCACATGACCGGCCCATCTCGAATAAGAATCTGGAATGAAATTAACATTTCGAAGTTATGACGCTATTTAAGTCCCGAATGAGGCGAAGAGACTCCCTTTGCAGGGAACTCAAACCAGGGATGGAGCGATGAAAAGTTCATAAAATGGAGAAAAATTAATCATGGTAAACTCAATTTCATTTCAGTTGGAAGAAAGTAGAAACAATACATATTTGAAGTCGTATTATAAAATATATTTAAGTATCGAATGAAAAACATTTGGCTCCCTTCCATGAAATTATATTATGTCTTGACAATTGTTTCGTGATGTTACTCTGTTTTCAAAAGTTGACTGTTGAAATTGGAGTGACACCCCGGAAAATTGTCAAGAAACAACATGATTCTGCGTAATTAGGCCAAGAGATTTTTATCTAAGGTATTAAGCTATGTTTCACGAAGAGATCAGCGGATATTTGGGATATAATGAATAAGAAATAAGTGGCGCCGACTTTTGGAAAATATTTGGAAGACCCAACAGGTGGTCTTGTGTATTATCTGAAATTCAGATGGAAATAGTGAGTTTCAAGGTTTTCCTTATGCATTCTAGGGATTTAATCAACATTAAAACCCCAAAAACTAGACCATCGATTAATTCTGACTCCTGGAAACTCGACAAGCGTGACGCGTATTTTGGCTTTGAGAAACGAGAAAAAACATAAACACGCATGGTGTTCTCGTAAACAGACAATAATTTGCAGTCCTAATTATGCTTTTAGGCTATCACAGATCAATGACTAGCTCCAAAAACACTGAAATATTCCTGGAAAAAACCTAAACGATTATCGAAGGAATGAAATAAAAAATATTTCTCTCCACAGTAGTTTCACTGATAAGTGAAATAGTTTAATGGTCGTTCTAGGTTGTTGTCGTAATTGAAACAACTTGTAGAAGCTTAAGACACTTCAGTACTTCACATAACATTTTTGCAACTGCAGGATCTTCTACTGTGAAGTACGTTCTTATTTCAAGAATTTTCTATTAATTCGTTGTTTTCATTAGCGATATTGACTAGCATATTGAAGTATATGCCCAGTATTTCAATTATTTAGTTATTTCTGAATATTATAATAAAGTATAAATAATAAGTTCTTTATTCTCTACAGGTATAATACCCAATTATAGAAAATAAAAACATAATGTTGAATAATAACTGAATCCAAAGACCTCAATCCAATTTAAAAAACTAAAATAGTAACTAGTAACTAAATAATAGCATTTAATGAAATATTACAAAGAACTCAATCTGAGACAATTCATTTTAGTCAATTTCCTTTGTTCACATAACTACTAACAATAACTTCCATGGAGTCAAAGTGAATGTCACAATTATTACCAACTCTATTGAATGTAAACTCCATAAACCAAATGGGGGATTGTATTAGAGAGTTGGTCCTTGAAGTCTTTAGGTGGAATAATTCTGTATTACGAGAATTTTGCCTAGGAACACGAAATTTCAAAGCGGCCAAGAGAGGAGGACAATCAATACTATTGTGCAGTAATTTGTACAGAAATTTGGTAGATGAAGTTTCTCTCATGCTCTGCAATGAGATTAAACTAAATCTACTCAATAATTTGTAATGATCGACTCTCCTCTGTTTTTTTTTAATAAATTTCATTCTCCCTCCAAACTATGAATTTCAAAAACCTTCTCTGAATGACCTCAAGATGGCGTTGATGTCAAGTGTTGATCGGCTGCCAGATCATGCTGCCATACTCCAGCTTGCTACGAATTATGGTTTCAAATAATCCTATGAATGTTGAGGAATTATTTAAATATTTGCCTTTGCGTATAACGAATCCATATATTTTCTGGGCAGATGAAATAAGTTGATGAAAACCACCCATTAATACAAGATGGCACAGTTACACAAATCTCAATGTGAATAGATTTGTGGTATTCCTATTCAGCTTCAAAATTGTGCGGTGGGCTGATTTCGGGTTCTCTTAGTTCTTCGGTATAAGCTTTCGAGGAAGCAAAGTATCGACAGCTTGTAAGGTTTTTTGGAACACCATTGTATCTATTTTGCCTTCTAAAAAAATGTTTGTAACTATTTTGCCTTCTATTGCAGATATAAATCAAACCTTCACATATTTGTCTAGATCAGAAAAATTTAGATGGAAGCATTGACTTATTTCATCTTCCTCGAAGTTCTTTGTATGGCAATAAAGATGTAAGAAGATATAAGTTTTAAATTGTAACGTTCACTAAAGATAGCCTGCTTCTATTCTGTCCTCTGCAGAAAAATGTTTCAGAAAACTATGAAAAATCTTCAAATGTTTTCAATAATCCCAAGATAGTAAGATTTTAGAAACCGTCATATAACTAATAATTTCTTCGCATTTACCAAACTTTTGATGAGCTCGGACCCCTCAGGACTCATTGAGTCTACGCCAATGCAGGTGGATATAAACTATTAGTCAGAGTAAACTATTGACTTTTATTGGGCGACGGTCTAAACGGGCTGTTAATTACGGGCAGCTGGTAATTTTTGCAGAACCTTGTCTGTTTAGAAAATGGCTAGACCTGAATTAGCCGTATAGGTATTGGCCCACTAAAACAGATTGGTGAGAAAACTAGCAAAAATCTGCAACACAAATTACACGAGTTTTTGGTGGATGAACCTTTAGTGACTATGAATTCACAGTCGTTTATGTGCCATCATGATGAGCACTATATGTGCTGCAAAGTGCTATACACTAAATGAGAGAAAAGTTGAATTCTTTCATTTATGTTACCGCAAATCAAATCTTAGAATTGTGAAATAATTTACTTCACACGAACATTGTGCTATGGAAAGAAACAGTGCAAACTTACCTTCACCAATTCAAATAAAACCAAGTAGTTTTCTGATATTCACTAAATATAATTTCAAACATGACAATATTGTTTCGCCAACACAGTGGCTCCATCAGATGTTGACGAGAAACTGATGTTCATCAGATGTTTATCATCAACATCTGATGAAGCCACTCTGTTGGCGAAACAATATTGTCAATTAATTTCAAAATGATAGTGAAAATCAGAAAAATACTTAGTTTTATTCAAATAACTTACACCAAATTTCAAGCTGTTAGACGCCATCCTTATCTAGATTGGCAAATCTGTTCTCAGTGGAAATGAATGTGAAAGTAAAGGGTGTCCCGAAATTAACACTAGAAATGAATTTGCCGTCCTTTATACAGTAAAGTGTTAGCAATCCTCAAGAGCAAATCAAAAGCTGACAACTTAGGGTTGGAAAAAATAAAGCGTTACTCCATAAAACAACGTGTTTTCTTTATTGAACAATATTTCAAAAATAATGAAAGCTTGGCGACCGCAGTTTGAACATTTCATATGAAATATGAAATTAATGACATTAATTGGAAAATTCCATGAGACAGGCTTCGTTGGAGACGCTGGTTGTCCAAATACAAGCCGCTAAAATGTCAATATCGAAGCAGAGCGTCGGAGTGTCAATGACAATCCAGGAACCTCATTTCGGCGTCGTGGACAAGAACTGGTAATTTCAAGAAGCTCTCTGCAGCGTATTCGTTGTAGATCTGTGTCTTAATGCTCAAAAAATTCAATTAACACAACAACTAGAGTCTAATGACCATAAAGAACGAAGACAGTTTACAGAATGGATTCTTGAGCATCAAAAAATGGATGCTGATTTTTTGAACCAAATCATTCTAAACGACGAAGAACTTTTTACCTTGATGTGTTTGTTAATCGCCAAAACTGCCACTTTTGAGCAGAATAAGAATTTCACCATGTTGCTTCTGTTAAAGATAATTTTCCGATGTACGACGAAATGGAGGGCGTACTAAGATTAACGCAGCATTTGAATTTATGTAGTAAAGTTCGTAAGTGCAACCCTGAAAAAAAACGAATCGATAGATGATAGTTTAGGGTTGGTAAGTTACATGAACGAACAACATGTCTTCATATTTCACATTATTTCAAAAATAATGACAGCGAAATTCGAAAATGTCATACGCAATATGGTTGGAATAGTCTTGTAATTTTGTGAACTGTGAGGAGATTAATTGAAAAATCCAAATGAAAAATTTGACACTCCAAAATGACTGGTCGTTGAAAAACAAGCCAATCAAATGTAAATATCGAAGCAGAGCGTCGGAGTGTTCATTTCAGGAACCTCAATTCGGCGTCTTGGACAAGAATTACAAATTTCAAGAAGCTCTCTACAGCATACATTTACTGAATATCTCTGTCTCTGTGCTTACAAAATTCAACTAGCACAACAACTGAAGCCTAATAACCATGCATAGTGAAGAAGTGATTTTTCAGGATGATTTATTGAGTATTAACAAAAGAATGCTGATTTTTTGAGAAGAATCATCCTAAGCGATGAAGCACAGATTCACATTGATGGGTTTGTACAAAACAGCCGCTTTTGCGGCTCTGAGAACTCACATGTAATTGTCAAAAACTCGATGCATCCATAAATTGTTAGGTGTGGATTTTGGGCTAAAGATATAATTGGACCATTGGACCTTATTAAAAATGAGGCTCGTCAAGCCGTAACTGTTAATGTTGCTCAATATCGCGACATGATAGCACAGTTTTTTTGCCCAAACTGGGTGATATTGATATCACCAATATATGATTTCAACAGCGGTGACACATGCCATACAACCTGTGAAACAGTTCAATTACTGTTTGAGACATTTCCATGTCGTGTACTCTCTTGTTTCGGTGATCAGAATTGGCCTGCTAGATCGTGTGATTTAACACCAGAATATTTTTTGGAAGTATTTGAAATCACAGGTCTATGTCAACAAGCCTTCGACCACGCGTGCATTAGAGGAGCATATTCAACGCTGCATCAACGAAATTCAACCACATTTACAAAGAACGATTATGAAAAATTTCGGCAAAATAGTGCATATGTGTATGGAAAGCCATGGAGACCATTTGCCAGATGTGTTATGCCACAAAGCACCCTATTCTATGTACTTTATGGTTAAATAAGAAAAGTTTAATCAAATACAAACAATAGTGTTCTCTGTCCGATGTTATTTTATCAAAAATTCGTCTATACTTGTATATTTTATCCCATATTACTTGATAATGATTATAGAAGTTTTCCTTTCAATTTGCTTTATTGCAAACAGTATTTAGAATTTCAAGAAAATTAAACATCTCCAGAATAACGCCAGAATATAATTTCGTTAACTACACCCCTGTCCCAATAATTCCCTACTTTTCACCCGTTCATCCTTTCTGGACGTTATGAATGGACTCGACCCGTCGTCAAAAGGTTAAAATGTTAAGATTTATTACTCTCATGCATAAAGGATACAGTTTCCTTGAAGGTTCAAATTGATTCTGCTCTGACGTTCTGCCTAGCTTATTAATGGCTTCCAGTTCTACGTGCCATCAATTACTGAAATGTTTATGAAGGGTCAACTCGTTTGATATAAGAGACATATTACTTCGTTCTCATGACGTGGGCTTGAAATAAATCGGAAACAGAATCCGGGACGATCACCAGGTTGACCGTTGACATCACTTACGTTTAGTTGACATACAAACCACTTCTGGCACGACTTCCACAAATCGAGCATAATGGTAACGAAATAATAATATACCATAATTTGAATGAAACTAAGTAGTTCAGTGATTTTCACTATAATTCGTTTTAAATATGAGTTCTTAATTTTCCGCAAACCTTTCCATTTTGATCTAACAATACGAGAGTGGGGTCAAAAGTTTCCGGCCGAACCAAGAGATAGCGCCACTAGGTCCAGTTCTAGAGAGGTGCCTTCCAGTACAATTCCTAATGAGCTTGCATGTGAAGTGTGAGCCCAATCGGTATGTTAGTTTGCGTTTGAGAGCACATTGCGCGAGACGCTTCCGTAGTTTTCGTGAAAATGGAAAAACTGGAGAAGGGTGATGTCTTCATATACTTATATTTGAAAGGCTTTACACCGATACAAATAAATGAAGAGATGAATTCAACACTTGAAGACTCCTCCCCATCATATTCAACTATTAAATAGTCGGTTTCTGAATTCAAAGTGTGTCGGGTGAGCACCTCTGACGAGCCTTGCTCAGGACGGCCCGTTAAGGTCACAACTTCAGAAATGATTGAGAAAATCCATCAAATGGTATTGGAAGACCGCAGCTGAGACCTATAGGATGTAGGAATATTTTGCACAATCATTTGAGCATCTCAAAGACACTGGGATACATCAAAGAACCACGAAAAAATTGCTTGAGAAATTGCTAGGAAGCTATTATAAACCGAAACCGAATTATAGGTAGACCGTTTTCTGAAAACTCATAGATATAATTATTCATCTTTAACACAACGAAAAAAAATAATGTCAACACTAAAATGTATGATGATAATACAATAATGAGGAATCTCAAAGACACTGGGATACCTCAAAGAACCACGAAAAAATTGCTGGGAAGCTATTATAAACCGAAACCGAATTACATATAGGTAGACCGTTTTCTGAAAACTCATAGATATAATTATTCATCTATAACACAACGAAAAAAATAATGTCAACACTAAAATGTATGATGATAATACAATAATGAGGAATCTCAAAGACACTGGGATACCTCAAGGAACAACGGTAAAATTGCTTGAAAAATTGCTGGGAAGCTATTATAAACCAAAACCGAATTATAGGTAGACCGTTTTCTGAAACGTTCACTCAAACGATTTCATAGGTGTTAATCCTTGATTAGAAAATCAAAGTTCGAAATACGAACAAAAACCAATTAAAAGGCGTGAGCATAAAATAAGTTAACAAGATTAAATTACACTGATGTTGAAGCAGGATGAGATTAATAGTTAAAATTCATGAGTGAAGAATATTAAAAATTTAAATCCCGTCAAGTTGCTTTGAAGTCGGGCGTTCTAGAATGTAAATTTAGATTTCTGCATGGAAAATATTGCACCGGCACATCCAGTGTTGTGAAATGTGTTACACCATGTTATATTAAACTCTTCATATTATATTACTGAATCTCGTGTGCCATATTCTACTTCAGACGGTTTTTAGTAGGCACTTCAGCTCGTTTGATATTATTTTATCCCTGCAAAATGCTAAATGTAATTTTCACTGGAGTTAATTATTTCTCATGTATACCTGAAGGGAAATTAGGTTGGTTTGAATGCTTAAATGTTTGGAATGAATACAGGCACAGAATATGACCATCTGCAGAGTTTCAGTTCCATTAAGAGCAATTTCAAAATTAATTTGAACGAAATAAAAGGATTTTAAGAATTTTTCCATTACGTTAAATTTTATTGAGGGGTCAGGTTCGTTGGTCTTTGTCGTAACCTCAACTGAAATGAACTAATGATCTTAAGAGTCGATTTTTCTCACTGTTCTAGGAAAATGAAATCGATCCTCAAATATCAGCTGCTTTATCCAACCACGCTAACAAGGTTTTGGGCCGACCAGTTCCAGTTTATTCAGCTACAGTACCTTTTATAGACGTGAGTATATATTGAAAAATTCAGTGATATATATTATATATATATATATATATATATATATATATATATATATATATATATATATATATATATATATATATATATATATATATATATATATATATATACCGAATCCTATCTCATCGCAGGTAGACATTGATTTAGTCTAAAAATAGAACTGTAATAGTTCGGTCAAGATACTCAATTTTAAAACAAAAATGATGTATATTCCTCACGTGGAATTTCGTGTTGTTTTGTTCTGTGTTTTTTCTTTTCAATCAACTTTCAAGTGTGAACATCTAATAACTGGAACTACGCCGTTCTGATGAGAGCCAATTAGCTTGAAACATATGTAAACGGCTGTTACAAATAAACAAGCAACGCAAATCTCAGGTAAATACCGAAAATTCTTAACTATATATATATATATATATATATATATATATATATATATATATATATATATATATATATATATATATATATATATATATATATATATATATATATATACATTCATATAACCAATTTGTTAACCTGGTCTATTACCTTCTGTGCTTTTTTGGTGACATTTATCTGTGCTCCGGCAACTCTAGTATATCGGTTCTATCGTTGTTGGTTAGTTTACCGTAGTTTCTTTATTGTAGTATTAACATCCAGTTTCTGTATAATATCATATATATTTTTTTAATACTCACACTGCTACTTATGGTGATCGTCAAACATTTAACTTGTCATGACATGTATAAACATTTGTTATTTTATAGAATCCTGATGAAGATTATAATCATAACCGAAATATAGACGAGGTTAACAAATTGGTTACATTTGGATCATAGTTGGCCTCCTTTTTGCCGAAAATTCATAACAAAAATTCTATTTTAATTATTCTGCAATACTCCTTCTACTATTGTAACGGGTGTTTTTTTTAGAGGTATAGAACTTTAAGTTGGCATTACTGTTGAAGATGGCGACCGATTTGACAGCTGAGAAGTGATTTATTCTCAGTATGGTTCGGCAATTCATCATGAATATACTCACGCCTGAACAATTTGCATACCTGCAAATAGTGCAATTTTATTCCAAAACGAGATTGCCGTTGTTCCCGATTTTCAAAAGCGAATTTTGTTTAGCGATGAAGCACACTTCTGGTTGAATGGCTACGTCAAAAAACAAAACTGCCGCATTTGGAGTAAAAATAATGCTCAAGTTTATGTCGAAACACCGTTACATCAAGAAAAACTGACTGTTTGGTGCGCTTTATGGGCTGGTGAAATCATTGGTCCGTACTTGTTCAAAAACGATGATGGCCAGAACGTTACAGTCAATGGTGATCGGTATAGAGCCATGAATACTAACTTTTTCATTACTGAATTGAACAACCATGATGTCCAGGAGCTGTGGTTTCAACAAGACGGCGCAACATGTCACACAGCTCGTACCACAATCGATTTATTGAAAGACACGTTTGGTGACCACCTAATTTCACGTTTTGGATCTGTTAATTGGCCTCCAAGATCTTGTGATTCAACACCGCTAGACTACTTTTTGTGGGGCTATGTAAAGTCATTTGTCTATGCCGATAACCCACAAACGCTTGACCATTTGGGAAACAATATTCGCTGTGTTATTGCCGATATACGGCCACAAATGTTGGAAATACTCATCGAAAATTGGACATGCAGATTGGACTAGATCCGAGCCAGCCGTGACAGTCATATGCCAGAAATCATATTTCAGATGTAATGCCACAAGATTATCTTTCGAATAAAAAAAAATTTTGTCAATCGAATGATCCATCGTTGTTTTATTGCAATTTGAAGTTCTATACCTCTAAAAAAACACCCTTTATATATATATATATATATATATATATATATATATATATATATATATATATATATATATATATATATATATATATATATATATATATATATATATATATATATATATATATATATATATATATATATATATATATATATATATATATATATATATATATATATATATATATATATATATATATATATATATATATATATATATATATATATATATATATATATATATATATATACATATTGTTACCACTGAAAATATAAAATCAAACCGAAATGTAGGAATCAGTATTGTATCAATTGAAATGAATCTCCATGAAAAACATCGAAAATTGCTAGTCCGTGTTTGCATTTTTTATTTTCCCCATCAAATGATTTTTTCATGTTAAAAATTAACGTTTTAATCAACGCCATATGAAATTTTCAATTGAAAATCACAGTCACGAATTAAACGAATGGAATTCAGTCCGATTATTGTTATCAACACAGGATAATTTCGAGCAATCTGTTTGAAAAAATGATCCAACTATTATTTTCACTAATAAAACAAAAACTGGTGTGCATTAATATGCCGCATTTCATATGTCTGTTTCCATACAAAAATGAATATGAATATTCAAATAAATTTCGAAATTCGTCATACATAATAAATTCCATATTTATTTCGCTGCTTTATTCAGTCAATTTTGAATGGTGGGAAACTATGGCAGGAAAACAATGCAAACGATGCTGCACATAAATATGCGCATTTTCATTCCATTTACGAATATGTATTATGATGTAATGATTGCGACCTATCAATATGAAATGTGAGTTCATTTACAATATCAATATTATTTTATTTTATTCGATTGTGGATAACTTTAATTATGAATACTGCTTCATTTTTAAATTTCTGAGTAATCGCATGAATACACAAGGAGTAATAACACACACAAATATGAACACACACACACACATACATACTATGCTGTTGGAATTAATTGGGACAAACATTTTTTGTCTTCGTTTGAGTTACTGTAGTATGTAAGTGAGTACCAGGGTGGCCCAAACACCCTCACAACTGCTTGTTCACTACCAGAGGTGACGTGAGGGTTCGACCTTGACCATAATTTACATTCTGACCGGTTTTACCTCGCCAGAAATTCAGTTGTCAGCCTACGGGTGAGACAGTTGGTGGTTTCAATTTTGATACGTGCTGTATTGTCTTGTCCAAAGATGGATATCACTCCGAGGAAGCGTTCCAAAATTATCGCACTTAATGAACACATATCAATGACTGTAAGAAATATAGCTGAAGCTGTTGGTGTGGGAAATTTCAGCTTTTCGAGAATTTTGAAAACATTTGAAGAAAGTGGGTTATCGTCTCCAACAAGAAAAGTAAACTGTGGTCGCAAACGCCAAACTACTCCAAGAACAGACAAATTGTTGATAAGAAATAGCATAATTAATCCGAGAAATTCAAGCACTGATCTTCGAAGGGATTTAATGGTTTCTGGTTTGGAGTTGAGCACCTCAAGTGTGAGAAAACGACTGCTGGAGGTTGGCCGTAATACAAGAAGACCAAGAAGGTAGCAACTGCTTAACCAGAAAATGATGAAGAAACGTTTGGCATGGCCCAAAAGTACCGTGCGTGAACTGTGGACGACTGGAAGGAGGTGGTTTTTAGTGATGATACATATTTGTTTGTTCAAGGGTACAAATCAAGTGTTGTTAGACGAAGTGAAAGGGAAACTTTGCGGCCTGATCACATCCAGCAAACAGTAAAATATCCTTCGAAACAAATGTTTTGGGGGTTTTCTCACAACCAATGGCACTGGACTATCAGCTCCTATAATAGAGATGATGAATTCAGAGAAATGTATGGACATATTGCGCACCAGGGTTGTCACATTTATGGAAACGTTTGATGGAACGACCTGGCTCCCTGCCACAATTCCAAACAAGTGCAGGCCTTTATGCGTGAGAATTAAATAAAAGTACTCGATTGGCCGGGGAATTCACCTGATCTCAATCCCATTGAGAAGCCACTGTGTTGGCGAAACGATATTGTCATGTTTTGAATCAATTATAGTGAAAATAGAAAAACTGCTTAGTTTTATTCGAATTATGTATTTAGATTTTCATCAAGTATCGGCCCAATCGATTAATGAAGGTCATTATTATTCTCATATACATATATATATATATATATATATATATATATATATATATATATATATATATATATATATATATATATATATATATATATAATATCTCGAAATTGATTTATTGCCTGTTTTATTATATAAGATATTTTATTTCGAATGTTTTTAGCAATAACAGGCTTTTTTTGATATGAAAAAGTTGATTTTTGTTGACGTTTCGTTGATATATTATTGAGTTTTGACAAAGTTGTAATATAACAAGGAAACGTCAACAAAAATAAACTTTTTCATATCAAAAAAAGCCTGTTATTGTAAAAACTTTATATATATATATATATATATATATATATATATATATATATATATATATATATATATATACATGTAAAATGGTGAAAAAGTAATATTATAGTTACTGTTAAGAAGAATAAGAATTATGTCTGCGAATGAGTATCTTTGAAGATGAAGGGAGAGGCTTCATGTGTTTTCAATTCAACAAACATAATTGAAGGAATTCTTTTTCAAACTAAGAGAGATATAGATAAGACGTATTTGTTAAATGATTGAAATATATAATGTTAAAATTGTATAGGATATAAGGACTTTAAATTGATTCTTCTTTTTGATAAGTTGAACTTAATAATGTTAATGAATATTGTAAACGACTGAATAAATCAATCGTTCGAGATAGACCTGTGTACAGTCGTATATATATATATATAAACTGAAAATGAAATTGAATTGTCAGATTTGAAAATTTTCCTTCTTCCAACAATTTTGTTTTCATTTCACGAGTATATTCCGAACACGTGTATATAAAAAAATACATTTTTTTATATCCAATAAATAAAAAATATGAAACAACACCCAATAAAACAAATTGTAACACCAATTCAACTATATTGGCACATTTCACCCTACGTAAGACTTTATCTTATTCCGTTTCACATTTCATATTATGTTATTCCTTACAGGAACAAAAGAAATACGCGTTCTCCTACAAAGTAGTGGACCATTTAACGGGTGATGACTTTTCGCACACGCAATCACAGAACGAGAAGGCGACGAGAGGAGAATACCGAGTGAAACTGCCAGACGGAAGGGTGCAAATTGTGTCATATACAGCTGATAAGGACGGCTATAAAGCGGATGTCAAATACGAGGATGAGATCTTGAGGGCGCAACAAAAAATACCGCGCGGGCACGACTACAGGTAAGAAAATATATAAAATTTTAAAAATACGAATAAGTAACTTTTGAATTTTTAATAGCAAAGCTTCTTAAACTGTGCGCCGAGACGCTCTCGCATAATATGTATAATATATTAAGCATGTGTTTCTATCAGGTAACTATCCAATTACAGAAAAATACATCATGAAATGAAATGAAAAATTTGGTGACTAAAATATCAGTAATAATATACAGGGTGTCCAAAAAGAGTATCGGGTATTTGTTTTCGCGCGGTATTTGAAACGGAGCGCTAGTAAGGAGCGGGGAGGGCTTCGTAACGTCAACCATTCTGTGGAGTTTTAGTCGCGATGGAGTGGTACCCGACTTTTCGTGTACAAGAGTATTATCGTAATGTTAACTCAGTAGTGATTGATCAACGTATTATCGTGCAGAATATCGTACACACCACGCACCAAGTGACGATAGCATCAAAAAATGGATACAAACGTTCAAAATACAGGTGCGACGGTAGAAATCCAAAACTCGTGTTTCCCACTTTCAGTTCGCGACGACAAAACCATCGAAGAACAAGAGGCGTCGGTTCGTCAAAATCCGTCGTTATCCATCCGCAAGCGAAGACAAGCGTTGAACATAAAAAAAACGAAAAAACTAAGTTTGATGGTTTCAACTCAAGAACATGGTTTCAACAAGATGGGGACACTTGCCATACATCGAATGCAGCGATGGAAGTCGTCAATGAGTTATTCCCGAATAAAGTGATTTTGTGTAGGGGTACCGTAAACTGGCCATCCAGAAGCCCACACCTTAGCCCGCTTGACTATTTCGTAAGGGTATGTATACCTGAAAAGTAAGGTTTACGAGAACAAACCAACAAACCTTAAACAGCTGAAGCAAAACATGAGGTCAGAAATGGCAGCAATATCCAGAGCTATCTGTCAGCTTGTCATACGTAATCTTCGTGTTCGATTAGAAGAGTGCCAGGCAACGTAACGGTCACCATTGAGATAACATGATCTCTTCCAAATAGTTTTCCATTCAATATTAGTATAATCAATAATGAACTTTCTTTCTATTCACAAGTAGTTTTTGTTTTATTGAACTAACATGTACCCGATACTCTTTTTGGACACCAGTTAGTTATGCAATATTAGAAATAATCCAAATCTACAATGTCAACATCTAAATATTCAATTAATTAACTGAATCTCTGAACAATGAGTACTAACTAAACAAGACAACAAATCTCTAGAACTCAAACCGAAGAAAAATCAAAATACCTTAATGGTTAGGACTTAAATATACATAAATTATGAAAAGAAGTGAATCCCAGTGTAAGTTACACCAGCTTGATACCTGGTTTGCAAAAGAACACACAAAGCAAGCGGCGGTTACGAGAGAGGATTGGTTCTGTGGGTTTGTGAGTAGAACGTCTGGCTTATTCTAGTACACACCTAAGGAAAAAAAAGATAAGTTTACCCTGAAGCTCAGGACAGTCGAGATCATCATTGAGTAAATTGAATACAAATTACAATACATTCAAATTTCTCCTGGTGTGGAGACTCTTAGTACCTAACTTTAACAGGAAACAAGCCTGATTACAAACCCTAGATGGATATAAACCATCATCTCGAAATGAGATCCATTTCAAGAACCTCCTCTGCAGTACCTCCAGGCGGTTTATATGACAATTATATATTTGTCCCCAAACAAGACAACCACACTCAAGTTTGCTTCTCCCTAGGACATTAAATGGTTGGACCAGTGTTGAGGAATTCGAGGAAAGTCTTCCATTGCGGATCATGAAACCATAAACTTTGCTTTTTGACAATTGGGTGATTTAAGGTATGAATGAGAATTTTCGATCACATACTAGGCCGAAATCCTTGACCGCAAGAAGTCCAGTTAGACTAACACCTTCAATTTTGTAATCAAAAGTTATCAATTTACCTCTCTAGTGAAACTCACCACATTACATTTCGTGACACTCAAGTGTAAAATATTATTATTAATACTGAATGATACCAGCCTGTGGCTATTTTAATATCGTCCGCATAAGCCACTTTCATGCAGTCTACCATCTCTAAGAGATCGTTAACAAACAAGACAAATAGTAGGAATCCAAGATTGGATCCCTGCGGCACTCTCTAACTTACTAGAAACTCCCTCGACTTAGAATTCTCAATTTGTATGAATTAACTATGATTACTCTAGACTCCATGGGAAGTATAAATTATTCGCGAATCCAAAAAGCTTCCCAGTTTCAACTATAAATAGTCCATGATTTATCTTATCGAAAGCCTTCCGGAAGCCATATGGAAAACTGCGTCATTTTTTCAGTCATCAATCGTTTTCGGAGTGATTCATTTATAAATGTCTTAAAAATATTTTTTCTCATATATTTTTCATGTACAGATAACTAACCATTACATTTTCGTTATTTCTGTGAATTATTTCGATTTATTTGATCAATTATTGTAACAAGCGAAATTCACTTCATTTCATTGTCTCCTCCTTTGTGGCAGGCATCAGATAGATGGATACGGAAACTTAAATTACGACAGCGAAAGATACGTGTATAATCAAGGTGGCGTGCATGTTGGTGTGAAGTCAACGCCTTCTACTCCCATTCACGAAAATCACGTCGAGGATTATGATTATAGCAACAGGAAGCCTGTCTCTTATGCACCAGCTCCGACGCAATCACCAGGCTTTATTTTTGCAGGTAAGGCATGAAATTTTACTGCATTTTAGATTCGACTCACATAAAAGTACGTCTGCAGCGATATTGAGGTTATGGTCTTCATATTGTAACAATGTAAGGTGTTTGCGTTTCGAGAAGAGTACAATTTTATGTCTTCTTTATGCTATGCTTATTATAGCCATCACAATTTGATAAGAGTATTTACAGATTTTCAGAAAATCTATTTGAGAATTTAGAGCTTTTCACGATGTGATATCATACAGATTGGTTCAGGGAAACAAACCGATTCTGTTATGTAATTGTTACTGAATTGAAGAGGAACCAACAGTTCAGTCCCCTGCATAAAACAATTGCTGAACAAGTTTGTTGTTTCCTAATAAACTTTCCGTAATGATAGGTTTCATCTTTGATTGCACAGATGTGATTCTAATCCTTTATGGTATCTCCTACCTAACAATCAATAAACGAAAGGTTATAGGGTTAAAGATTTGAAAATTGAAACTTGTTTTGTTAGGTCTAATCAAATCATCTAGTATACATCGTATAAAATTGTAGATGACCTAAAAAACAAATTTACCTTCGGAGTACAGCACCCCATTGTAGCTCCCACTTGAAAGCTCCCCAGAGAGATTAGATAAATTTAGTTGAGATAGTTATGGTTTATCGAATTTCGATCTAAGTTTGAAGAAAGAGAAAATTCTGTGGCGAATGCTCACAAACTAATAGAAGAAAAGGTGAAAAACATTTACAGATGTTTTCTATCTGATAATAATTATAATAAGTTCTCTAATCTCAACATGTATGGAACCTAATTACAGGAAATGATAACATAATAATGTATAATAAATGAATTACTCAATAAATAAAATGAAAAGAAATAGAACAAAGAACTCAATCTCATCTAAAAAGAATAACAAAGTAACTAATAACTAAATAATAGAATTAAATGAAATATTACAAATAACTCATACTGGATCCATTCATTTTAGTCAATTTCCTTTGTACACATAACTCCTAATGATAATTTCTGTGGAATCGAAGTGAATGTGACATTTATTATCAACTGCATTGAATGTAGACTCCATAAACCAAATGAGGGATTGTACTAGCGAGTTGGTTTTTGGATTTTGCCTAAGAACACGAAATTTCAATGCGGTCAAGAGTGGAGGACAATCAATATTGTTGTGCAGTAATTTGTACAAAAATTTGAGTGATAAAGCTTCTTTCCTGTCCTGCAATGAGATTAAACTAAATCGACTCAATAATTCGTCATGACTGACTCCTCCCTACGGATAAACTTTATCTTCCCTCCAAACTAAGAATTTCAAGAACCTTCTTTGAATGGCTATACTGTATCTTGCCACGAATTAGGGCAATAGTTTACATGTTGAGAAATTATTGAAATATTTGCCATTGCGTATGACGAATCGATATATTTTCGGGACAGATGAAATAAGTTGGGTGATGTGTGGAGTAAAGGAAAGTTTCTAATGTAATGCAAAACGCATTTGGACAAAGAAATTGATTCACCCCAAAATGAATTCATGAAAGTTTGTCTTCAAATTTGAGGAAGTGTACATTTTCTCTTATACATCCTCTGAATAATAATCTGACTGATTTATAATATAATGAAGTATTTCATATTCTCTCAATGGTTGAAAGCAATTTCAATATTAAATAGGTTAATAGTCCACTCATTTGAGACAGAATGTCATTTTCACTAATCTACTTGAAAAGTTTCAAAGTTATTGATGAAACTATGACTACTTTATTCGTAAATCATTCCAAACTTCAAATGAATTACCAATTTCGTTCGAAAAATTTTCTAGAGACACACTCTGAAAAATTGTATAAATGAAAAAAGAGGACTAAAAAAAATTTTTGATAGATTATAATCAATAATAATATAAATTCTGATTCTAATATTCAATAAGGTTCCCTCTTAGGCTCAAAGTTGGTCTGAAAGGGCACTTGGCTTTAGTCCAATCGATTAAAATATATGGGCTTTATTAAACTCCAAATCCTACTCAACTGAAATAAATAATAGAGCTGAAGAAAAGTCTATAGATGAAGAACAAAAATATTAGAGATGGGCATTGATCAACCTGAATGAAATTATTGTGATATACTAGATATTATCGAAAATACTAGAGAATTGAGGACCCACGCAACGAAAATATATAACAATAATAAGTTCAAGTGAATGAAGAATGTAGAACGTCAATATCAACTCCGTTCTACGTTTGTTTTCCATAGAACATAGAGTGAAAATAGAGGTGGGCATTTCCAAACTATCAGAGATTTAACAGTAAGGAGTGGTTTAGGTCTAACGGGTCATTCAGAAGATTGTAATTATCGGATTTTTGGAGTTTATTTATTTCCATGGCTTACAGGTAGAAGAAGTAGTTCATTGGTCCAGGTAGTTAATTTTTATACCTTTTTCACAGTAATTGAGAATATTAGGTTTAAAATCTAATATTCTCCATAGGGTGAGATCTAATGTCCTGTCGACTCTAGATGTTCCCGAAAAGCAGATTGTCCGTTTTTTAAGTGATCTTTTAGCCTAGTTTCAAAACATCTTCCGGTCTGGCCTACATATGATGTCTTGCGGTCTTCACAGTCCAATCTATAAATTCCAGACTTCTTCATTGGGTCGGATTTGGACAATTTGTTTTTTGAACAATTAAAAATCATTCCATCCAATCTGCTGTGTGCAGGCCAGAGCAGAAGATGATTTGAAATTAGGCTAAAAGAACACTTAAAAAACGGACAATCTGTTTTTCAGGAACATTTAGAGTCGACGGGACGTAAGACCTCGCCCTGTTTTAAACCTCATATTATCGATTACTCTGAAAAAGGTATCAAACTGAACTAACTGGAAGATATGGAAATAAATGAACTCCAAAATACCGATAGAAACATTCTTCCCAATGACCAGTTAGACCTAAACCACTCCCCACTGCCAAATGTCTGATAGTTTGGAAATCCCCACCACTATTTTCACTCTATGTTCTATGGATAACGAACTTAAATGGAGTTAATATTGATGTTCTATATTCTACCATCTCCAGGGCCCGAACCACAGAACATACCTAATTTAGGGTGTATTCTGTGGTACGAACTGATCTGCAAATATTTAACGGTTGTCCTTGTAATATGTATTAATTATTGATAATGCCGTAAAAAGCGTAACAAGTCGAAAGAAGAATTATTCAGTCAGTGATTTTTAGACAAGTATTTCGTATTATCTCTCATTTAAATATCTATCACAGAGTTGATTCATTGTTAATTGAATTTATTGATAATAAGTTCTTTATTTTCGACAGCTATAATACTAAATTACAGAAAATAAGAATATTTCGTATTCGTTGACAAACGATAAGAAAAGTATATGATGTGAATTTAAAAAAATACATTGTGATTTGACAAAACTGAACTATTAGAAAAATTGGCATAATGGATGAATCATGTCATATCTGGGTTACATGAGAACCCCTTGGATCATGTTTCATAAAACTATCTGTTCTTTATCTACCATTCCCAAAGAATGACACTGTATCATCGGTTTTGATGTTATTCTACACCATCTATCAAATACTATGTCACCAAAAATCCTGATTTTTTCTCTTGTTTCTTGTGAAATAAACTGAATTTTATTTCTCATACGCTTAAAAATTTAATACGACTAGTATTGTGAATCTGACAGTCTTGAGTGGATATTGTTTCCCTCTTAGGGAAAATTATTTTTAATTGACAAATCCATTCAATAATTAGGTAAGGTACTTATATTTGTCTTAAGAGTTAAGAATTTTAGATCAGTCATTCATGGAAATGGATACTTTAGTTCGCCTACTGAAAATGTTTTCTATTATTTCTTATTATTAATATTATTATTTTAGTTACCCGGAGTCCTCACCACGAGTATTTGCAGCCATCACCAACCCCTGCTTACAGATACGAAGACGATCCACAGGATCAACATCACGACCATCGATTCCGCATCATTCCTCAGGATAAGGTCGAGATAGTTAATCAAGGAGACGCTCCAGCGTATTTGGAAAATCCCGGAGTAATTCTTTCTTCCACGCCGTCTCCTTCTCCGTTCTCTGGAGATTATCAACACGTCTTTGTCACGAGGCTTCCGGATATCTATTCCGGAAAGAAGTGAATTAATGGGATGGGACGATTTGACGATAATAAGACCCGTTTTGACGTTCGGGAGAAGGATTTTTTTCTGTTGAGTGCAGTGAATGAAGAGACTTTCGACTTTGTTGAAGGATTTTTTTTGGCAATTAATAATTAGTTTTTTATGAATATCTCGACTGGGACATTTAGAGATAGAGTCGTTTTCGTGATAAATTTTAATCCTATGAAAATTGAAATATTTAATTGAAAGTTTGAATAAATAAACATTTCTGTTGAGGTTTACCTCACTCAATAATGGATAGCTTTTGGTGAGAAAAAGTTCAGTTTTTAGTTCGTTCTTCAGTTTGAGAATTCGATATTCAAAACATTCAAACAGGTACACAAGAAATACCCAATAGAGTATCCACAGATTACAAGACATATATACATACATTATAACAAAGAAATTGCTAATATTAAAGTTTTGATAAATTAAAAATCATTCTTGTGTCATCTGAGAGCAGTTTTCATACAGGGGAGACACTGAAAAAATTCAACGAATTTTGGTGCTTTAATACTATAACTCATTACACGACAGAGGGGACAATTCTACGTCGAATACCTAAACGGTAGGTGGAACAATTCGCTCGCCCTCAGAGACTTCTGGGGGAAATGAATGACAATATATGCGAGAACACCGGGTTATTTATTATATTGTTCAAAATTTATACAAGAAAAGTACATCCGAAATTTGCCTTCGATCTAACAAAGAAACCATACAAAAGTGATTCCGTGACAGGAAATATTCATGATTGGGAATTGGATTAGTTTGTTTTATAAGAAAGGAATTTCAAAAATTTATTCTAAATCCTCTCAAAGCGTTCTATGTATATAACATAATATATAATAATAATAACAAAATTTATTGAGTAACATTCTTTCACATTGTAAAATTATATTCATTCAATTGATACAATAATTACAATTAAAGTGAAGGCTCACAAAACGACTGAATTCAGTTTTGAGTCTGACTTCCATTCAGCACTCGTACAAAATAATGGTTCAAACAAAAATATTGGTTCAGTTTATATTCACAATAATATGAAATTTTATTTGAAAAGAAAAGAAAACAAAATTACCTCAGAAATATTGAAATTTTGAGACAATTTCACATGGTGGGGGACATTTGTGGTAAAAAAATAAACAAACATATGATACAAAAAATAATTGATTCTTACATCATTGTCTACATTCGAATCATCAAAGTACTCTGCCAAACTATAGTGTCCCTTTGTTAACATCAATGACGTAACTCTCTTCTTAAACAAATGAGTTTTCAGTAATTTCAAATTTGACGGCAAATGGTTGAAGATTTTGATACTCTTATAATAGAGTGAGTGCTCAAATTTAACTGTTGCATGCTTGGGATTAAGTAGCATATCACTGTTTCTTCAATTATCGGTGAATAGTGTTACCAAAAATCGGAACAACTCTCAGGCAGATTAGTTGTAAGTAATATGAATACAAGAGGTTCGAGTACAGAGCCTTGCGGTACTTCAAGAGCAATATCATGTCTCTGAGAATAACTCTCGCATATTCTCAGCCATTGTTCTTTCTTCAAGGTAACTACGTAACCAATCCAGAAAAACGCCTCTGACAGTATAAATTCAAAAGATAGTTAATCAAATACCGAAGACAAATAAAAAAATAACCCCGTCATAAAGAAATGTTTATCCAAACACTCATAGACGGATTCAAAACTTAGCTGTAGCTGATTGGGTTTTTGTATTTAATTTGAATTCAATCAATTTGAATTTATTGATTCACTGAATCACTTATTCACTGAATGAACTTATCATTCTGGCGAACACATTTTCTCAATTGCCTTCGAAAACACGCCGAATATGGACACTGGAAAGAGAAAATTTGGATCTTTTGGGTCGGCTGAATTCTAAAATGACTTTCATATGGTCGTAGAACGTCACGGTTACCGACAATGTAGGTATCTGCCTCAAACAAGTTATCGTCTCGAAATGAATGATGAAAAAATGTTAGATTTGTTTCATTCATAGTTGCGAAACAAAACTTATTTTTCATCTAAAATACATTCATTAGTAAGCATCAGTCACATTTTTTTCCCAATGAGACTTTTTTCGCATACATTTACGATGTAGGAATTATCTAGAAGGTTTCCCTGAAACGTCCAACAGTGCATTGAAACGCTCCATCTTTCCTGGTATCTTTTTTCCATCTCCTAATATCGTGGTGAAATGTGGCTCTTCGCTCACATCTAGTAAATTTTCTGGAATGTAGTGGAGGTGGAAATACAATTTTCGGATTATATCAGATCTGACACTTCAGACAAAAGTATGTTCTAAAACAATTTCGGGCTTGATCATCTTCAAATTCAAAACCTGACTTAACTTAACGGCTCCAGGTAGAGTATCATCTTCATCAGAACTTAGAATCTCTTACAAGGTTTAGACCGAATCTCTCTTAGGCCGAATAGCTGATTGCTGATTGGGGTAAGGAATTGACTGCTTGTGTTTTGAATTATACCCTTTAACATCACGCGAACAAATATAACAATCATCATTAAGATTGAGTACTAGTATTCGGGAAAATTATATTATGGGTGTATACTATTCAATCATACCTGCATATCTATCCTCTAATACTCTATGATGGGAAAACATAACTGTTTGCAGGTGAGTTTTCATGACGCAAAAGAGGATAATAAGGCTATTGTTTTGTCTCCAACCAACTGAATCCTGTAGGAAATATTTCATAGAAAATAAAATACTGACCATTTTATTAAACTGGTGGTATCATATAACACTGGAAATGGAAACACGTTACTTTTTCCTAAGAACAAAAGTGCCTTATATGAGAAGAGCCCAAGTCGGTATCTGTGGTCATTCACAATAAATTACCAGCATATATTACTAACATCAGTTTTCTGAACAAGCTCAAAAATGAAATAAAATTGTTTTTGTTTTGTAGAGCATTTTACACGCTTTAGGATTTCTATTCAACACAGGTGAATTTTGATGCTTGTCTTCTTCTTGTGTGAGTGTAATGTATCTATATATTTAATTGTTTATTGTTATATCCATATGACATGTACATGCTCTTTGAAGCCTAAGTACGAATAAAATTATTAAGAATATGGTTCTTCTTCTTGTGCCATACCATAGGAATCCTATATCAGATAGCTTTTTCAGGCTCCTAAACCAATTTCGAAGGTTTTCAACCTACGAAAGTCAAAATACGTGAAGTATACTTTTTTCAGAAAGTCCGTGATATCGAGTTGTTGTTCGATACCATAAATTTGCCAAAAATACAACAGAAACTATCAAACGAATTCCAACACACCCAGACAGACAGCAATGCTCTATATTGAACCAAGATCTATAAAACAATGATCAGCTTACACGTATAATTTTACTGCGCCACTTTAGCAGTATCGAAGCGCGTACGTTCAGGTTTCAACAAGTTTATATCTGTTAATTTAGCTCACACAGAACGTTATTTATTCAGAAAATAATAATAGTTATGACCTTTACACTTTTAGAAACAGTTATCGAAAAAAATGGCACTTATTCAATTATGACTTCAGGTTAGTCTCTGTCAACAATTCCTTTTTTTATAATTTTGCGTTTTCAAAATAATCAGACGTTCTGGTATTTTTGGAGTATTTCTTGAGCTTTCAGTCACTCAAATACAAACAAATCAGCTGAAAACATCCAGACAGCATTTTTGTTGCAGACCTGTGTTATTCGAAACGTATAATTCATAGCATTTGTACGAATCAAATATTTCAGAACTGAAATAATTCGATTTTTCCATACATTCACGTCATCAGTAAGGGCAGAACTTATTGATATGCAAATAGACGAAATGATTTTTTGAATTTACTGGAAAATTATTCTGCAACATGCTCAAATAACGTGTATGCCATATGAGGGAAATCTGATTGTTGTCATAGTATTAATTCATATTTCATGTTTCGAACGGATATCAAATAGTAAACTTAGTCGATAAATTCATACACATGTCTGGGTATTGAATATGGAATGGCGAGTTGTAGCTTGTGGTTAAAAATAACAAAATTTGATATTACTAAAAAAAATCACATTCAATAATAATGGGTTAATAAATATTTGTTTACCAGAAATGCACTAAAGATAACCTATGCTCTATTCGAGTTTTCGTTAAAATGAGAATTCAGCTGAGATATATTTTTCTTCTTATTTTTCAAATTAGTAATATATTGAGATGTCATACTGAATATACAAACCTCCATTTTTCTGACATAAATGAAGTAAATTCATACGAAATCAACTCTAACATTATTCATTAATACGAAATATATTTATTGCAGAGTTTTGTTGTTATTATCAAAATGAAACCCTGTTTTTTGTACCACGATGTTGAGAAATTAACTGAAATTATCATTCATTGTTTTGTTATTACGTATATTTATTCATTGTAGGTTTTTTCGGAGAATTTCAACATTGTTCCGAGCTCCGAGAGAATGAATAATAATAAATGGAAAAATGTCAGACCATGAAATTTACACTTAGTCAAAGTATACACATTGTTTTATAATTTTGAGATTGCAAATTGATTTTTCTTCTTCTTATTCTCAGTCATTCACTCTTGACAGAGTGATCGTGGTCATGATTCGGTCTTGTGCCACTGGGTCCCACGCAATACAGCGCCACACTACTCTATGCTTAGCGGATCTAAAGTTTTCTTTGATGCTGGAAGGCGTTACAGATTTTATCAGCTCTGTCCACCTTCTTGGAGAGCACCTACGCGATCTTTTGCCCTCGACTTTCCCTTGGACCACCAATCGTTCGATAGAGTCTTCGTTTCGGGTTATATGTCCAAAGAATTTGAGGATTCGCAGCTGCACAGTCGACAATAAACTCTCTTTGATGTTCAGCTCGTTCAGAATCGAGACGTTGATTCGATGTGCAGTCCACGGAATTCTGAGCAAGCGTCTCCAGCACCACATTTCGAACGCAAAAATTTTGCGACGATCTTCCATCCTCAATGTTCATGTTTCAGCTCCGTACAAGAAGACTGAAAAAACTAGGTACTTCATTAGTCGAACCTTGGTGTTTTTGGTTATTCTGTGGTCCCTCCAAATCCTTGTGTGCTTTTCCACGGAAGATTTTGTTATGGCGCAACGCCTCCGGATTTCGTCCCCGCAGCTAGCAGCGTTTGAGATCTTGGAGCCCAGATATACGTAGCTGTTGACTACTTCACATCCCGCAATGTTTTGAACGTTCACCTAGTTTTTATTTAGGAGGTCCACGATCATAATTTTCGTCTTATCGGGTTTAATAGCGAGTCCAAACTCCGTAGTTGTGGTCTCCAGACTACAAAGCAGAGTCTTTATGTCGTCTTTGGTGGATGCTTTGAGAGTGGCATCATCCCCATATCGTAGATTTGACAACTTACGGCCTCCTATGGATATTCCCTTGTCCTAGTTTTCGAGAACTATCCGCATGACGTAATTGATTATTACTTCTTCAATAAAAAAACCTTGAAATCTAATTAATGACTTAATGTTATTACTGTATGTTGTATTGCCCTGATTGATAAATATCTGCTATGTAACTGAACAAATTCACGAAATACGATAAAATTGAAAAGGTTTATTATAGAATCAAAAATTGACTAATAAGTAGTAAGATGCATCCAAAAATAATCTAACGCGCACAGCACGCTGTGTCGGTGACTTATCAGATTTTCTTCTACTACAAAGTGCTCAACGGGGCTAAGGAAGTTCTTACTTCAATAACTATGTTATTTTCAAAATTGTATTATTTTTTGATTAAAGAAAATAAGCATAATAATAATAAATAATAATATATAAACAGAAAGGTATACAAGAAATTGAACATATTTTGAACTGTGAATTTTGAATTACTTACGTACCTCTTTATTTGAAATATACTTTTTTACATCACGCTTAATTATCTTAACACTACTACTCGTTATCAATATATTTGATGAATTATTGAAAGCCTTAAATCCGTCGTAGTATATGCTAATTCTCGATTAAGAAAGCTCACAAAACTGTCAGTATTTCTAGTACTATACCCACGCACATCACTGACATATGTTACATTTTTTATTACATTACAGGGAAGCAACTGATTGTTTATTTTAAATATGAATATATATGGAGCAAATAGTATTCTGTGTTTAACAGAAAATAGTTATACCTATTGCTAATAGGTATAATTACTAATAGGTATACCTATTGCACTTTAAAATTATTTGCATGGATCTATTCTGTAACTTTTGTAATTGTTGAATTTTTCCTTAGTCAAACCAAACAACAAAGTGGAGCAATATTCGAAATGTTGCATTATTATGGATTTGAAGAACACTAATTTCACATATGTCGATAGATTTTTCCTATTCTTCTCAAAAAATTGATATTTTTAGATATTTTAGATGACATATCAGTATGAGGATTGAAAGTCAATTTTTGGTCTAACATAATGCCTAAATATTTGACTGTTTCTACTCCTCTAATTTTTCGTCCATTAATCTTTATAGTTGAATCCCCATTCTCATTTATCTTAAGGGTTTTACTTGTACCCAAAACTATGAAGTTAGATTTTTCCACATTTATGGATAAGCTATTGTCACATAACCATTCATTAATTGCAAAAAGGTCTCTATTGATCCTCTTTCTCACATTCTTAATATTCTTGCCACATATATGGAGCACGGCATCTTCAGCGAATAAACGTGTAGAACATATTTTTACGTGAGAGACAATATTGTTTATATATAAGGAGAAAAACAACGGACCACAGACAGTTCCTTGAGGAGAAATTATATGAACCTTCAATGAGATTTGAGCTATACTTACACCGTAAACATTGCCAGGTTTTCTCCTGACTCTGCCATAGAAATGAGTAAGTCATACTCCAAGCTTGAAAAATATCTTAAAAAATCTATTAGAGCATAGCAATCAAATCTACAGCCTCAGTATTAGTATCTCCTTTACATGTTCTAAATATTTTTCTGAATCCCCCTGTATACTTCCTTTTTTCCTGTAGAATGTGAAATCTCCGGTACTAAGCATTATTTCTCATCATAAGCGAAACGTTACAGATCCGTGTAATACGACTGACAAAAAAAGGAACGAATAAATGAAAATCTAGTGAACAATCTGAAAGAGAAAGGTAATGTATGATCATGGAGCGAACGACCTGAAAATAAAAGTCGATTCAGTCTCCGGAATAACATGGGAAATGCGATACTGTCTGCCTAAACAACACCAGGATAGGTGAGCCAGCCGAGAAATCTATCATCTCCCTTTTGTCATTTACTCTTTGTCACCGAGTTTGATTCGTTTATTATACACTGTATTGGATATACCGTTTTCTTTGAGGAAATCTGTAATTTTCAGAAGACATTTGAAAAAAAAGGATACTTTTGACATGTAGAGACTTAATAGAAATAAGTGCATGGCTAAGCTATAACAGTTTATCCAGGCATTAACAGAAGTCCATGTTTATAGTTTTGGGTGCAAGCAAAACTACGAAGGTACATGCGAAGATTTGAAAATAGTGAAAGCTATTGAATCTCTTGGCATAATGTTAAACGAGGAATTGAGTTTCAATGATCACGTTGAATTAACTTTGATCACGTTGAGGGGTACCCCAAGGAAACGTACTATGTCTGTGTGGAAATGTATTATACGCGAATGATACAAATATAATTAATGAGGGTAATGATCTGATACGTTCCGAAGAAAAGGTAAACGAAGGAGTTCCTCAGGGTTCAGTGTTGGGCGCTCTACTATACCTTCTGTATGTAGAAGACCTGAAAACATCAGGAATTAGTGCCCAACACTACATGTTCGCTGATAACAGAGCCCTTTATTATGAAATCCCAAACGTAGAAACTCTACAAAGTGGTATAAACCAAGATCTAATGCAATTCCAAAGTTAGCTACAAAACAATAAATTAATTATAAATCTGGATAAAACAGTAGCTCTACTATTTCATCAATAAAATATGAAAATAAAAACATTCAACATAAAAATAAATGGAGCAAATATCAACGAATCGAATGAATACAACTACCTGGGTCTAAAGATAGATACAAAACTAAAATGGACAAAACACATAGATAACATAACTAAAAAATTGATACCACTGATAGGAGTACTCAGAAAAGTAAGCCCTTATTTAAATCTTAGAGCCAAAAAACCAATATACTTCTCCCATATACACTCCACATCAACTTACTTGTTAATGGTCAGTATATCAGTCTCGAATATAAAAAGAGTTCAACGCATGCCACATATATATTGGTCAACAGGGCCATAAAAGCTATATACAACTTGCCTCACAACACTTCTTCAAAAGAACTACATAATAATTGTTAACCTACCGAACATTAAACAGATGAAAAAAATTGACTACTCGAAAATTATTCATCAAATAGATAACAAACTACTGAAAGTAAATATTTCGCTGAGAAAAAGAGTAGAAATACATGATCATAATACGAGACACAACCTAAACTATCAGCTAAACAATATAAGAACTAACAAAGCATTACACTCCCCCATCTACCAGGCTACCACCTACTACAATAAATTACCTACTCTAATAAAAGAGCAACAGGATATACAAAAATTCACCAAAAAACTAAGGAAAGATATTATGAAAAGGTTAACCTCGCAATAGTTGCAAATAACTCACCATTCTCAAATTTCACAAAGATAATATTATGAAATACATACGTACCTAACAAAATGTTAAGTTAACATCACACATGATGATTTGTAGATTTATTTCTAAAAAATAAAATAAATAAATGCTTTAGATGTGGCTAGCAGGACTTGGAAGGTATCGGATGAATATTTCACCATAAATTTTCTAGTGAGAAACAATTCTAAGTCACATTGTATTTTATTCCATATGAGAGGTGCAGTATGTAATGAATTATGTAAATGGTGAGAATGTATGATTGTCAGATTTCTCTAACTTCTTAGGTGTATATGTGGATGATAACTTGAGTTGGATACAGCATATTGATAATTTATGTAGTAAATTGACTAGAGTTAGCTATTCCTTTTGTATTCTTTTATATAGTTTTATAGGATTTTTATTATAATTTTTGTAAAATGTATTTTATTATCTATAGTTTTTATAGGTTTCAATTAACACAATAAATTTTCACCTCTATGAAGACTATGATTGGCCTTAAAGTTATTTGATACAATAATAAATGATTTATAATGAATATTAAACGCGAAGCTCTAACATAATGAATTTTGTAATATTTAGTCCCGAATACAGATACCGTTTCCGGTTTTACAACGGTCATAATGTTTTAATAAACTATATTTAAATAATATCTAACACAGAAACAATCTAACATATAACAGGAGTATGCCAAATTTTTGTGTACAAAGTGTACACATAGTTCAAAGTGTACAAAGAGAGACATAGAGCAGTAGCAAATATTGTGCAACAAGAACTAGCACTAAAATTACATCTTTTTCAGAGAGAAACAGTGTATTACCACAACTATATTCAAGGGGTCAACTCTGGAGAATGACCATTTTAGATTCTGGGGGCGCACAGTTTTAACTATCAAAACAGTTCCCCACAATAGGCCGGACTTGGTGCTCGTTGACAAAAAAGCCGCGGAAACCACTTTCATGGAGGTGGCCATCCCAAATGGGAACAAACAAGTTGAGAAGAATGCTGATAAAATGTCTAAATATCTAGAACTTGAAGGGATAGTGCTGAAATTGTAGCACATTAAAGTCGTTTAGACTGATACAATCTCAAGGTCACCTATATAATCCCATAAAATGAGGTATCAAAGCTTAAACGTTGAAAATAAACATTATTATTATCAACCAAAACAATAAATCAAAATTAACACACTTGGTTTAAGTTTCACTAATTAAATCAATAACCGATTGTGCCGATACTTGATGAAAATCTAAATACATAATCTAAATGAAACTAAGTAGTTTTATGATTTTCACTATACTTACTTTCAAACATGAAAATGTTTGTTGTTCGAGCATGACATGATAATGACGTTAATGATAAACTGGGGTTTATCAGTTTATCATCAACATCTGATGAAGCCACTGTGTATGCGAAACAATATTGTCATGTTTGAAATTAATTCTAGTGTAAATCAGAAAACTACTTAGTTTTATTTAAATTATTTCACCAATTAAATTGAAAACTCTTTTCGGGCGGTTAACCCATCATCAAGAGTACACAATATTACTGATGAATCATGATGATCATGAACTCTGATAATGGGTTGACCACCTGAAACATATGTGGAGTTTATACATACATATATATATATATATATATATATATATATATATATATATATATATATATATATATATATATATATATATATATATATATATATATATATATATATATATATATATATATATATATGTATTATTTAAACGTCAACAGAAATAAACTTTTTATATATTAAAAAGCCAGTTAATATAAAAACTTTATATATATATATATATATATATATATATATATATATATATATATATATATATATATATATATATATATATATATATATATATATTAACAATTGTGTTAATTTTAATTTATTGTTTTTAACATAGTGTTTCACCAAGAGATAAGCTAAACCTCCGTGTCAATTATTTTTATAATTTGAATAACTTTTTCATTTTGAAGGTGATCAAATGATACCTCAATAGCGTTAGGATTAGCTGGTGCAACGAATAATGACATTTCAAGACTATGTTTTAGTCATGAAAATGAGCTCACACTCGGAACATGTTGACAAATTCATGTTGTTAAATATAATCGTGAAACATTAAGCCAAGAGTTAAATTTAATATTTAATTACGTTTCATCAAGAGTTAAGCGAGAATTCAATCTCAGTAAAAAACATTACTACTATATCCACCATGAATTTTTTCATTGATATTATACGTTTTCCAGAATAAAAATTATTCAGAGACAGTTACTGACTCAGCATTTGCCTTGTAAGTGTGCAAGCAGGAACTTACTTACGCCATGAGGAAACCTCTGAAAACTCATGGCAAGTCAGTCGATCCGAGGCTAGAACCCAGGATCTCCCGAATGACAGATGAACGTGTCTTCACACTTGGCCATTGCCTCGGTAATAATACTTGAGAAATTGTGTTATCTGATGTGGGGTTCTTTCAACGTAGGGGATCATTCCCGACATACAGGTCTATTGTGAATGGAAATAGTTAACCTGCGCCTAAACGTTGGCTCCCTCTTATAACTTTCAAACACACATAATAAGAAACTGGTTTCGCTCAATGCAGAACGTAGAGGGGAGTCAACAATTAGTTCATCAACAGCATCTAAAACAAGTATTTTCTTCACATAATTCTATTTACTGCAGTTATAGAGTTGAAATCACAGTATTTAACTTTAATCTTCTTATCTTCACCTTCTTGCATAAAATAATTAACAATAAAGTGAAATGTCAGAAATTAATGTAAAAACTTAACCTTATTGTTCCAAGCGTTTCTTCCAGAATCGAATTCACGTTCTATCTTCCATCATCTAGAACGAATATTCTAAAATTTTCGCCATTGCGCGAAATGTGTGAACAATGTAACATTTTGGGAGCTAAGGTGGATATTTTCAACTGTTCTGTTACTGATATTAATTCAACTTTCCTTGATATGGTTAATCTCTGGTAGAACAATCATTTATGTGTATTCAAGGATATGATTCATATTCACTGATATAATTTATATGTGGTATCCCAAATAAAAGTGTTGAAAATATATGAAAATGTATATGTATCTGTGTGTGTTTTTTTATCTTTAAAACAGTGTATGTTAAATGAAAAATAAGTTCAATGCGCTATGATCAGTATATTCGATTTACAAATATATAAACCTGACAAATTTTAATTCTATATCACAATATTTATTTCTCTTCTATTATCCTTAAATCTAATATAACGTAATCTTATAATCTAAAATCTAAGAGAGCAATTCCTCATCAATTCTGTTTTTGTATATAATTACTGACAATGACAGAACTGTTTTTCTGTCCGGAGAGTAACACACACAGAACGCTCTATTAGTGATGAAACTTTGCGTATGCCTAAAAGATTCTTTTTTGAATTTTAGTTCACGTCCTTTGAGAAGAGAATCGCGATTGGGGAGAAAAATATCTACGAGGTTCTCATAATTGAATTTTAACATCTGATAAGCTAAAATCAAGTCCTAGCGTAGTCGATAATCAGAAAAACTTCTGTAAATAGACTAACTTCAGTCTCTCTCAGTTGTGTAATAGCAAACGACCTTCTGGTAGCACGACGCTGTACAGTCTCCAGAAGGTTTTGGTCTCGTATGAGTACCGGGCACCACAGTTCACTCCCGTATTCGAGGATAGGTCAAATATATGAATGAAGACTTTAATCGAGGTTGAAAACAATGGGTTCTGGAAAATTATTCTGAGCAGGTAAAACAATGAGGTGGCTTCAGTATGTGTTTTGACCATATCAATTCTGATGTCACTGTAACACAAAAGTCTATATGAGATGAAACCACCTTGAGAACCCGACCATAAAAGGAGTACTGCAAATGCGTTTTATTCTTTCCTATGTGCCAGACAACGCATTTGTCGACATTGAAAGGAAGTACCCAGCCAGAACAGGACTTACTTCAGTTCGAATTTTCTATGGTTCAGTTCGAATTTTCGAATTTTTCATGTTCCCGTGCAGGATTCCCGTATGCTTTGTTATCATCAGCAAAAAACACTCTTTTAATTACAATATAACGAAGCACATCACTTTTATACTGAATGAATAGAAGTGGGTCCAGAATAGAGCCCTGTAGAGCTCCACTCATGGCGTCTTACCTACCTTCATACAAAATTTTCTATGAAGTGAGTAATTTTTTAGGCATAGTACCAAATTAGCACGAATACCATATGATTCTACATATTGATATAACACGTCTGAGTCTGCACGTAGCATTTGAAAAAGGTGAATCTCATCGAAACGTACGTCATGCAGTATTATTTTTAATATATGTGTAAATCAGTTTAACAATTGTTTTGTTATGTTTATCGATTTACATCAAGTATGTGCCTCATAAATTATTAATACTAAAAATAATAACATAAAACTGAATAATAACTAAATATCGGAATAGATAAAAAGAAAAGAAATATAACGGAGGCTCAATCTTATCTAAAAAAAAAACTAAAAAAGTAACTAATAACTAAATAATAAAATGAAATGAAATATGACAATGAACTTAATCTAATTGAAGTCATTTTAGTCAGTTTTCCTTGTTCACATAAGTCCTAAAGATAACTGCAATAGAGCCAAAGTGAATTTAATATTCCGGAACAACTGTTTTAACAACTGCATTGCCACAAATTTGCGTATTATTGTAAATTGGTGTGATTTCAACAAATTAAACCTAAACATCTCCAAATGTCATGTTATATCGTTCTCCTAAAATATAATTTGATAACTTTAAACTATGAAATTCGTAATAATATTTTGGGAAGACCTAAAACATTTTATTATTACCTCTTACATTTTATTATTACATTACATTTTATTATTACCTCTCACCTGAAACATTTATTGACCTTGTCGTAATCTTTGATTCTCAACTAACTTTCGTGCCTTATATAAATGCTACAGTAACCGCTGCCTGTAGGATATATGGTTTCCTTGTTCGCATTGGTAAGGAATTTAATAATATATCAACTCTGAAGGCATTGTATTGTGCTTTCGTAAGATATAAACTTGAATAATTCGGATCAACAGTCTGGAATCCTGGTTATCAGTTACATATTGATCAACTGGAGTCTATACAACGAAAGTTCCTGAAACTTTTGAGCTTCAGAATTAATGGAATATATCCACTTACAGTCGTACTAAAAGAAACGGTTACAAGTCGACATAATGTGGGCACACTCAGTGCGCGAAGGAAATGCCATTCAATAAATCTTCTTGCATAAAATAATTGACAAAAAAGTGAAATTTCAGGAATTATTGCAAAAGATTAACTTTATAGTTCCAAGTTTCTTCCAGAAGAAAATTCACGTTCTACCTTCCAGCAGTAGAACGAATGTTCTAAAATGTTTTCAATTGCATACGATAATGAAATATCTAGGGAGCTAAGGTAGATATTTTCACCTGTTCTGTTACTGATATTAAGGCAAGTTTTCTTGATACGCATAATCCCTGCTAAAACAATTACTTATATATATGAGTGTTAATATGTTAATGTATATGTATGTGTGTGAGTTTATGTTTATATGTATGTATAAGTTTTGCCAGCATTTAAGTTTTTTCATTCCTAAAATTATTATATTTCATTTTATCAGTTGCGATTCATATCACAAACTATTTCATTCAAAATTGAACTTTAAAATTCGAAACTACAAAATTGAAACTTTTGTACTACCATTTTTGTTTTTTGTGTGTGTTGTTTTCCCTGCTTTGTAATTAGGACCTGTCCTCTATAAGAGTGTATGTTCTCATCGCTGAACACATTTTTTCGATAACAGCACGAATTGTTGATTTACCAGGTCGAATATGGTCGTAACAAACGATACACATTTCTCACAGAGCACGAATTTTGATAGTAAATTTCAACAATTTGTAATCGTTGCTCGCTTGTAAGTCTTTTCGTGATGAAATGGTAGAGTATATTGAAAGCTTTTCATTTTGACAGATGACGTTTGGATGACAATTACCAACCAGTGCCGCCAACCTGAAAAACTGAACTCTTAAAAAATCAATCTTTAGTATGAATTGTGGTAAATATATTTAAATAGAATAGATAATAGATACTCGAATATACTTATTCAGATAGAATAATATTATTTGGAACTGTAATTTGTCGTATTGCGAGAAACACTTTTCAGATAATTCTGAAATACTTAATTATATGGGGTCTTAATATTCTCATTATATCCAATGCTTTTGAATTATTATTTCTTTTTTGCATGTTTCAATTATAGCTTTGTGATATATTTCTGTATTTGCATTCATCGAAACTATTAATATTGACTGCCAGGCAGACTTATGCTCATGCGCATTCAGACAGTTTTTCACTCGAATATTTTGAAGTATTTAACAGATATTGCATTAGATCGAACTCTAAAGAATGTTTCAATGCTACAACTTTAGATAAGAATTTACTGTGTTCTGATTCGATTGAAACTTTATGGGCATTGGTCGTAAAATTAGTTTGAGGTACACAAACGGTAAACCTGCGATTTTTATGAGGTTTTTTGTCTTTGAATTACCTCGCAGAGGTGTAATTCATATGAAGGTTTAGGTGCATTCGGTTTTTGAAAATCATGTGTACGTTTAAAAACCAATCGTATTGATTATAATAACCATTTCTTGCAAAATTTTTCCTGAATTGATATTTATTCAATCAACTAAAAATATCAAAACATAAGTAGAGGAGAGGAATTTCGGTTTAAACAACCTGTATAGAAATAATAGCATCAAGTAGAGAACTGCAAAATCATCATCTTCCTCTAGCGCCTCGTCGCTTGTCAAAGAACCGGAAAATTGAGCTTTCAAAATGATTGTTTCCTCTTCGTCTCCCTAAATAATGTACGTATAATGAGGACAGTCTCATTTTGTAATTAGATTCAGTTTGGGAAAAGTATGGCAGCAACAATGTAGACTCGAGATTTAAACTTGATGAATCTTGGAAAGTTTACGAGTTTCGGGAAAGTTGCAGATCCTTCGGGAAAGATCAACCTGCCCTTTTCTAATTAAATATTACTTATGGTTATTTCAAGTTCTCTCATCCAAGCTACAATTGATCTAGGCTGGCTTTGCTGTTGCTGTAATTTATTTCTACAGAGACTCAGTAGAAATATCCGTGTCAATTTGTTAGTAAAGTTTTTTCTCACAATTTTAAATTCGATCTTTGAGGTCAAATGAATTCCAAACTGAGTGGATATTCATTTTCAGTGCTTTTTTCTTTCGGAATAAACGTTGATTGTGAGAGCATGAAGACTTTTTGAGCATACTGCCGTATTATTACATAATAATAATGAAAAAAATAATTATTTTAATAATAATAATAAAAATAATAATGATGATAATAATAATAGTGATAATAATAATAATAATAATAATAATAATAATAATAATAATAATAATAATAATAATAATAATAATAATAATAATAATAATAATAATAATAATAATAATAATAATAATAATAATAATAATAATAATAATAATAATAATAATAATAATAATAATAATAATAATAATAATAATAATAATAATAATAATAATAATAATAATAATAATAATAATAATAATAATAATAATAATAATAATAATAATAATAATAATGATAATAATAATAATATTAATAATAATACATTCATTTCCAACAGAAACATACAATCAAAGTGGAAAATAACAAATTGTATACAAATAATCATAAATGAGAAAAAATTGGAAGAAAAACAAAAAAAAAAGTAAAAGTGAATATATACAACACGAATAGAATGGATATCAATCGCAATAGTAATAAACAAATATTAGATGGAACAAACTAAAAATCAAATATTATCTATTTCAAAATCACACGTTAACAACAGAAGCTAATGAAATGTAGTTGATGAAGTCAACGAGAATGAAACTAAAATCAATTGAGATAGTATTATAAAGAAACCAAACAAAGAAAGTAAAAGTGAATATATACAACACGAATAAAATGGATATCAATCGCAATAGTAATAAACAAATATTAGATGGAACAAACTAAAAATCAAATATTATCTATTTCAAAATCACACGTTAACAACAGAAGCTAATGAAATGTAGTTGATGAAGTCAACGAGAATAAAATTAAAATCAATTGAGATAGTAATATAAAGAAACCAAACAGAACAATATTCAAATCAGAATATTATACAATACAAAGCCATATGTAGACAACAGAAGTTCATGAAAATATCACGTCATCCAATTGCGCTGTTCTGAGTGGCATGTCACAATCACTGAGAGCTGATCAAAATAGATCAACCGCAACACCTATCATGAAGATCACATAAAGGGTTGATAAGAGAACGTGACATAACATTTGATCCACTGTAATGTATTATTCCACCTCAGACTAGGCGTAACTTGGTAAGCAAATATTTATTTCGCTGAGAAGAAATGGTGAGTAGATAGAATTGTGCAAAATTTTGAAAAACAACGTTGGACCAAACCGTTGATGTCTCATTTTCAATAATTCAATTCCCAGACTATCGGTTAGGATGGAATGCTTTAACACTCTCAAAGGATATTGCCATAACATCTATAGTACATATACTTCAGATATTTCCTCTGAACTGCCTCCAAGTCGACAATAGAATCCTTGTACAATCAAGGTACCAAATTATAGACGCAGGTTCCAGTTTATTCCGAATAAAGTAGTAAACAAAGCTGTCCCAATTTGTGACTGAATAACCCCAATTGCATTTTACAAATACTTTCAGAAATATTTCATTTCAGAAATACTCAGAATGAAGCTGTGAATATTATCAATCTTGTTAGACACTGATCTCAGTTGATTTTGAAATTAGGAAAAATTCGAAAACTGCTCAAATATTTCTCGTATGGGTGCATCTTAGGTCGTCACACTCTCGAAAGTGAATTATTGTGGTTTATTTGACATCATTTTTGTAGGCAGCTCCGTGAAAATTTCATTCGGAATATTTATGAAATAACTATGAAGAATTCGTGAATATGGAAACTAGTTATCGAATTGCCCGCTAGGTTGTGAACCGGAGTGATTGGACCTCTTACACACCTACATACAAAGATCTGAAGTGTTTGAATGCAACTTCTGCAGAGACTCGAAGCACGCACCGATCTTATCACCAGAAAGCAATTTGCAATGCTCGAAAAAATTAACTTGCCTCACCTACGAGAAGAGCTCGCTTTATTCCGTTACTTCGATAGAGGGAGCTCAAGTGATTAGTTCACGAATGTGTGTTCGACTCATTTTGAAGATACGACCTGAGTGCGTTTGGAAAATCTTCGAAACTGTATTGTTTGGGTGTATGCCACTGAAGATTCCTGATGAAGATGGAACAATTGTATGGTTTGCCTATTGGAAAAGTTCCACGATTATAAGAACGCAATTGATATTCACTCTCGAAAATAATAGCTTCTGCTTTATCGTTTACCAATCGTTTCGTAAATTTAATATTTGTGATTATTGTGTTTGAATAATTATATAAATTTATTCATTGTCTCTATCTGTCTCATTGATTCATAATAAAATACCTTCAACACATACATAGGTATGTACCGAAATATGCATTTATTGAAAATGTTTATTGGCCAATAGTGTTTTCTGTATTATGCATAAATATTTTGGCTAACAAGGAAAACCGGATTACCCATTTGAAAGACACTCTACAACCTGTTTGTAATAAAAGTTCTAATCGATAGAATTGCTTAATAGATTTATTTTATCTTCTTTAATGATAAGGTTCACATTATTTCGCATAATGATTATGAATATTAATCTAAAAGTTTAACCACTTTTCCAGAAGGAATGCGTGTGAAAAGATTTATTACATGGAAATGCCCTAGTTTGCTCTTTAGTTGGATTTCGTATGATAGATTTGAATTTATGAAGCGGACTTAGCATAGTGATTATTGTTCAATAACTATGATCTTTCTATTTTAAATATTCGCAATACTTGCACTTAAAAACCAACAATATAACTAAGACAACAAATCAAACTCAACACTGATAAACTCTTTAATTCTGTAACGGTGTTATTTTGCTCATGCCGCGTATTTTCCTTGTTTAGCTGTGAAACTGAAAAATGAATTACAAGTTTAACGACATACTTGCATACGTTTTTTCTTACAATATAAGACGTTTTGATCATGTTAGTCATATATAAATGATTCCTCTGCATCGAAAATATATGGATTCGTTATACGCAATGGCAAATATTTTAATAATTCCTCAATATTCATAGGACTATTTAATACCCTAATCCGTAGCAAGTTGGAGTATAGCAGCATGGTCTGGCATCCTATTTAAACTTGCCATTAACGCGATTTTGAGGCTATTCAGAGGAGCCTCTTGAAATTCTTTGTTTGGAGGGAGGATAAAGTTTATCCACAGAGAGGAGTCAATCATAACGAATTATTGAGTCGATTTAGTTTAATCTTATTGCAGGGCATTAAAGAATTTTTATCACTCAAATTTTTGTACAAATTACTGCACAAGAGTATTGATTTTCCTCCTCTCTTGTCCGCTTTGAAATGCCGTGTTCCTAGGCAAAATTCTCGTACTACAGAATTATTCTACCTAAGTACTCTAAGCACCAACTCGCTAATACAATAGCCCATTAGGTTTATGGAATCTACATTCAATAGTGTTGCTAATAATTGTGACATTCACTAAGACTCCATAGAAGTTATTATTAGGAGTTATGTGAACAAAGGAATAAATTGATTTAGATTGAGTTCTCTGTAATATTTCATTAAATGCTATTATCTAGTTATTAGTTACTAATTCAATTTTCTTTAGATAAGATTGAGCTCTTTGTTTTATCTCTTTCATTTCAATTATTTAGCTATTTTTCAACATTATGTTTTTATTTTCTGTAATTTGGTATCACACCTGTTGAGAATAAAAAACATGACTGAGATTAAATTCTCGCTTAATTCTTGATGAAACATAATTAAATATTAAATTGAATTAAACTCTTGGCTTAATGTTTCACGATTATATTTAACAACATGAATTTGTCAACATGTTTCGAGCGTGAACTCGATTTCAAGACTAAAATACAGTAAGGAACGAAAAACAAATTTATATCTAAACAATGGATGTCAGAAGGGAAGATAATTGAAAATTTGCCTGTTCATTCAAGAACTGCATATTTCAATTGCCTCTAAAAGGTCTAAACGTTTCCCTTTATTACCTGCGTGCAAGGACTTGGTTTCCTGAAGTCTATAAAGTGGTTGGAGTTAATAAAATGTTCTGAGAATCCGGTTTTATTAACATTGTACAAAATTGACCGTTTATGCTCCTCAACCCGAATTTCTATATTTGTACCTGTTTGGCCGATATAAAACCCTGAAAATTCATTACGAAAAATTTTATAACTCCCTCTTTTGTCTTCAACAGTTATCTTTTCTTTATTATTCATTAAAAGTGACTCAATATTTCTTTTGTTAGTACAAATTGTTTTTACTTCTTTTTTCTTTAATCTTTCGCAAATTTTTTCGCTGAGTTGAGGTATGAAATTAAATTATTATGATGGAAATATAATAGATATCTTATAAGAAAAAAGCAACGGAAAATTCTTTTAAATTCAATTTATCCATCTGAAATTATAAAAAGCAAATAAAAATAATTTCATACCTCAACTCAGCGAAAAAATTTGCGAAAGATTAAGGAAGAAATAGATAAAAACAATTTGTACTAACAAAAGTAATATTAAGTCACTTTTAGTTGATAATAAAGAAAAGATGAGTGTTGAAGACAAAAGCGGGATTAAAAAAAAATTGTAATGAATGTCCAGCGTTTTATATCGTCCAAACAGGTAGAAAAATAGAAACTTGGGTTGACGAGCATGAAAGGTCGATTCTGTACAATTTTAATAAAACCGGATTCTCAGAACATTGTATTAACTCCAATCACTTTATAGACTTTGAGAAAACCAAGTGCTTTGCTTGCACGCAGGTAATAAAGGGAAACGTGTAGACCTTTTAGAGGCAATTGAAATATGCAGTTCTTGGAAGAAAAAAGAAGACATCGTAAATGAACAAGTTGATTTTCTATTATCCTCCTTCGTTACATCCATTGTATAGATATAAATTTGTTTTTCTTTCAATATAATTCGAAAATATGTTATTATTATTGAATAACTAATTAATTTGAATGAAATTCCCAAAATGGACTGTTTAGAATTTTATGTATTTATATATAAAATTTTACCAACATCTTTCCCAACTTTCTGATCGACAAAATTGCTGTAAGAAATGAATTATACTATCGAAATATTCGTGATACAATTCTTAGAAAGATACCAAAATATAATACCGTTGAATTTCAGGCATCATTTTCGTACTTCGTCTTCAAATATTCAAACCAATGGAATAACTAATTCAAAGTGATGAAATATTAGAATTTCAAAACACGAACGAAGAAGTTATTGTAAGATAAACCGTAAAAAGCAAAATATTCTAAAGAATAATATGTTGGTTCTAAGGGGTAGGTACCCGTACTAACCACCTTTTTAAATGGTTTTTCGTTACTTATGTGCTACTTGTTTGTTATTATCTGAGGAAATATTGTAATGAGTTACCATTCTATATAGTTGTACCATTATTATTTAATAGTGTTGGTGTGTACTTGATGTAAATCCATTAAAATTGGATATAAACTAAAATGCAAAAACTTGAAATTTGGATTTATACTCTATTGACAACATAGCATGACGCGTTTCGTCGTTAGAAACGACTTCTTCAGATGCTAACAGTATACTGACTGACAACAAATTTGAAAAAACAGATATGAATAACTAGTGATTTTAGGATTCTATGACTCTGGATTTTGCCCAAGATATTCCATTCTAAAATATAATTTTTATTGAATGCAAAGATTTAACAAGGGTGGATGGATCTGTTCGTTTAGCAAATTCGCAAGATTTTTATGTCGATTTATTTCCACTATTTTCCTAAAATCTGATTAACTACTTATTTGTATATTATGTAACATTTTGAAATTTGTATCGAAAGGGTGGTTTTTGTTATTAAATGGTTTGCATAATTGGAATTGCTTCCATTTTATGTGGAATTGTATTTATGTTCATGGATTCTAGTGCTGAAATTTCCTTTTGTTTCACCCATATATATACCGGGACATGTTCCACAATTCAACTGGTAAACACCAGATTTATCTCCTATTTTAATTTTGTGTGTATTATTTTTGATGTGTCTCGAAAAATAATTGTTTGTTCTGAATAAAATATTGAAATTATGTTTCTGTGAAAAGTTTTGACTTTTTGACTTGGTGTTCCTAAGAACTATTTTTAGAACACTATTCTAAGAATAGTGTTGGAATAAACTATTATATTTACGATTTCTATCAGACTTATAAGGAAATACTAATCGTATAGCTTTTGTGCAGAATTTTTGCCACTAAAAATGATATGACTGTTCATTTCATATCTATATCATATTGTAATATATCGACATTTTTCATAAAATAGGTTATATTATTTCCGATGAAATGATTAGATTTGATTTGACGGAGAAGGACTATGATAATTACATCTCTCTAAAAACTTGACCTACTTTGGATCTGAATTAACTCAACGTATAAAAAAACAAATACATTTACATGCAGTCTTGATTCCATCACGGCCAAACCCTATTTTGCGATGATTTATGACGCAGCGTCTTCTTGTGTCTCCAAATGTGTTCCCAGTAATTCCTCCCAGACATCATGAATACGATGCGGAAGAATTTATTGTCCCGGAAAGAAAAGAGGTTAACATTGAATTCCCCATACAACGCCTAACACAAATGAAATTTGGGGGAATGACAACGGGGAAGTTTTTTCGGAAGCATCTAAATGTTCATCCTTATTTCATGCAGTGTCTGTCTAGAGTCGCTGAAGGGAGATTTTAATTCAAAAACGTATTATATCAACTTCGATTCTTGAATTTTTTGGTCCAATTAAAACAAAATGATATTAATTCTTTTCCAATTACGTTTCGGTTATTATTTTGACCTTTATCAAATTGATACATGTCATATGATCGCTAAAACAAAAATGAATGAACAAACATAAAGACCTCAGACACAAAAGTTGACTGAAATAACAATTATATTGACAATTTCACTCAAAATATCTCAAAATTTTCCCATGAACAATAACACGTTCATCTCTAAAGGCATATTGTAAATATATGACTCGGCTTGGAGACTGATCACTCCAAAGTCTATATCAACTTGATGTGAGTGATATTATAGACCTTGGAGTGATCAAGTTTAAGAATTCTTATCATTATGTTTAATGGTCATTAGATCTATAGATTGTACACATATAAAAATATAATCTTCAGGTAAGTAACATATATTTATATGGATTAATTATTAATTCAACTAATAACATAAATAACACTGGGGAACAATTTGTAACATAATTTTGTTGAATTCGATTTTTAGGCTGTTTTAGAGGTTAATTGACATGCTGATTCCAAAACTTCAATAGTTTTTTCTATCACGTCAAGTTTCTTTTATAGTTATTGCACATACTTTTAAGGTTCGCGGAACTGAACTGAAAACAAATATAAAATAGATTATCATAGTATAACTAGATTATCAAAGATTACAAGAAAATGAGTTGAGCAACGATCGAAGTGACTCCAGCGACAAAGATTTTGAAGTTGACGATGATTCTATTCGTAAACGAATAATCAGCATGAGTTTATTTATTTATTTATTCATTTATTTACAAATACACCGTTCAATAACGTGAGGCTATTACTGAGTACCAAAGTCACCACAAATTTTATGAAGAGTTGAAATAGCCAGAACATTAGTATGACCCAGAGGTGGATAAACAATGTTCATATTTCTACAAAATATTCTCGGAACACGGAAATTTATGAGGGAAATGAGTTATTGATGAGTTAAATGACGAGGTACGAGATTTGGGACTATCGAAAAAGCATCAGAACTTTTAGCATCAAGACTGCACGAAAACAACTTGTTAGAAGAAGGAGCTAAAGTTACCTACTTTCGATCGAGAGAAAGTGCATTTCTGAGTCCTTTCGGTCTGCTGATAGATTTGTGTATTGCCATAAAGTAGCTGGTTTAATGATAGAATTGGGAATTTCAGACTATAGAGATTGTTTGAAGATATCTGAAAACGTAGTTTGAAATGTGTTCTCCTCGACATTTATATGAAAATTTATATGGTTCAGTCCCAATAGGTCATTCAGTTTCTTTGAATGAAGAATAGAAAGACATGAAGAAGGTTTTTGACTTGTTGCAATATAACTTACACTAATGGATCAACCATGTTGACCGTAAAATGGTTTGTTTCTTTCTTGGCCAGCAATGCGGATATACAAGGTATCCCTGTTTTTATGTATGTGGAACAGAAGAGCTCGGGAGAACCATTGGGTGCAGTTAAAGTGACCGCCAAGATCTGACCTGGAACCTGGTGATCCGAATATTTTGAAATAGCCACTTGTAGACCGAAAGAAGCAATTTTTTAAAGCTTTGTCAACTAAAGGAGACTGTTTTAAGTATATAATTTCGGCATTTCCTAGCTTGTCATATGAGAAGATAAAGGCTGGTGTCTTTTTTGGGCCACAGATTCGGTAAATTATTAAAGATGAACCTTTCATGGAAGCAATGAACAAGCTTGAAAAGAATGCTTGGTATTGGCATTCAAAAGTATTGTCAAGCACTTTCTTGGAAACACACGAGCCCAGAATTACGTCGAAATTGTTCAACAAATCTTAGAAAGCTTGGCTGTAACATGAGTATCAAACTGCATTTCTTACAAGCCATCTTGCTAACTCTACAGATAATCTTGGCGCTCTTAGTGATGAACAAGTTGAGCGATTCCACCAAGATTTGAAGGTCATGGAGGCAAGGTATCGAAGTAGATGGGATGTCAGTATGATGGCTGACTACTCTTGGTGCATCAAGCGGCAATGTTCCTAGATTGAACATTCTAGGAAAAGTCAAAAGCCAAAATTTTTGCACTAATATCTTTTTTATTACTTCTATAAACACAATTTAACTTTCAATATTATAATAACCTTTGTATGAATAAAATTTTCCAATATGTTTGGTGATCACCCACTTTATTTTCCTCTGTATGCCCATTTTGTATGACTTTAAGGGTAGAAGGAAGCTATGCTGCAGTGTAACTTGACGTGATAGAGAAAAATTGATAACAATTTGAATTGAAGATACCAAAATTTAGTCAAAAACAAGTCACAGATCTAAGCAACATGAATGCTGTTCCCCAGTGTAATTACCAATAAAATAAAATCAATTGATTAATAAACTCTTTCAATAAAACATCACTATAGCCAAATTAGTATCAAGCGACTACTAGAAATTTTAAATCTGAATACTCCAAATTGAAGTATGATGTTGCTGTAGAACTAAATTGTGAACCATGCGATTCAGTTTCAGCTTGGTGAATTGATGAAAGCAATACACAGTCGTAGCAATATTAAAAAACAGAATCACAGACCCTCCCTGTGTCCAATACATCAAAATTTCTCAGACGGACAATCCATTTATCATTCCAGACGGCCTGACCCAATAAAAAAGCAACCCTGCTCACGTATTTTGCAAGCGACATCCCTAATCACTCACCGCTGTGTGCTGCAGCCGCATACAACGCCGATCTAACAATATTTTGCGTCTGATACCATCGCACAAAACTCGATTATCCCGGATTATAACGACAAACATATAATGAAGTTACGGAAATACATTGCTACGCAATTTCAGCGTTGTCTGGTACATGAGGAAATACACGAATTTGAAAGCTTTCCTGTTGTTTTGCGTGCTCAAAAAAAGATTTTTTCAATTGAAGAATAAGAGAAAATTGATTGATTTGAATAATCTTGATATAACTAAAAGAATGTTAATTTTAGAGGCAATTATTTCTATTTCCAGAAGTTTAACATTCTGATTTGAAAAGGCAATAAAAAATCTAATTATAATATTCTACCAATTATGAAGAGAAGTGTCAGCATTTTCTGATCGTCAAGCAAGCATATATTTTTGAATATGCATGAAACAATGCATGAAATATCACTTTGTCGAAACAATCAGTTACATTGATTCGAAGCATCACATTGAAAAACATTGAACATTGTTTATATTTGTTGATACTGCTTGTAAAATTAGTATTATACTGAAATCTTTTCTTTATATGTCATTTTACAACTTATATATTAATTTTGAATTTCCATGAGAATAATTTTAATTCTAAATAATGAATAATATATCACAATAACAGCATGTATATCTATATATATATATATATACATATATATATATATATATATATATATATATATATATATATATATATATATATATATATATATATATATATATATATATATATATATATATATATATATATATATATATATATATATATATATATATATATATATATATATATATATATATATATATATATATATATATATATATAAAGAAATTTTGCAGTATAATTTGAAATGTAAAATTTGTAGATTCTTGGCAAAAATGGAAGGTCACATTTCAAGAGACACAATCAATTACAAAATGTTGGTGGTCGTACCGTTTAGCTCTAAAATTTGGGAGACGTATATAAATTCTCCTGATTTATGTACAATATGGACAGTGAAACTAGTTAATTTTATTTAAAATTTTTATTCAAGTTTTTTTTTATTCAATATCAGAAAAAAATTTTTTATGGAAGATCTCTCTGTGCTTGAATCCAGTTATTCTTTTTTCTTGATCGGAGCACCTATTTCCGCTTCAAAATGAAATAAAATTTTTAGAGAGCCATTCGAGATTTGGTGGAATCACATTATTTAACTACTGGATATTCGTTTACAAGCGTACTCGCAATTTAGAAATATAAAAGATATATCAAAGTATCAAAAAAACTTATCACCCGCAATATTCTCAATCGGAATCCAATATGGGAATTAATGAATTTATAACAGGTATTTAATGTTTACTTAAAACGCTGTATTTAGAAATACGATTATTTCATGTGATGCGGTCTTAATAATTATTTCTAATAACCAACTTAAAGTGTTTTGAAATGAAAAATTTGCATTTTTGGAAATGTAAAATGCTAAGATTTGGAATTATAGGAATTTGGAAATTCCTCAATTCCTTAATGTAAAGTATCATTCAATTATCATTATTTTAATACTCATGATACCTGAGATGTAATTCCAGATGATTCTGTAAATTATCCTTTAAATACTTAGGTTAAGGGTTAATTCCTTTTCAGGGAGTTTTCATCATCTACTTTCAGCTTACGCTTCACTCTATAGTAAGTGAGTCAATTTTATTGCTTCTTTCGTTTACCTCGCATTTGTAGTGGAGAAACTTCATGCAATTTCAGCTTTCGTTTTAGGGTGTAAGTTTTTGACAGGATACCAACTTGGGCGTTTTCCCCCTAAATTTAGGGGAACAAAATGTTTGTTGGGGTTTTTTGGTGGATTAAAATTTTCTTGTGTAATCTTAGGGGTATCTTTAAAGTTATCCAAAATATTTCAAATCATAATTTAAATAACTAAAATTAATTTTGATTTCTATCTTAAATAAAAAAATCCATTTCATGATGACAATATTCAATACTGTTACTTAATGTGGGTTGGTTAATGAAAAATTTCATGATTAGTTTATGAATAATTTAATGTTTGTGTAAAATAATACCCTATAAACTATTCCGAATATTCTCATTTCCAAAAGAATGAAAAATTTAATAATAATGTAATAATATTTCAATAAAATTAAATAATAATAAATATTCAATAATAATAAATATTGAATAATAATAAATGTCGAATGATATATTAATCTCAATAATAAAAATCACTTATTAAAATATTAAAATAAATTAAACTCTTGGCTTAATGTTTCACGATTTATTTAACAATATGTATAGTCAACATGTTTCGAGCGTTAGCTCATTTTCAAGACTGAAAATGTCAAACTGAATCAGTCTTGAAAATGAGCTAACGCTCGAAACATGTTGACTATACATATTGTTAAATAAATCGTGAAACATTAAGCCAAGAGTTTAATTTATTTTAATATTCAATTATATCTCATTAATTAAAAATCACTTAAGTACTTATAATTGCAAAAACCCTTAATATATATATATATATATATATATATATATATATATATATATATATATATATATATATATATATATATATATATTTTCATTGAATTTTAATTTCAAAAACAATTCTAGGGGGTTTAGGGGCTTTTCAACTTGACTACGGGGGGGAAAAATTCCACAAGTTGGTAACCCTGGTTTTTGAGATCACACTTCTCAGTTTATTTCGAGTCGTTAACGAACGAGTACGTCTCCGTGACGAGTCCCGTCTTTATCACCTTTCACGACACTGTAAATACATATTTGTATATTCCATTCATTAAATAAAACTTTATAATACAATACAAAATTTCAGTCGAACTATAGAAGAAAAACCTGAAATTCAACAGTGTATATTTCGGATAAGTATTCCATCCTGCGTCATGACACTAAAAAATCACAATATTAAACAACTAAAGAAAAGTGTCTACTTATAGTTTCATACGTCGTCCAAATCAAAATCTTCCGTATTCAAAAACTTCTTTTTCAAAATATAAATAACAAGAAGATGAAAATCTATAGTGGAGAACAGATCAAATTTATTAAGGTTAACTGTAACTATTGTGTTGTAAAACAATCCTTATAGAACGTAAACCTTGAGGTACTACAAAAATACAAACAATTCAAAATTTCTCAACAAAACAAAATAATTCAAAAGTTGCTTTGAAAACATCAAAACAAAATATAACACTTGAAACAAGAAAATTCTGTGAATAAATTTGAATTAGGAATGTGAAATTCTGTATATATTAAACATGGGTTTGTAATTAAACTTTAGAAATTATGAGAGTGTTATCTATCACTGTAACAATTCACAATTGAATTTGAATCTAGTTTTAGTATATTATTCTAATTTTCCGTTCTAATATCAAATACCCATGTATGTTTTTGGACTGATAAAGACAATATCAAAATTGTTAGATTTCTTATGAGTGTTGTTTAGATATTAATTTTCTCCAAGCATCAATCGTTGAATTCAAAAACTCAGGGCTTTTAAAAAAAAGTCAATTAGATAATGAATTACTAATGACAATTTTTCAAAACTTTTTGACTTATGTTTCAAACATATGTAAACGGCTGTCACAAAAACAAAAAAAAAAGCAGACATATACTGTAATTTCTTCTTTTCTATATATATATATATATATATATATATATATATATATATATATATATATATATATATATATATATATATTAATGAGATTGAATTCTCGCTTAACTCTTGGTGAAACATAATTGAATATTAAAATAAATTAAACTCTTGGCTTAATGTTTCACGATTTATTTAACAATATGTATAGTCAACATGTTTCGAGCGTTAGCTCATTTTCAAGACTCAAGTCTTGAAAATCTTGAAGTTCTTGTCTCAAGACTTGAGTCTTGAAAATGAGCTAACGCTCGAAACATGTTGACTATACATATTGTTAAATAAATCGTGAAACTTAAATTGGTGAAAGTCCGATTTTATTTTATATATATATATATATATATATATATATATATATATATATATATATATATATATATATATATATATATATATATATATATATATATATATATATATATATATATATATATATATATATATATATATATTATATATATATATATATATATATATATATATATATATATATATATATATATATATATTACCCTGAATGTTTTGAGATAATTAAGATAACAAAATTGATTCTATTTTTATATAGACTTTCTCTAATAATATTTGAAATTATCAATAATTAATTTTTTATAAAATTCGCGCGCACACACACACAGGCATATATATATATATATATATATATATATATATATATATATATATATATATATATATATATATATATATATATATATATATATATATATATATATATAATTTTTTCAATGTTTTTAGCAATAACAAGCTTATTGAAATTTTAAAAACTTTTTTGTATTTTTACATAAAGCCAATTTTATTTTTACAGACAAGAATATGTTTGACGTTTTGATAACTATAGAAAGTCATAAAATGCAATTATTCCTTAGTTTTGAGAAAGTTGTGATATACAACGGAACGTCCGCTAAAATAGAGCTTTCAACATTGAAACAATCCCGTTAATGCTAAAAACATTGAAAATAAACAGGCAATAAATCAATTTTGAATATATATATATATATATATATATATATATATATATATATATATATATATATATATATATATATATATATATATATATATATATATATATATATATATATATATATATATATATATATATATATATATATATATATATATATATATTTTTTTTCAATATTTTTAGCAACAACAGGCTCATTTTAATGTGAAAACTTCATTTTCGTTGACGTTTCGTTGTATATCACAACTTTGTCAAAACTAATAACAAATTGAATTTTATGAATTACTATAGATATCAAAATGTCAAACTTATTCTTTAAAACAATAAAATTAGATTCTTTGTATTTTCACATATTGATTTTTAGTTAATATGATGTAGCTATAAGAAATAGGAATATTTCTGGATTAGCATTCGAAAGAATAATTTAGAATATATATATGGAAATAAAATATATATGAAAGTTTATGAAAATATATATATATATATATATATATATATATATATATATATATATATATATATATATATATATATATATATATATATATATATAAGAAAATGAACACTAGAACATTCATTTGAAAAATTAAAATTAATCAAGAGAATGTTATAGTAGAGCTAGATATGTGAACGTGTACGATGTGATGTCTCCATTATCCTTCAAGGGTTAAATGTTGGAGAAATATTGAAATCGATGCCACACCTGATGGAATTGATTTCAATATTTCTCTAACATTTATCCCTTGAAGGATAATGGAGACATCACATCGTACACGTTCACATATCTAGCTCTACTATAACATTCTCTTGATTAATTTCAATTTTTCAAATGAGTGTTCTAGTGTTCATTTTCTTAAATATTTCATTCAGTGCCATAAGCAAAAAAAATTTCATTTCCTTATATATATATATATATATATATATATATATATATATATATATATATATATATATATATATATATATATATATATATATAATATTCTTAACATTCAACAAAAAGTGACTTCATTATAACAAAGAATTTTATTATCGTTACTGATTATAACTTTCTCATTTTTATATACAGTTTTTTTCGAAATATTTATCGTGAGAACTCAATTATTACAATTCATTCAATACAATATTTCATTAATGTACTTGTGCATTCTAGTGATCATCGGAGTCTTCATCCATTGTAGCTGCAGGCTCAGGTTGCTTGTAGTGCCTATATTCTGGTTTCAGTTCCCACATATTTCGATGTGGATTTTTCAAATTATAACGGCACACATCTTTCAGAATTTCTTTCAGATATGTTATTGGTTGTCCTGTGATTCTCACTAGATCTTTAATATTGTAATACTGATGCTTTTCAAATGCAGCAAACAGCATATCCGTAACTTTGTCGCTATCTTCTCTAGTTTTCTTTCCTTCAGCTTTTTTACGTTCCTTATATTCAATATTATTTTTATGGTCCGACACCGGCTTATATGTTTGTACAATCCTATCTAATTGTTCAACTTGTCGTTTGGGAATCGCAGCTTTTCTTATGGACTCCAACTTCATTCTCATGTAGCTGTCGTCTGCTTGAGGTTTACATTCTATCTTTTGCATTATTTTACCCTCCAAATATAATTTCTCGGTTTTAGGAACAGCAGAATCATTTGAATTGGGCATTAAGTGGGAGAATACTCCCAATGTTTGCTGGGTCACAGTAGATACATTCAAATCAAAATCTTTTGGAATACTCTCTTGGCCATCTTCATTCATGTCAGTAATAGCAGGTGATAAAGTTAAAGTAACTTCCGATTTTTGACCAGGAAGCTTCTTAATTTTCAACTTACCAACTTCCAAATCGCTGTCAGCTTTTTCCCATCTCTCAGCAACATATTTTGGGAGCTTCACTAGCCAAACTCCTCTATTTGCACTATACAAATCTAAATTACGGTCAAAATGAGGATTTTTTTTGGACATTTTGAATGAAACTTAAGAAAAACACTTTGTATATAAGAATCTGTTTGAAAACGGTTTACTTTCACTGGAGTATTTAACACTATTTTGTAGGAACTGCGGAATGTTCGGTATTCAAATGTAACTCAGCAGACAACAGAACTAAAGTGAGTGAGAACATCAATTTTGAAATATTTAAGTACTGCGAAACAGGTAACAGGTACATATAACCACAGAATCCCCTTATTTCGTACGTTCTGTACAGGGAGAGGGGGATTGGCATTTTGTAAATCTATGGTTTTATGACTTAAGCAATAATGGAAAAATTATTCAAATCACTAATATTCAATCAAATTATATCCATCAAATAATCCAGAGAATATTTTGTTGAATCTTTGAGCTTTGTGCGATGAAATCCCAAAGATTGAGCAGTTTTATATAAATAAGATTAGCATATTTTTCATTATTTTTACATATCTTATGAACAAAGATTTTGAATACACGTGAATTTCTTCAATTTCATTAACTCAAATTATTGCTTATTCTTCATATGCTCATTGGTAATAACACAACAATGAAGTTCCGTTTTTAAAAATTATCATATTATAGATTATTTGAAGTACTTTTATGATTTCGACCAACTTTTTTCTGATATTTGTATTTCTTTATTCCAATTGAGGTTAACTCAGAACATTCATCTAGTTTCACGTTGATAGTTCCAAACGAAAGCTGAAAGTTGAAAGTTCGAAAACAAAACCAAAGAAAACACTTGAAGTTTTTTTTGTGAATCAGAAAAAATGAGAAGATGAAGAAAATCTGTGGATTCGAAGTGATCGGAGTTAATTTTGAAAATTTCAACACTTTTTTGTCTTAGGACCACTTAGGTGGTCTGAGCGAAATTTCTTCCAACCAAAATAACAAAATAAGAAGTTTCGAACACAACAATTCTGTGGATTAATTTGAATTTATACAATATTTTGCATGTTTTAAACAGGGGCTTGTACTTGAGATCTTGGAATTTCGAGTCTTATCAATTGCTATAAGGAGTCATAAAAGTTCAAGCCAACTTTCTTTATGAATCATAGTCTAAGATATTATTCTAGTTTTTTATACTGATATTCACACCGAATTTATGTTTATTGTAATAAGCATAATCTTATTGAAATAAACATAATCTATCAGTCAATAAAATTTTATCAATCGTTGAATTAAAAAACCGGGGGTGTTTAAATAATATTCAATTAGATAATGAACCATTAATGGTAATTTTCTCTTAACTCTATTGAAAAACAGAGAATGCACAAAGTATCTGAGAATTAAAATTGAAGAAATGAATAATGAATAACAATTAAAATAACATTAGCACATAGAAATCAAGATGATGAAAAGCAGGTATAAAAACAGAGGGCAAAATCATTTATAAGGGCTATTTGAATTCTTTTATTGAAAATACTGGATGAAGTGCTATTATTAACTTATAAATTTTAAACTAAATGTGTTTTTTCCTCTTTCTTTTGTTTGGCATTATGACAATCGCTTCAACCTCTTTAAAACTTCGTTCATGTTCAGATATTCTTATTATGAATTCCTGGAAGTTCTACCTATGGAAAATTTATCGTATTTTCTTTTGTGAGTTTTTGATTGATTGTTCACGATAATCTTGCGGTTAGAACTTTTGAATTATAGGAATTTGGAAATTTCTTAATTCTTCAATGAAAAGTGACATTCAATTATCATTATTGTAATATTCATGATACATGAGAAGTAATACCTGACGATTCTGTGAATAACCCTTTAAATGCTAAAGGGTTAAATCCTTCTCAATTAGTTGTCATCGTATATTTTCAGATTAGGTCTGACTTTCTAGTAAATGAGTCTATTTTATTGCTTGTTTCGTTTACCTCACTTTTGTAGTGGGAAAATTTTATGTAATTTTAGCTTTCGTTTTAGTCTGTGAGTTTTGAGATACTCAGTTTACTTCGAGTAGTTGACGAACGAGTACATTTCCGAGACGATTCCCGTCATTGTCACATTTCACGACATTGTAAATACTTATTTATTATTATTTATTCTTGTTTTTGTTCTTTTTTTAAAAAAACCCATATAAGTCAATACAAAATTTCAGTCAAACTATAGAAGAAAAACCTGAAATTCAACATATGAAATTGAACATGATCGTTCAAAGTTGAACGATTTCATATTCCAAGGAATTATTGATGATTTCGTGAAACAATTGAATAATACTACTGAGCAAGCATTCTTATGTAGGAGAATGAAGAACTTCAAGACACTTCATCTCTCATCAGCCTCGAGAACAGTGCGTACTTCGTCACGGCTGGAGGTTCCCTAGTATCAAAGAGAGAGAGTATTTCGACAATGTTGGTAAGTCTCCAATCTTTCATATCCATTTCTCTCCTTTGCTTTATTTATTTCAATAATACGTATATAACATGGATAGTTTAAAGATTACTCGAGCATCTATCAAACCTACCGAATCTTACTCGATTTGTCAATCTAGTAGTCAGAGAATCTTTTTTAGGAATATTCTTATTCATATTTCTTAGAAGACAAAAAAAATTGATTCAACAATTTGAGGACATTCAAACGAAAATTGAACTATTATGTGTAAAGAAAGATGACTTTTTGGAACAAGACGATGAACGCGATGAGTTTGAACAAGAATATTATGCTACAAAGGCTAAGGTGTAAAAAATCATTGCAGGGATCGAATCTCAAGACAAAGTGCCTGTAAACAGTAATAATTTAATAACTAAGCTAATAATAATAATAAGTTTATTTAGCATGAATCTATTACAAAAAAAATTCAATAATAATATTTATCCACTTTTATCACTGTACAATATCTCGAAATATGAATAATTACAAAGATCTTCTAAGACTCCTCGGTGAAATACAATTTCTTACATCAGCAGGTGAATTATTAAATATTGTTATTTCCTCATTTATTGTGGATCTATGCATTAAAACTAAATTATGTTTTTCTACAAAAAAGTCATCTCTATGACTTAATGTAGGCAATTACTTATCCAAAAGAAGTATTCCGAAATATTGTAATTGGGTTAAGTTTCGTGACACATTAAGTTCGATGATTGATAAAAATCTGAAATTGAGTAATATTCAAAAGTTTTTATTTTTCAGCGAAGAGTTTAATGGTGAAGCTGCTGCATTGGGTGTATCTTAGAATAATTACCAAGCGGATTGGAAAAGGTTAGTAGATCGTTATGAAGACAGTAACGCTCTAATTTTCCATCATGTTTCTGGTTTATTTGAAGCCTATACATTGCATAAAAACAACAACGAAGACGCATTCATGAAAATTAATATATTTTAGGTCATTTCGAGTATTTTCAGAGTTATTTAATTCCCATTCAAGGTCAACTCACAACCCTCATCTAGTTTCAGTTTGAATATAAAATTAAATTCAAACACTTGAATTTTGAATCATAAGTTCAAGTGTTTGAATTTGAGTTTATATTCATTTATAATGGATTTACATCAGGTACACGTCAACACTATTAATTAGTTTCAGTTTGATAGTTCAACCAAACCAAACACTTGAAATTTTTTTTCACTATTAAAAACTTTTTGACTATTATCGAAAAGTCTTGAACTTTTCAATTTTTTGATTAGTTACAATTGAAAAATTTATTTTGAAAGCTTCGTTTTTTTCATTGAATATATCAAACTTCCTAATAAATGTGTTTTTTCCTCTTTATTTCGGTTGGCATTATGACAATGAGCTTCAATGTTTCCAAAACTTCGTTCATGATCGGATATTTTCATTCAAAAAATTCCTGAAAGTTCTACCTAAAAGAATTTTATCGTATTTTAATTATGTGAATTTTTGATTGATAATCTTACAGATGATATTAGGGGTGAGAAATGAATTTTTAATATTGTACCGTGATAAAAGTGATTTCAGTTTTATACTAGACATACCGACATACATTAACACACCATATTTTTTTTTTTGAAAAGATTTATTTATCAACCAAGTATTACATAATATTTCATATTATAACTTCTAAACAGTATTAACTGGTATCGAAGCTAACACACATTAAATTTAAATCTAAATCTGCCATGCAAGCAACAGTTAAATCATAACAAAAAGTATACAATTTAACAAGAAATCCAAATTACCAATTTCAAAATGAACAAAAAATTATGACTTATTCTATGTCACCACAAAGTACACATACATCCCAGAGAAGACTGCACACAAGATTATTGAATTATAATTTTATATTCTTGAGCTAGATAGGTTTTGCCTGTTGCATTTACATACACTCTGTTTTTAAAGATTTCACTGTCCTTGTAAATGCATTGACATCTGTTGTATTTTTCACTAAGGCTGGAAGCTGATTGTAAACTTGGGCAGCCCGTGACAAAGGATTATTTAGCCCTACTACAGTTCTTACATCGCTTAGGTATAAATTATTTTGGGTTCTTGTAAAATGGGAGTGTATGTTATTTGCATATTGCAATTGGTATTACATTTTTGTAATTTTTCCGTAACTTTAAACATCAGTTTGCATTGCTCTAATTCTAATATTTGTTTCAAATTAATAATATTTAATTTTTTATACAGCTCGTCAGTATGGGTAAATTTATCGTAGTTGAATAATGCTTTTAGAAATTTTTTTTGTATAATTTGTAATTTACTAAAATTTGTTTTTGTACATGTTCCCCATATAGTAACCATGTACTTAAGGTGAGTTATAAAAAATGCATTATATATATCATATTTGCTCTTATTTGTGAAATATGACCTACATCTGTAAATACTTGGGAACATGGGTGCGACTCTATCCGCTATGGATTTTACGTGAAGATCCCAATTCGGTAGCTCGTCAATAATTAATCCCAGATGCCTCACACTCGTCACTCTTCGAATTGCTTTATTCTCTATAGATAATTTGAAGTTTGGTATTTCTTTCCTCTTTCTGTATACCATATATTTTTTTCCTTCAATAAATGGATGAATTTCGAAAACCACTTTTCTGAAAGAGTTTTGGTTGATTTGTTTATCTATTACCTCTTGATTGTAGTTTTTGTTAGAAACGATTTGCTTGATTAAACTTTTTTCTTTGTTGAAATCAACGTTCGAGAGCAACACGAATGACGATGTTTGGATTTGTATGGGACTATCAAAACTATAGCGTATTACGGTATTGACATGCGGCGGTTTGTGGTAAATTGAGAAAAGACTTTTGTTTTTGCATTTTAAAGTGGTTAGCTAAGAGGAATTAATTGTGTTGTCCTTTTCCAAGTCTAATGTGAATTTGACTTCATTATACTATAGCTGTCTTAACAGACAAACTGTAAAGAAGCAAACTATGTCGACATATCTGAAACAATATAGAAAATATTGATGCAATGGATAATTCAGTATAGTTTGGTCTACATTATCCATGAAGATTTCTGCACATGAAATACTCGGAGATTTTCCCATTATCCAATTTTAAGTATTGCTAAAACTTGAATCAACAAACTGAAACCTTTTTTTTAGGAATAATTCCAGGAGAGAAAGAATATATTTCTTCATTCCAATTGAAGGACAACCCAAAACATTCATCTAGGTTCATAGTTCATCCAAACCAAACATTTGAAATATTTTTTTTTAGAAAACACAAAGTGGAAAGAAACGTGAAAACGAAAATCCATTGAGAAAAAGAGATCGGAGCTAATTGTAAAAATTTCCACAAAAACTAGATTTTAGAGTTACTCTAAAAGTAGAAACAATTCGAAATATTTCTTACAAGTTATTTCATATCTCAAATCATAAGGAACAATTCCACAGAAGCGCTTTATACCACTCAAAAATCATTTCGAACTCTGACACATTTTCAAGACTTCGGCTCAATATAATTCTCTTTTGTCAGGTGGTCTAAGTGAAATGTTTCGAAATTTCTTTCAGAAACATAGCAAAATATGAAATTTCGAAAAAATTTCTGTGAATGAAATTGAATTAAGGATATGATATTTTGCATGTTTTAAGCACTGGCTTGTTATAAATATTTTGGAATTTCGATTGTTATCTAACGCTATAACAAGTCATAAAATTTATATTTATAACTGACTTTCAGTATAATTTCAATATTATTTTTCATGTTAAAAAAATAATATTTAAATGAAAAGTAAATAAGAAAATAAAAAGTAGGCATAAAAACTGATGCGGGTATAATAATTCTGACATTCTACTTGGAATTCTATTATTGAAATATTGGAAATATTGAGTGAAGAGCCAAAATCAACATCTGATGGACTAATAAGTAAAAGTCCTGAAATTTTTAATTTATTGATTTGTTACATAATGAACTACTTATCACAATTTTATTATAAGGTTATTGAATAATACGCGAGACGCGCGTTCCGAAGTATATTTTCCTCTTCAGATGCTAAATTTACATAGGTACAATTGTACGAATAAAAACATTTATAAATGTTCTGCAGTGCCAGAACAAATAATAAGCATAGGATCTAATAATTGAAATTGATAAAATGAACTGGTAAATAAGGGGCAAGTAGCAATTGAAATCACAAAAGGACATTGAAAACAAGATAATAAAAAGTAGGCATATAAACTGATACGGGTATAATCATTTTGACCTGCTACTTTGAATTCTATTATTGAAATATTGAGTGAAGAGCTGAAATTAACATATGATTGATTATTAAAGTGATTGATTAGTAGAAGTCCTGAAATTTTCCAGTTAGTTGTTTATTACAATTGCAAAACATATATAAAGAGAGGAGAAATTTACGGAACGTTCTATAGTGATTTTCTATAAAATTTATATATCGGTAATAATTTCAACAAACCGATCATTTCCGTTGATACTGTAAGAAATTTGATAAAGAAATAAAAATTTCGAAGTTAGCCGGAGCGATCACCAATAATTTACAGGAGAGTTCGTAATAACCTCTCTCTTATAAGATGAGATAATCCCAGTTTCGTTATTAATTAGATTGAAAGTATAATTATACAACGAAACTGCAGTCGCATAATGAAAGATAAAGAGATGATAGAGGAAGTTTATTTTTTCTATAGACCTTCATCTTTATTATAAATATAACAAGGGTCTGTGAAGGTAGAAACCTGCCATACTATCAGATAGATCAAAATATACGGTGATTACCATCTAAGTTAATGATATTTCAATCAAAATTGCAAAACATATATAAATAAAGAACAAATTCAAGGAACGCTCTGAAGTGATTATTTAGACCAGAGTTCCCAAATTTTTTACTACGCCACATTCTGTTAAAATGGTAACCATCCACGCCCCCTTCACAGTAAACTTTATGGGCATGTGAAAAAAACCAAGAATTACATTGAAAACAAAATATGTATTTTTAATAACACAAAGAACAACATCTGAAGAGTCAATTTGAAGACATACTCTTAGAGAAAAACATAGACAAAAAGAGCATAATAAACTAGTAAACTAGTGAAATTAGTGGGCTTGCAAAATCTTCAATTTCAACTGGTCTTGTGATCACTCCCCCCCTGACATATCTTCACGCCCTTTGCCCCTCACCGTTTGGGAATCCTTGATTTACACAGTTTTTCTAGCCGTAATAATTACTCTGAGCCGATTATTTACATTATAACTAAAACGGAATATATATCTTTATTTTTCTAATTGTTTCGCAATAACAGACTTCATTAAAAAAAATTATTTTCGTTTTTGATTATAAACATTGTCGAAAAAAATGAAACATATTTTGTTCTCTAAACTAAGATAACATAGTTGATTTTATATTTATATAAACTTATTGTACAAATATTTATAATTATTAGAATTCACTTATTACATAATTCACACACACACACATATATATATATATATATATATATATATATATATATATATATATATATAAATATATATATATATATATATATATATATATATATATATATATATATATATATATATATATATATATATATATATATATATATATGTATATCTTGAAATTATATTGCCTGTTTAAGATATTTATTTTGAAAGTTTTTAGCAATAACATATATGAAAAAGTTTATTTTTGTTGACGTTTCGTTGTTATATTACAACTTTGTCAGAACTAATGAATTAGTTTTGACAAATTTTTTGTCAAAAACCTGTTATTGCTAAAAACTTTCAAAATATATATATATATATATATATTTTTATATATATATATATATATATATATATATATATATATATATATATATCGATATAAGTCGTGAAATTTTCCATTTAGTTATTTATTACAATTGCAAAACATATATAAATAGAGGAGAAATTTACGGAACGTTCTATGATGATTTTCTATAAAATTTATATATCGGTAATAATTTCAACAAACCGATTATTTCCGTTAATACTCTAAGAAATTTGATAATGAAATAAATATTTCGAAGTTAGCCGGAGCGATCACCAACAATTTACAGGGGAGTTCGTTATAACCTCTCTCTTATAAGATGAGATAATCCCAGTTTCGTTATTAATGAGCTTGAAAGTATAATTATACAACGAAACTGCAGTCGCATAATGAAAGATGAAGAGATGATAGAGGAAGTTTATTTTATCTATAGTCCTACTTCTTTATTATAAATATAATAAGGGTCTGTGAAGGTAGAAACCTACCATAATATCAGCTAGAAGCAAGTTTACGGTGATAACCATCTAACTTAATGATATTTCAATTGAAATTGCAAAACATATATAAATAAAGAATAAATTTGAGGAGCGTTCTGAAGTGATTATTCACACCGCTTTTGTATCCGTAATAATTACTCTGAGCCGATTTTTTCTGATATAACTAAAACGAAATATATATCTTTTTTTTCAAATTTTTTCGCAATAACAGACTTTATCAAAAAAAATTCATTTTTTTTTATTATAAACATTGTCAAATAAAAATTGAACATATTTTGTTTTCTAAGCTAAGATAACATAGTTAATTTTATTTTTATATAAACTTATTGTACAAATATTAGAATGCACTTATTACAAATTCACACATATGTATATGTATATATATATATATATATATATATATATATATAATATATATATATATATATATATATATATATATATATATATATATATATATATATATATATATATATATATATATATATATATATATATATATATATATATATATATATATATATATATATATATATATATATATATATATATATATATATATATATATATATATATATATATATATATATATATATATATATATGTATATATGGACTTTCAAACTTTTTAGCAATAACACATTCTCTCAAAATCATTCTCGTTTTGATCAAACCTTGTCAAAAAAAATGAAACATATATTTTTTTCTAAACTAAGATAACAAAGTTGATTGAATTTTTATATAAACTCATTGTACAAATATTCATAAATAATAGGATTCACTTATTACCTATTTCACACATTTGTTTTTGTTTGATCAAAACATTGTAAAAAAATTCATTGTACAAATATTTATAAATAATAGGATTCACTTATTACCTATTTCACACATTTGTTTTTGTTTGATCAAAACATTGTAAAAAAAATAAAACATTTTTTTTTCTAGACTAAGATAACATATTTGATTCCTTACACTTTCTATAGAAATATTTAAATTCATTAAAAATTCAATCAAAAAAATTCAATATGTATTTAATTAATGAGCTTGTTCATTTCAATAATCAACACTGTCATAATCCATTGTAGTTGCACGCTCATTTTGCTTGTAGTGCCTATATTCTGGTTTCAGTTCCCACATATTTCTATGTGGATTTTTCAAATTATAACGGCACAAATCTTTCATAATTTCTTTCAAATATGTAACTGGTTGTCTTGTGATTCTCACCAGATCTTTAATGTTGTAATACTGATGCTTTTCAAATGCAGCAAACAGCATATCCATAACTTTGTCGCTATCATCTCTAGCTTTCTTTCCATCAGCCTTTTTACGTTGCATATATTCAATATTATTTTTATGGTCCGACACAGGCTTAAACGTTTGTACAATTTATCTAATTGTTCAACTTGTCGTTTGGGAATCGCAGCTTTCCTTATGGACTCCATCTTCATTCTCATGTAGCGGTCGTCTGCATGAGGGATACATTCTACTTTTTGCGTTATTCTACCCTCCATATATAATTTCTCAATTTCAGCAACACCAGAATCATATGATCCGAGCATAACGTGGGAGAATACTCCCATTGTTTGCTGGGTCACAGTAGATATATTCAAACTAAGATCTTCTGGTATACTCTCTTGGCCATCTTCATGCATGTTAGTAATAGCAGATGATAAAATTAAAGATACTTGCGATTTCTGTCCAGGAATCATCTGAATTTTCATTTTACCAACTTCCGAACCGCTGCCAGCTTTTTGCCATCTCTCAGCAACATATTTTGGGAGCTTCACTAGCCAAACTGCTTTACGTGCACCATACAAATCTAAATCACTGTCGAAATGAGGATTTCTTCCAGACATTTTGAACGAAACTTAAGACAAGCACTTTTTATATGTGAAATTAAATTTTTATGAAAACGGTTTAGTTTCACTGGTGTATTTAACACTATTTTGTAGGAAATGCGGAATGTTCGGTATTCAACTGTATCACATCAGTTATCAGAACTTAAATGAATGAAACATCTATTTGGAAACATTTAAGTACTGCGAAACAGGTAACAGGTACCTGTAACCACAAAATACCCTCAATTCGTATGTTCTGTGTAGGTAGAGGGGGATGGCCATCTTGTATTTTGTGGTTTTATATGCAATAGTAGAAGCAGATATTCAAACCACTGATATTCAATTAAAATTATATCCATCAAATAAACCAGAGAATATTTTGTTGAATCTTTGGGTTTTGTGCGAACAATGCCCTAATATTCTACATTTTTTAAGCATATTCTTCATTATTTTTACATATCTTATGAATACCGATTTTGAATAGGTACATGAGAATTTTCTCAACCATATATTATCTCATATATTTCAAGGAATTGATTCTTTTCAATTTCATTAATTCGAATTATTACTAAGTACTTCATATAATTATTGGTTCAAATACAACAACGAAGACCTATTCATGAAATTTACCATTTTATAAGACATTTGGAGAATTTTTGTATTTCCGGCAGAGATTTTTTTTGATATTTGTATTTCTTTCTTTCCCAATTGAAAGTTTGATAGTTTATCCAAACCAAACATTTGAAATTTTTTTTTGAAGTGGAAAGAAACGAGAAAATGAAAATCGTTCGGAAAAAACAGATCGGAGGTAATTAGTAGAAATTTCCACATAGAACGAGACATTAGAGTTACTATAAAAATAGAAAACATTCGAAATGTTTCTCTTAATTTATTTCATGTCTCAAATCATTCGGAAAGATTCCACAGAAGTGATTTATAGCACTCGACAATCATTTCGAACTCTGAAACAATTTCAAGACTTCAGCTCAATATAATTCTCTTTTGTCAGGTGGTCTAAGTGAAATGATCATCAAATTAATATTTATGGTTATAAAAGTCATAAGATTTATATTTATAACTGACTTTCAGTATAATATCATTATTATTTTTCATAATTATTTCATTTCCGGATATTATAAAATAATAATAAACGTCTTTATTGCCACACATTAAGTGCTTCATAAGTAGAGGCGAGATTTATCATAATCTGTTCTTCAATATAACCGCCTGAAAGTAAATGAAAATAAAGAAGAAAAAAAAATGTTGACACAAACAAGAGAAATGAAAGAATGAAGATGATACAAACATTTACTTCAAAGATAATTCCTAGAGTTCACTAATACAAAATAACATGTATATGAATATTTCAAATATTATAAGAGTAATAAGAAATATTTGCTAAAGAGAGAAATAACATGAATGAATCAAAAAGAAAAGTAGAAATCCATGACAATTGATCAAATATACATGCATGTGCCGTCATAATCCTCAAAGCGCACACATATGTATATAAACATATATCTTATATATATGTTTATTATATAATAAACTTATTATTATATGTTTCTTGTAATCAAAATATAGTGTCAAATTTGTGAGATTTCTTATGAAGGTTGTTCAATATTGAAAAACAGTGTTTTGTTCATATTTTATTTTTATATTAGAGTCCCAAGTAACATGTCCATCCTTTGGTACTCATACCTACGTTTCGTCATATTGTTTTCCATGTTCAAGTGTTTTATATTATACCATGCTCAATACTATACCTGCCTCTTATAAAATTATTTCTTTTTCAATTTCAATTATCATAATCAACTCTTTTTCTTTGATCAGTGGCATTTTGATATTTTTGGAAGATGTATGATTCATTATTTCGAAAAAGGTTTGGTGCGAAAGAAAGCAGAGAAGTATTAATACACCTTAAGCAGGATGTTTGTTTTCAGGATATTCATATAATGAAGTACCTAAGAAACGGGGATTTATACAATATGAGATAGAGACACATTAATGGAAGGAGAGATCGAAAAGGCTGATATATTGAATCCAGTTGAGGGAATATTCTGTTAAATTATGATGTTAACCGGTATACTGAGCCCAAACATTTTTCTTGTAGATTTCTTGTAGTACATCACATTCTATCATCGATATTTATTATTATTGTATAAAAATATATCTGGAATTACATGTTTCTGCTACAGTATTTATTTTAAATTGTATTCATTATATTCAATTTCGTTACTTCAAATAATTTCTAAGTTTATAAATTTAAAGATTCAATCGAAATAACGAAGAACTACATTCATTTAAATTATCACCTTACACGACTTTTGAAATATTTCACAATATTGACACCGGTTTTTTCAGTGCTTTTTTTTACATAAAGCACTGAAAATTCCTAAAAGCTCAAAAAATTATCCAAGTTCAGTTCCTTAGGTAGTCGAGAACAAACGCTTCCATTTTTCGAAATTTTTTCTACTGAAACTTATATAACAAGAAGATGAAAATCTACTGTCATTTTAGATCATAGTTAATAAGATCACTGGTAACTATTGTAAAACATAACATATAAAACGAGAACTTTGACATTCTACAAAAATATGAATAATTAAAAATTTGTCTGTCTCATATATGTTCTTTAACTGGGAGACAGAAGAATTCTACAGAAATGATAAATTACATTTGAAGAAAATTTGTTATAATTTTCTATAGACAGTTCCAAAAGTCGTCTATACAAAATAATTAAAAATTTTCTGTGGAAACATCATAATAAAATATGAAGCTTCAAACAACTCAATCTCATTAATGAATTTGAATTAAGAAAATGACTTTTGCATGTATTACTGAGGGGCTTGTAATTAATCCTTTGGAATTCCTATCTACCGCGGCAACAAGTCATTAATGTTGAAATTTTATCCATTTTTAGTATATTCTTCTAAATTTTCATACTGATTTTCATTCTGGATATATGTTAATTGAATGGTATTGGCGTTTACTTCATGTAAATCGATTATAATTGAATATAAACTTAAATTCAAACACTTGAACAGTTTGTTTACAATTTCACTGAAACATAAGACGACTCGTTTATTCATTATAAACGACTTCTTCAGATGCTGATGCTCAGTCAGTATTCTATTCATCTGAAGAAGTCGTTTATAACGAAGAAACGAGTCATGCTATGTTTTCAATGAAAAAGTAAATCAAAAGTTGAAGTGTTTGAATTTCATCTTATATTCAATAATATGTTTATTCTAATAATATTTTTGTAATTGTCGTTTAATTCAAGATAACTCAGTTTTATTTACATTTTGAGTTTATTGTACATAATTTTTTCAGGTAACAACGATACTTGCAGTTTCATTACAACAATATTCTGTATACATAGAAATATTTCAATTTTAAGTCGATCTCTGTAGCTTGGTTGTGAAAAGACCTGACTATGGTCTGGTTGGATTCGGGTTCGAGTCCCCGTGAAGGCATAGGTGTATGTGTTTTTCTATGATTCAAGTAGTTTAATGACGGTTGGGTAATGAACATTGATTAGAAGCCCATTGGCCGTTCGGAACCGGAGTAAAAATGTAGGTCCACTGATTTAGAAGTGAAATTGTCATATGAAACCAATCAGTTGATTGACCGTTGTTAATTTTGCATATAAAGAAAAGTTTCGAAATCTTCTTCGTGAATTATATTTATTAAATAAAAAATAAGGTAAGGAATATGGACTCAAAATCAACACCGAAAAGACAAAATTCATGATCATCAGCAGAGAACAGCATAATCAGGCCCAAATAATGATTGAGGATAAACCTATAGAAAGGGTCAATAAATTTAAATACCTTGGTTGTAACATTAATGACAAATTGGATAGCGATATAGAAATAAAAATACGGACGGCGATGGCAAGAACTACATTTATCAAATTTCAGAGATACCTATGTCGAAGAGAAGTATCATTAGACATAAGACTTCGTATGGTAAAATGCTATATTTGGCCCATAATAACATATGGGGCCGAAACATGGTCAAATTCCTTGGGTGGACCGAATAACAAATGAGGAAGTACTTAGAAGAGCCGGCGTCGAGTGAGTGTTATTAAAAAATATAAAGCAATGCAAGATCTCTTATTTGGGCCACATACTCCGAGGCAATAAATATGAGATCCTAAGACTAATACTAATGGGTGAAATAGAAGGTAGAAGAGGTCCAGGCCGAAAACGGCATTCATGGTTGTGCGATATCAAGAACTGGTGAGGAGTGAAAAACGTGGGTGATATATTCGCACTAGCTTCGGAAGGGCAATTACGGATTATAGAATGAGTGGATGATCGCCTACACGCTGTAAGCGTTGGCACGAGAAGAAGAAGAAATAAGAAAATTCGAATAATCGTTTCGATATAAATTTTCAACAATTATCGGTCTTATCAATAATTAAATATAAAAACACAGGGCTTCTAAATAATAGTCATTTACATAATGAACTAATTATGAGAAATTTTTCATAAGTTTATTGAATAATACGCGTGACGCGCGTCTCGAAGTATATTTTCCTCTTCAGTTGCCAAATTTACATCGGTACAATTGTACGAATTAAAACATTTATAACTGTTCTGCAGTGCCAGAACAAATATTAAACATAGGATCTAATAATTAAAATTGATAAAATGTACTGGTAAATAAAGGGCAAATAGAACAATTAAAATCACATAAGGACATAGAAAACAAGATAATAAAAAGTAGGCATATAAAATGATACGGGTATAATCATTACTCGCCTGCTACTTGGAATTCTATTATTGAAATATTGAGTGAAGAGCTAAAATTAACATCTGATTGACTATTAGGTAAAACTCCTGAAATTTTTCATTTAGTTATTTATTACAATTGAAAAACATATATAAATAGAGGAGAAATTTACGGAACGTTCTATGGTGATTTTCTATAAAATTTATATATCGGTAATAATTTCCACAAACCGATTATTTTCGTTAATACTCTAAGAAATCTGATGATGAAATAAAAATTTCCGAAGTTAGCAGGAGCGATCACCAACAATTTACAGGGGAGTTCGTTATAACCTCTCTCTTATAAGATGAGATAATCCCAGTTTCGTTATTAATGAGCTTTAAAGTATAATTATACTACGAAACTGCAGTCGCATGACGAAAGATAAAGAGATGATAGAGGAAGTTTATTTTCTCTATAATCCTACTTCTTTATTATAAATATAATAAGGGTCTGTGAAGGTAGAAACTTACCATAATATCAGATAGAAGCAAGTATAAGGTGATTACCATCTAACCTAATGATATTTCAATCAAAATTGCAGAACATATATAAATAAAGAACAAATTTAAGGAACGTTCTGAAGTTATTATTTACACCGTTTTTGTATCCGTAATAATTACTCTGAGCCGATTCTTTGCCGTTATAACTAAAACTGAATATATATCTTTTTTTTCGAATTTTTTCGCAATAACAGACCTCATCAAAAAAAAATTCATTTTCTTTTTTGAATATGAAGATTGTCTAAAAAAATTAAACGATTTAACGAAATAATTCCCATACATAATGAAATTAGATACTTAGGTCTTACTTTGATAAAAGGTTAACTTTCACCATGAAGTAGATAAATTAACAAAAAATATAAAAACTTCATTCAAAAGAAGTACACAATTTACACAATTGAAGAAATTATCTAACTACATCCTAAGAATTCGTACACCAAATTTGGCGAACATACATATTCAAAATCATATAACACTCCTTGAGAAATATTATAAAAAATGGATATTAAAAATTAATGCCAATAGAACTACACTTATACAATCTACAACAAAGAAAAAAGTACCTAATAGGAATGTTATTTATACATAACGAAATGATTTCTATTCATAATGAAATTAAATACTTAGGTCTAACTCTTGATAAAAGATTAACTTTCACTTCCCGAATCAATAAAATACTTAATAAGGCGAATATTGTTAAGAATAAAACTTTTTACCTTATTTCCATAAATAGTCACGTTTCTCGGAAATCTAACTTAATGTTATACTATTATAGGTATCAAACCAGTCCTGACATATGCAAGCCCCATTTGGACTTAAACAAATGAAACGAATTACAAAAAACTGCAGTCATTTCAAAACAGCATTCTCCGGGAATAATTACAAACCAACCCCGTCAAACCAAAATCACAGAGCTTCACTCTATTACAAACTCAGAAACAATCAAATCATCAATTAAAAAACAAACGAAAAAATTCTACTACTCTACAACCAATACTTTGAGTAAGAAAAACATCTTAGTCTTGAGTCAAAGAATAGAATAAAAGGCAAACAAAAAAAAATGCATCACATTTCAATATAGTGAATAAAGACACAAAAATTACCTACAATTCTAAGAAATTTATCACCTTAAACATCACCATAAATACTTTATTGTCATGAATAATATCTTAATTCCATACGAGGAATAGTTGTGTATTATTTCATAAGTTCGACGTACCTCATTAATAACTACAATAATCATGCCATAAACAACCTGCTTAAATATAATAATCAAAATTAATAACTTCAGGTAAAACGCTTTAGTTAGGTACTGAAAGGAATTATACTTAAGGATAATCTCTACATTTATATTTATATATTTCACCTTGTAAATCTTTTGCATTAGATACTTAGAGAAATATATATATATATATATATATATATATATATATATATATATATATATATATATATATATATATATATATATTTAAGGTAATTTACCCAAATAAGGCGTACCTCATTTATTTTATTATCTTACTAGCGGGTTTATAATAACAATGACCTGGTAATTTCAAATACTTATATTTATTTATTAAACTTTGTAATGAAACAATCAAAATTGCTCAAGAAACAAAAATCAGTCTTCTGTGAACACGAATAACTAAAATGTCACTTTGGCCTTATCAAGAACCCTGTGTCCTAATAAGGCCTTAATAAAAACCACTAAAAATTCAACTTCTTAATTAATAAAACACGTATCAATACTTATATTAAATCTAATGAGATCCCAAAAATTACTTTTCTTCATTTTTTACTTCAAAAATTACTTTTTTTGTGTTTTTCATCTGTTGCGAAGTCCATTGAGCCCTTTGTTTCCTTGCAGTAGAAGCTAGTGATTCTTTTTCCATGATGTTACTGAAAACAAGGGTTTACTAATTTACTGTGATATTTTCCTAACTGGCATATAACATTGTTCTAATAAGGCCTGTACCTGTACCGTATATATTTTTTTCAGGCCTTATTAGGGCATGGCACATGGATAAACCCCTTGAAGCCCGAGCGACGCTGATGGCCCCATGGTACAGGCGCCGACGTGTTCTCTGCAGGAAACCAAAAAATAAATTTCCTTTCCCGCCAGCTCGTATCCTGGCTCGCTCCTTTACAGGAGCCTACCAACGAAGTTCTCGACCATCTAGAGAACATACCTCTTCGTATCCGCAAGCGTGTGTGATAAGTGGCGTAGTGCGCGAATATGTGCAGTGCGTTAAGAGTCAAATGTGCGTTAGTGGATAAGCGTGAAAAACAGACCATAATCACTGATTAGAACGATGATATCGGTAAATTTATAATACTTTTATAATACTTTTATGTATAACACATCACATCTTACGTGGGTAAAGTTTTCTGTGGTTTCCTTTACCATCAAATGTCTGATGAATTGAAAATCGGACATTTGACCAAATGGCACGTAATGAATAAGTCGGCCACAGACGCAAAATATTTCGCAAAATTTCATGTAAACTCGAAATGAGTATATGTTGAATTTTTTTATTTTATTCATTTCGCCAAAAATATTGTTCATCTTTTTTGTAATCATTATTACATTTTCTAATTTTTTTTATACTTGTTAATGTGAAAATAAATTCTGAACACTTACTTTATTTTTTTTTGTATATCATACTATTTGTAAATGTGATTGTGCCATTACAGAAAAAAAATACAGGGTTGAAGAAGGTCGCGAGACCTTATAACTTTTCATTTGTTATTGTTTATTAATTTCATGAAATGTAATATTACTTCATCTCAATAAACATTTTTGATTTGATTTGATTTGATTTGATGGGTAAAGAAAACAACAATTATAAGGAATACACCGATATTACAGATTTTTCACTTATGTTAGGCGATGGATACACGAATAATTATCCTATAGACAAAACACAGCACAATGTGTACAAATAAAAATAAAAATACTTACTACTTACTCTGCAAAAATTTTATAAAAACAAGTGTGAGCTCCGCGTCGTTGTTGTTTTCGACTGCAGGTTCCAACACGCTCGCGGCACGGGCCACTTGCTGTGCTTGTGGGTGTTAGTTAATGTACACGCACACATCTACAAACATTGGCGGCCATTTGAAATCGAGAAGCAAGAAATTTAAATAATAGGCCTTATTAGGACATAGGCCTTATTTGTTTCACTTACCTCATATATATTGAAAAAAAGATGTGTTTTATTTCATAAGTTAGAACGCCAGTTCACTAGAGAGAACTCTTCCCTGGAGACTGGCGTTGACCAGTTTCCTTTACCCTTCCTTTCCTGTTTTCCTGGAGGTGTTGACTCCGAAGAGCTTCTCCGTGGACCGACTGTTGATAGGTTCATTTCCTTGTCCCTCACCCGTCTCTGGGAGGTGTTGACTCCGGAGAGCTTCCCCATGGGTCGAGTGTTGATCGGCTTATATTCCTTGCTCCTCACCCGTCCGTCAGGTGGTGTTGAATCCGGGCGACGTCGTTTTTTTTGCAGGTCCTGGTTCGACCCACGTAGGCGGAGCAGCGAGAGGCGCTTTCGAAGAGTCAGAAGGTAAGAGCATATGTCAATCGTACCGTCTAGGCACCGTTGCTGATTATCCACGGAAAACTACGTTAGTAGTATATATTTTTCATTGAATTATTATTTTGTATATAAGTACATTTGAATTCTAAATAATAAAGAATATTTTTATTTTTGGATTTTCCTTGTGTTTTACCGCTTGATCTGATTCGACGAGAAAAGTCCATTACAATTAAAAAAAAACGATGTTTTCTGTGGGTTTGTTGTTTCATTACATTTTTCTAACGGTAAAACCAAATTTATGTTGGTAGATGCCAAAGTTCATCGTTCTCTTTGATTGCCCCAAAAATTGACCGAAGGATTTTTCTTTCGAAGATGAGCAGTCGATTCTCCTCTGTCTTGTTTAATGCCCAGGTCTCACTTCCATACAGAATAATCGGTCTAATTAGGGTCTTGTATAAGTGTAGTTTAGTGCCAATAGAGATAAATTTTGACTTCAATTGATTTTTCAGGCCAAAGTAGCATCTATTTGCCATCAAAAGTCGGTTCTTAACTTCTACTTTTAACTCATTTTTGTTTGTTATTATAGTACCCAGATATTTAAACTGAGTTACTCCTTCAAAAACACAATCTCCAATTCTTATTGACTGCACATTATTTGCCCTATGGCTTACAAATTTTGTTTTTTCTTCATTTATTGCCAATCCCATATCTTTATCTGTTCTCTTTTATCAGAGAAAAAAGTGTTCAATAAGACTGACTACCTAGTTAAATTTTCTTATAGTCGAACATTTCATTCGAAAACTATGTAAATTGAAAGAATGTTCTACTCAAAATTTGAAATTCAATCTATTGTATCCAAATTTGTTATGTAATATTAAACATCGATTCTCTCAGAATATTTCTCATCCCTATTTCAATCTCAGGGGAGGTAAGCGATGATGCTAACAGACCAGGACCTTCAGCAGCCATAACGAAACAAGGGACTTCCTCGAATGCGAACAAGGAGAATAACAGAGCTTATAGATTTACATGCTAATGTCTTTATTTCACCTCCACGCCTTGAACATCAAGATGATTTATGGGACGAGGACTATTGTGCACCTAGTTTGAATTCGATGGGTTAATACCCTTTTGACATTGTGAAGGGGCTATAATTAAAATTGTTGAAGATCGACGCATTAATTTCCTGAGTCAGAAATGTTCAATAATATCAAGAGAGTTCAGATGAATATGTTTTGTGATTTCATAAATATTTTCTAGATTTTCCATATGAGCTTTCCGAAAATGTGAAATTTTAAAACAATCATATAATGAAATAAAATATAACATACATAAAATTGATTCAATAAAACATAATAAATCGACAGAAGAATAATTGTGATACAGATACATGTTGTATCTACATATTATTGGAAAGAAATCAATTGAATGGTTACACAAAAATTAAGAATGATTATTCTTCATAATGATGTTGATAATGTTCCTAATCATGATTTTTAATATTATTTATTGAGAATGATGTTAGAAACAAAAATTGACAGAATTTTCGACTCTAAATGTTGACTGTACCTATAAAAACTACTCCATAAAATAGAAAACAGTTTTCACCGAATTATATCTAGTCTAATTTCGAAGATGTGCTGAATTTCTTCGAAGAAAAATATCTTTTTTTCCTTTAATTGAATTTACTATAATTTTTTCATATTGAAAGTAATGTGTCTCGACATCAAGGTCCTTGACATGGATACAATAGCATTTGTTTCTGTGTCATAAACTACATATTTATTCAAAATCGGTTACTCAAATTGATGTGCTTCAAGTATTGAAGACTCCATGAATCTGGTCCGGGGAGTTAACAATTTCTGAAAGTTCGAATTGTCTTCTTTGGTTTATGAACTGCTGACATTCAGTGAGAAGATGCTTCGCAGATAAGGCACTGTTACAATTATCACATAAAGATAGTGGTTCGGAAGTTATTAGGAACTGATAGGTGTGTGATATTTGTATGTCCAATTCTTAGTCTTCGTATTATCAGTTTATCCTTCCTAGGTAACGAAGGGAGGTGGAACTGCTTAACGGAGTGGAGAACCTCATTTCATTTTGAGGGGATTCTATTCCAATGTTGCTGCCATGAAGAGTGGGTCCTGTGTTTGAAGAAACTTCTTAAATCCTCATAGAGTTTTGAGATTTTCTGTGGGGAGACTAGATATTGAAACCTCTTTTACTGTACGATCTGCCATTTCGTTCCCGACAATGCCAACATGCTGGAAGAGTTACCCTCACTCTTTTGGAATGAAAGCTTTGGCAACTTTCATGTATCGCTTGTACAAGGGGATGAGGACTTTAAATGTTTTGGATGAATTTGATCGCGGAAAGGGAGTGTGCAAATTGTTACTTCTTGGTTATCTTCAGTTTTGGACTTGAAAGCTTGAACAATAGCAAATAGTTCTCGTGTATGGACACTAGAAAAAAATGGCAGTATGTTTGAACAAATGGCTGTTTGAGAGAGAGCTATGCGTAATATCTAGAAAGTTCTGTCTTGAAGCTCGTTTGAGGTGCCATGTTTCGTATATTTATTCAAGCTTAAATCGAATTTAGGTAGGTTTTTAAGCCATGGTGGGGTTGAAGACCAAGTAGTGGATGTTGTTCTATTGAGGTCTATATCGGAGAGAAGTGGTAAGAGATTATGGATGATTGGCTGTGTTTTCTTAGATATATAGGGTGTTTTTTTTAGAGGTATAGAACTTTAATTTGCAATACAACAACGATGGATCATTCGATTGAAAAGAATTTTTTTTAGTCCGAAAGATAATCTTGTGGCATTACATCTCAAATATGATTTCTGGCATATGACTCCTACGGCTAGCTCGGATGTAGTCCAATCTAGACTTCTAATTTTCGATGACTCTTTTCAGCATTTGTGGCCGTATATCGGCAATAACACAGCGAAAATTGCCTTCCAAATGATCAAGCGTTTGTGGCTTATTTGCATAGATCAATGACTTTATATAGCCCCAAAGAAAGTAGTATAGCGGTGTTAAATCACAAGATCTTGGAGGCCAATTCACAGGTCCCAAACGTGAAATTAGGCGGTCACCAAACGTGTCTTTCAATTAATCGTTTGTGGCACGGGCTGTGTGACATGTTGCGCCGTCTTGTTGAAACCACAGCTCCTGGACATCATGGTTGTTCAATTCAGGAATGAAAAAGTTAGTATTCATGGCTCTATACCGATCACCATTGGCTGTAACGTTTTGGCCATCATCGTTTTTGAAGAAGTACGCACCAATGATTCCACCAGGCTATAAAGCGGAGCAAACAGTAAGTTTTTCTGGATGTAACGGTGTTTTGACATACACTTGAGGATTATCTGCACTCCAAATGCGGCAGTTTTGTTTTTTGACGTAGCCATTCAACCAGTGCGCATATGGATAAAATGGACGTAGTACGCGATACTTATTCCGCACAGAACATTATTTTCAAAATAAAATTGCACTATTTGCAAGCGTTGTTCAGCTGTGAGCCTATTCATGATGAATTGCAAATCCAAACTGAGAATGAATCACTTCTCAGCTGTTGAATCGATCGCCATCTTCAACAGTAATGCCAACTTAAAATTCTATACCTCTAAAAAAAAACACCCGTTATTATAGCTTGTTTTTTTGGTCAAAACTTTCGTGCGAGCTAGATTTAGTAGATTGGCGGAAACCCTGCAGCAGTAGGATTAAAGTGTATGTCTGCTGTCTTCTAAGCCAAAGAGGCGGCTCGTTGGCTTTAATTTACTATAATTGAACCCAACGTTTCGACGAAACGACTAATGTGATTCTCGGAAATACTAACAGATTGAAAAAAGGATACCAACTTCTCCATAATGTCTTCGTCCAAGCTACAATATTATATGAATTTGTGACGCATGAAGAGTTCGGGAGATATTTGAAAGAAGCTCAAACAGCTTATATCTCTTTAGATGTAGAATTCGACGTGAATATATGCACACTGAAGAACTTCTACTGTCTATCGAATAATTCACAAAAACCTGAAATGACACGTTTCAATTTAACTCAAAGCGAATCGTGAACATAAAAGATAAAGATTAGTTTGCGAAATATGTGGAGAACTGATCATACAATACAAGAGCCGAGTTGAGAGGATTTGATAAGCGAAAGAATTTAATTTCACAAAAGGTTTGACGTTCTGAAAAGAAAGTAAAACATGTAAGCGTCTTTGTACAGACGTTTATTGTAAGCGTATTCGATTTGATTGTCAGCAAATTCGAAACGTATATTATTTTGAGAGAAAAGGCGAGCAGATCCTGCTTTGTAATCGATTATTCGTTGTTGCCGCTTCTCCACTTGGGGATATTGTTTCAACTGACGTTTTGACGTGAATCCTCAGCTGAGTGTTCGATTCTTCGTAGTTCAGTGGGTTCCCGAAGACGTAATGTTTATTATGTTATCGATACTTTCAGTATTTTTGCGATGGGATGTTTGAGTTAGATATACGAGGGTTAGGTGAAGAGTTTACGGCCAGTACAAGAGAAACGATGTTTTGAATTTTTTTTTGTTTAATTTTACAGCATAATTTCTGTCAACACTGATACATTTTTCATAAGGGTGTTCTAATTTCGTTATACCAGTTTCAAACGTAGATTCGTCAAGGTCCTCAAAATACTGATTTATAGTTTCGACAACTCCTTCGTTGTTCTCAAATCTTTTACCGCCAAGTTATATTTTGAGGTAAGGAAAGAGATAATAGTTGCTGGGGGCTAGGTCTGGAGAGTAGGGAGGATGCGACATCAATTCAAACTTCAACTCGTGGATTTTCGACATGGCAAAAATCTACGAATGCGCTGGTGCGTTATCGTGATGAAAAAAGTTTTTTCTTCGCCAAATGAGGTCGTTCAATTTGCACGTCCTTCCTTAAAACGTTGCGATAAGTCTGCCTAGTATGGACCAGTGATAGTCTCATCTTCTTCAAGATAATCAATATATAATCAATCAATAATCAATGTATATAATTCCTTTCGCATCACAAAAACAGTACCCATAACCTTGTTTGCCGATAAAATTGTGTTGCCTTCTTTGGAGTTGGTTCGCCTTTTTCAACCCACTGTTTTGACTGTTGTTTATTTTCAGGAGTGTACTGGTGAACTCAATTCTCATCAACAGTTATGAATCGACAGCAAATTTTTTTTGGATTAGGTCTTTACAGCGCCAAATTTTCGGCAAAAATGTTTTGTCGAATCCGTTTTTGTTCTAGCGTTAGCAAATGCGGCACCCATCTTCTCCATGCTCAAATGGCTGTGCAAAATATTTCGCACCACGTTTCTGAAGTTGTGATCTCAACGGGTCGTCCTGAGCGAGGCTCGTCAGATATTTCTCTGACAAGCCTCGTATTCTCAAACCTTTCAAATAGAAGTATTTGATGACAGCACGTTTCTCCAAGTTTTCGATTTTCACGAAAACAACAGAAGCGTCTCGTGCAATGTGATCTCAAACGGCAAAAAATATGTTGGGCTAACCAGAAACTTTTCACCCCACCATCGTATATCGAAGCTTTTATATTTGGTCAATCTTTTGTGTTCGTAAACCAAAGAAAACTCAACCAGAGGTTTCAACTGTCGCATAAGTAACGGGCCTCTTTTCATAATAACATCGGTAGCAGAAAGTATCTCGAGGGAGGCAGTTAGCTATCTGTGAAGTGCCATAGAAATGAATGAAATTTTGTGACAATGTAGATTCTAAGAACAAAATTTAACCTATGTTACACATCCTATATTGACATTGACAGGCATGTCACATAATAATACAATATTGTGCTATATCTTGGTTCAAGACTATATTTTTACTCTTATATTTTTAATGTTTTTAGCAATAACAGGGTTATTTCAATGTGAAAAACATTATTTTCGCTGACTTTTTGTTGTATATCACAACTTTGTCGAAACTAATGAATAATTGAATTTGATGAATTACTATCAAAATGTCAAACTTATTATTTTTTAAAAAATCAGATTAGTTTTTTGTATTTTCACATATTGATTTTTAGTATCAGAGGAATGTTTCTGGCTTAGCATTCGCTTCTTAAGTTTAAGTCTTCTCCATCATGAGGAAACCTCTGAAAAACTCATGTTAAGCCAGGTGATTCTTAAAATATAATAATAATGCATTATTTCTTTTATATTTTGAGTAGTCAGTTCAGGACACTTTGAAAAGCGAGCTTTTCTACAACCGCAACCTACATCGCTTTACTTCATCAAATTAGATGGAATTTAATTGTTGGAGTTTAATTTGATGGAGTGTTAAAAATAAATATTGAATCTAATTTAATTGATGAGACTTATTAAACTTTCAATGCTAGATGTATTCATGCGTTCTTTATTGATTAATTAGATTTGAGATGAACATAAATCTATGCAATATATATGCATAAGACTCAACTGTAAATTTCTGTATTATGATCGATGGGAGGGTATTTTAGAATTGAAGTCGTTTCTTTTCGTTTGTTGGATGTGGCGTAACTGATGGGTGGATACCTACCTTGTAGTACGAAGCAGTAACTTATAACGTTATAATTTTGTTTAGTGTCATATCTGTTCGTCAGAGTTTAGTTTTGTTAGGTTAGGTAGGTACTCTTTCGTCCTGTTGAGTAGGTTTGATTGTCATGTTGTGTTGTTTGTGAGACGATGGAAGTTAACCTGACTGAAAAAAAAGTTCGCTGGTATTTTTTTCGGAAAATTGATCACATATTAATTATCATCAAAAGAGGAGACGTGTTGAGACCTTCATCAAATTATATACTTTTTCTTTTAGAAATTTGCTTTGTTGAAAAGAATAAGTATCCAGTTTTGGGATCATTTGACGGTCGTTGAATTCTTCTGGCATTTGTTCGTTATTTGGAAATTGTGAACAGAAGAAGTACCCTTCAGGGGACCAAAGCAGGTGTTCGTGATACACAGTAAACCGCACACTACATCTTTGCGAAAGTCCAGATATTCTGAGTTTAGTTTTGATTATTTGTTTCATGGAGGCTTTTGTTTCAGGGTTTTTGTTTTCGTTTTAATTATTATTGTCATTTTTACGTTTCCTCTTGGAATTCTCCGTTTTGTTTTCGAGAACTCTAATTATTGGAAATCACTATTTAGGGAAATTTTGGTAGAAGATCTTCAAGCCTAAAGCTGGAAGATTGAGTACGCTTGGTGTGGTGAGTGACAATTGGTATTTGATTTTTTTTTCATTTTATTAACCTTGAGTTTACTTGAATTTAATAACTCTTTACTTTATATGCTGAAGATTCCTTTCTATTTGAACATTCATGATATATATTTTTCCATTGTGACGATTAAGTCCTCTTAGCTGAGAGAGAATTTATCTTTCATCTGCTTCGATTTCCTTTTTTAGTCCTTTTAGTTTTTAGTTTTTTAGCTTTAATTTCAAATATATATATATATATATATATATATATATATATTATTATTATTTCGATTGATTCCCATGAGGAGAGCGACTGAACTTGAATTCGCAATCATTAGGAATTTTGTTTCATCTTTTTTGCCTCCCAAAAACGCTTCATCCTCTCTGAATGCTCTTTCTTCCATTCATCTGTCCACTTTACTCTAGGTTGATGATTCAATTTTTGCTCAAACTCTACATGTGCGATTTTATAGCGACATTCAGTGCGATCTTCGAGATTTTTAATATTGATCTGTTGTAGATCCTTTTGGACCTCTTTTAGCCACTGTGTTCCGCATTTACTATTCCTAATTATATTGAGTAGTTTCTTCGGTATATATATATATATATATATATATATATATATATATATATATATATATATATATTTCTTGAAATTGATTTATTGCCTGTTCAAGATATTTTATTTTCAAAGTTTTTAGCAATAACAGGCTTTTTTGGATATGAAAAAGTTTAATTTTGTTGACGTTTCGTTGTTATATTACAACTTTGTCAAAACTAATAATTAGTTATATATATATATATATATATATATATATATATATATATATATATATATATATATATATATATATAATCATATCAGCATTTATTGAACCTAGTTTATATTACTGTTAGGAAGAACTAAGATTAAGAACTGTTAGATCTAGTTGAGTTGTTGTTTGATCCTCCAGAAAATCAATTGAATTGTACCGAGAATTTTCAGACCTCTGGCGCCTGGCATTATCTTTTTCTTACTCAATTAACCCACCCCATCATCACTGTAGCTATCTGTGGTGTGGTACAATTCATTTACTTTCAGTTCTCGCTCAGTAGTCACTTAGGTTGTGAGCCAGAGGTTAATCGCAGGTATACATCTTGTGTGTCTGAGATAGGAGATGTATACAAATCTATAACTGGATAGCTAAAGTAATTTATAAACGTTCTTACGCTTTCAATAAATGTTTATGTTCCATGTAGCCAGCTCTGCTTTAACGTTTTTTGGAATAATCTGTCAAAAAATTATTTCCTCTGAAAAAGCCCTCAATTCACCTCATTCTATTAGGTGTACATTGATATGATTTTTTCAGACGATTATTTTATAATTATTTTCATAACATAACAACAATTACATAAAAATAATATTCCGATATTGTCAATCACTGAAAATTTACTACTAATATTGACTCAAACGGCTTTCCACTGATCAAAAACACTCAGCTTGCACTTTGTAAAATGAATTCCACACTCATACGCTGCTCGTTCATGACAACGGCCGGATAACGAATTTCGAAGGCGACCACATCAACAATTTCCCATATGAATTCAACCTTTCGACCAATATTTGGATACAGAGCGGTGCTCCTGGATGATTTCGGTAACTTGTATGCATTTCATCCAAACACACAGGCATATAAATGGATATTTCGAAGATAAATACGGAAATACGCCCTGCATAGAATGGAGACGGATAATTCGAAAACCAGGGGCAAATGATATCGATTGTCCCTGGTAGAGCAGCTTTGCTCTGTCTTCCTGAGAATAATGCTTTTTAGAGTAATCATTTGGTAGGATATTTGATTGGGAAACTTGCTTCATTCATATAATTAATCGATTGAGAAGATATTTGATGAAATTTACATACATATTTCAAATAAAACTGAGTAGTTTTTCGATTTTCACTAGAATTAATTCAAAAACATGACAATATCGTTTCGCCAACACAGTGGCTTCATCAGATGTTGATGATAAACTGAGCTATTACTTTGTGGACTTCTTGTATTTATCCTGAAGTGCGTGGAAATGACCATAAAACACTGTTCTTCTTTTGTCAGAGTCGTTATTTCTCTATCACAGATTTTTCTATATATCCTCCTTATCATTCATGTCATTTCATTGTCTATATTGTATATAAATCAGGTGAATATACGTCCCTCAATTCAAGAGCTAGCCGGTGTTACCACTAACATTTCAGAGAGAAGTTTTTTATACAGTAATTACCATTTCTTTGTCTGTTGATGATTGATAATGTCAATGAACTTTCTTCTGAACTCAGTTGATATTTCTCTCGTAGTCTTTTATCTCCTAACCTATTTATTTTCCTTCAGTTTAGTGGGATACTCAGTGGCTTTGATATCATTTTTATAAGCACGATACTCAATGCAGTTGATCAAATTTAACTAGTGACTTGAGTGTCATATTAGCTATCGCTAACCTCAATCGAAATTGTGAATGAATCAAATAATAATAACAATTCATACAATAATTACAACGAAAAAAAATGCTCACAAAAAGACTGAATTCAGATTTCAGTCTGATCTTCCATTCAGTTCTCGAACAAAAATATTGGTTCAGTTTATATTCACAATAAGATACATCTATATTTGAAAAAAAAATCACTCTCTTCTTAATAAAATGCGCTTTCAGTAATTTAAAACTTGACGGTAAATGGTTGAAGATATTTTTACTTTGATAATACAGTGAGTGTTAAATTTAACTGTTTTATGCATAGGAATAAGTAGCACATCACTGTTACTTGTTGAATATTCATGATTAGTATTCAATTTAATGAACCTATCTTCATTTTCTTTAACATATAGTTAACATCTATAAGTTAATAAACAAGGTGGAGTGATTATGTAATTATAAGTGAAGGTAGGTTTACAAAATATTCGTTGATGAATATTGAATATTCATCCAAGTATTCGCCCTTGTGTAATAAGCACCCCATTCATTATTAAATTAAATTAAACTCTTGGCTTAATGTTTCACGATTATATTTATCAACATGAATACATGTTTCGAGCGTGAGCTCATTTTCAAGAATAAACTACAGTAAGGAACGAACAACAAATATATATCTATACAATGCATGTAAGGAGGGAGGATAATTGAAAATATACCTGTTCATTTACGATGTCTTTCGATGTTCGATGAAACGTTCACACCTTTTAGAAGCAATTGAAATATGCAGTTCTTGTAAGAAAAAAGAAGACATCGTAAATGAACAGGCAGATTTTCAATTATCCTCCCTCCTTACATCCTTTGTATAGATATAAATTAGTTGTTCGTTCCTTACTGTATTTTAGTCTTGAAAATGAGCTCACGTTCGAAATATGTTGACAAATTCATGTTGTTAAATATAACGGTGAATATTGAGCCAAGAGTTTAATTTACTTTAATATTTGATATTGTTTCACGAAGAGTCTAGCGAGAATTCAATCCCAGTCACCCCATTTATTTCTGTAAAGCAGCCCCACATCATAATATGATAATTTAGATGACTATATATTATATAAGACTCAAATACACATTCATAAAACACAGTTTCTAGTACAATATTCTTAATTCTACAAATTGAAAATAATGAGTTACTCAATTTTTTACATTAAACATCAATGTGTGTTGTCCATCTCAAATTTCTGTCTACAAATATACCAAGAAACTTAGTTTATTAGGATGATGATATATTGTTGGCTACATATTTAACATTCAAGGTGCTAATTCCATTGCCTTCAGAAAAAATTGACCACATACAGTTTTCTCAAAGTTCACCAACAGGTTGTTCATTCTTCACCAATTTACAAACTTCCTCACAATGCATTGACATGCCTCCAGAAGTTCTTCAAGTGTCCTGACAAACAACCACCGATGAATCATCTAAAATTGCGTCACCAAAAATCGGGACAGATTCGCAGGCAAATCGTTTATAAATATTATGAAAAATAAATGTCCGAGTACAGAGCCTTGAAGCACTTCAAGGGTAATGTCATGTCTCTGAGAATAACTCTCGTCTATTCTCACTACCATCGTTCTTTATTCAAGGTAACTACGTAACCAATCCAGGAAAACGCCTCTAAGACCTGAATTGAGCATTTATAAAGTATAAATTCGAAAGATAGGGAATCGAATTCCGAAAATGAATCAAACAATAACTCCGCCACAAACAAGTATGTATCCAAAGACTCGTAGACGGATTCAAAAAACTTTACTGTAGCTGATTGGGTTGAGTGGTCGCTTTTGAATCCATGTTGCGCGCAGTCAATTATTTTGAATCTTGTGAGATAACTCATCATTCTGGTTGAAACTATGTTTTCAATTACCTTGGAAAACACTCTCAAAATGGATATTGGGCAATATTTAGTAATTTCAGTGTTGGGTCCATTCTTAAATACTGAAATTACTATAGATTCCTTAAGGATATTGGGAAAGTATGCAGTAAATATAATTTATTGAATGAATTTGACTAACACAATGCCAGAACAGTGTTTTTTGTTGAAAGTATATTTGACATTAGCAATTTGATACAATTTGATACCACAAATTTGATGAAATTATTCTGATACAGATTCAAAGATTCATGGTTCTTTTTAGTATATTAGTTTTAAGAGTCAAACCACGGACACCTTCAATACAGGCCATGAAATGAACATCTGTTGAAAGAAGATAGTGATCCAACAATCCCGCCATTAGTTGAGCTGGTATACTTATGCAAACAAGACGCTTCCCAAAACTTTCGCAGTTTGAAGTTGAATAATTTGAGCTTTTGGTATAAATTCTATATTTTTCAATAGTGTACAGTGTATTAAAAGTGTTGATGTTGATAATTTGTTGAAATCTCAACATCAAACACTGAAAAACAAAGTGTTTAGTTTGTTTACAAATTTTTGTTAAACGAAATAAATTTTGTGTTGTTTGAGACTTTCGTAGTTTGAAGTTGAATATTTTACGATTTCAGTTCTAATCCTTTATTCATCAATTTTCTATAGTGTTATTTAGGTGCTAGTGTCGATAGTTTGTGGATAACATAACATCAAATTATAAAAACGAAGTGTTTTGTGTGAACCGATTTAATCGAATCGAATTTGTATTGGATTTTGAGTACGGATTACTTACAAATAATTTTTTTGTGAAATATATTGTAGAGATAGGTATTCCGTAGATGATTCAGTAAGTTTCAAGCTTGGAATAGGTGAGTTTATGATAAGAATATTTTCTTAAAATGATTAAAACTTGTTGAATTCTGGTTGTATATCAAATTATAACAGCACCCTGTAATCGGGTCGGCAACTAGTATCGACTTTCAGTTTCCCTAAAAATAAATTTTTAAAGAGTAAACGAATGAAATCTATACTACGAGATAATTGGGATTCAACAAAATATTCAGTTGTTTGTGCCTTCATTTTCCTGAAACTGATATCATCAGGGAAAAGAAATTCGTTTCAGCTAGTGGGATTGTAAGCATACCTACAAAAACAAGTTTAGTCTCTCACGCGGTTTCTTCAATTTTTCCAAATTTACCGCATTTTTTACCGCAAAATTATGCCCTTACCTAGGAAAAGCCCAGAGGAAAGGCGGACAAATTATTTACCTCGCAATGAGAATTTGAATTAAATGTTTGAAAAGTCAGATTTAATTGTCAATTTTCAAGATTTAATTCTTCATTACTCCAGTAAAATATATATTCCTGATTGTTGAAACGTTAAAATGGTTTCAGTTAGCAAGAATTATTATTATAGAGATTTTTATCATAAGTAACCAAATTAGAGTGAATGAAGACATGTTAGTAACATTATCTTTCAAAGGATAAAAGTTGTTATACACTGATTTGAGTTGGATTTTGCTTATTGACTTCAAATTGAATAGGTGGTCTCGAATAAAAAATTTGTTGATGAAATTCAAAGATATTCCAGACAGTGTGGATCAATATTTCTTATATTTAATCTAGAAAAGTTTATGTTATTTAAATGAGGCATCGATTAAAACTAGTTGTGACTTAGTTGAAGATTTTTCATAAAACAGGGCTAGTTGTTTAAATAACCTTCGAATTTCAATTGATCAAATAAAATTATTACTTCCAAAGAAGAAAAGATACTCGTCTGATACAATAATTATGTCATTCATGTTATACACTCTTTCTCCTTGTGCTTATGATTTAATGCGGAATTACTTGAATTTTCCGACAAAAAAATATCTTCAATATTTGTCTGCAGATCTAATATTTTTCTCAAGAGTCAAACATTCATGTCTGCGTCTTGTTCATCATGATGAAATATACCGGAATGATATTCCAAAAAATAATAAACGGAGAAGATAATTTGAGTCGATGTAGAATATCAATGTGAAATAAAAATGTCCGCCCGTTTGGGGATCACAATTAAACTCGAATAACGACATTCGAACGCGAATATCTGACGTGGAAAGAAAAAACGACCGTGCTAATTGCGATAGTTGCCGGAATTTGTTTTTCATAATTGAGGCGGAAATGCGAGAGACATAAAGAATTTTGACACGGAAACCACGATAACGGGGAACCCGAAGCAATTAGAACGATGCGAAATAATTGTAGACCGTTACTGTAAAACCCTTTCATGGCTTCATATTTTATGGCTGAAATATTCCCAAAACGAAACGTCGGAGACAATATTTGACAATTAAGCTGGTTACTTGCAATAATTTCAAGCGACTGAATGGAAATAATCTGGAAATGATTCTTTAGAAGCATGGAAACAGTTTGTAGCTGAATATCACCTTCAGTGCTTTGATGACCCCTGACTACAATGATATAATAAGTTAGCACGAACACGAAATTATTTTTGTATACATCATATATATATATATATATATATATATATATATATATATATATATATATATATATATATATATATATATATATATATATATATATATATAGAGATCAATAGAGATCAATTTATATATATATATATATATATATATATATATATATATATCTTGAAATTGATTTATTGCCTGTTTAAAATATTTTATTTCGAAAGTTTTTAGCAATAACAGGCTTTTTTTGATACGAAAAAGTTTATTTTTGTTGACGTTTCGTTGTTATATTACAACTTCGTCAAAACTAATGAATAATTTTTAAATTATTCATTAGTTTTCACAAAGTTGTAAAATAGCAACGAAACGTCAACAAAAATAAACTTTTTTATATCAAAAAAAGCCTGTTATTGCTAAAAACTTTCGAAATAAAATATATATATATATAGATATATACATATGTATATATATATATATATATATATATATATATATATATATATATATATACTGAGGAGTGTTGCCGTGGTAACGAATATAAGTGTAAAATTGTTGGGTTATCGGCAATTTGGGCTATTAAATTAATCCAAGACTAATCGTCAGTAATTCTATATTTCGAACTAAGGTTCAGTTCTTCTTCAGGAATGATCTGACATAAGTGGTTAAACTGACTAAAAAAACAATACAGAAGTCATTCAATAATCGATTACGAATGCAGGAAAATTATTTTAAGAACAAGCATGTAGATAACAACGTAAAACATCCCAACGTAAAACAACAGATGTTTTACGTTGTTATCTACATGCTTGTTCTTAAAATAATTTTCCTGCATTTGTAATCGATTATTGAATGACTTCTGTATTGTTTTTTGTCAGTAACCACTTATGTCAGATCATTCCTGAAGAAGAACTGATCCTTAGTTCGAAATATAGAATTACTGACGATTAGTCTTGGATTAATTTAATAGCCCAAATTGCCGATAACCCAACAATTTTACACTTATATATATATATATATATATATATATATATATATATATATATATATATATAATATATATATATATATATATATATATATATATATATATATATATATATATATATATATATATATATATATATATATATACATATATATATATATTTAAATATATAAAGGGTGATTTTGTAAGAGTAGTTTTCTTTAAATCGAATAAATCAATAAGTAACATGGCTAATTAATGTTGTATTTTTTATATTCGAATGTTTTCTTAAAGAAGTTTTCAATTTACTAATTGTTTTTTCATTTTTTAGAGAAACTTTTTCTTATTAGGGAACAGTGTCCTGAAGAGGTTATGATTAACAACAATTGACTGTACCTCAATTATCGGCTTGTGGATTTTAATATTTTTTTGAGTGGAACCATTATTTGTTTATGATCAGACAAACAAGTATCATGGATGGAAACTGTACACTGCTTATTTGTTTTATAATTTATAAGGACATGATCTATTATAGTTTTTGAAGTCATAGTTACACGGGTGGCGTGGTTCACTTCTTTTTGATTTTAAACAATGAAATTATAAGCTGATAACATATGAAGGTAATTTTTGGCTTGTGCATTAACTTCCAGAAGATTCAGGTCAAATTCCCTCATTATAAGATGGTCGCCTGGGAACTTGCTTGATATATTTTCCAGAAATTGGTTACTTTCGTTCAAACTAAAAGATGGTGGCCTATATAATCCACTTATTTCAAGGCAATTTTCCAATTGAATGCACAATCAATTAGTTCTATCCTGGGAAGAAGACTTGCCTATTTACCTATATTTAATTCAATGCTTTATGTATAGAGATACACCACCTACTCTGCAGCCTTCACGACATGAATGAAAATTATTATACCCTCTAAGTTGATAAAGAAATACTTCATCCTCCCATCACCAGGTTTCTGCAAATGCAAGAATGTCAAAGTCATTAAGTTTAATGTAACACTGTATATCATCAATTTTCGTAAATATATTCGTAATATTATAGTTTCAGATTGTCTAATCATCCTTACTAGTAAATACTGAGACTCTCAATCGAAATATTTCAAATAAAACTCTCATGGAGCTGTCTACACAAATGTTGTCACGAGAACGAACCTATCACTTTCAAGAGTGAATATTTAGTGCTCTTCGAAAAAGTCATCGACCTTTTTGAATGATAAATAATAGGATATAATTGTTCCATCATTATTGTGAACCATCAGTCGATATTCAATCCATCAATCAAGAATCGATGACTTTCAAAACGCCCACACATAACCGAATGAGGAGAACAACACTTTGTGAATATTCACGTTAGCTCCCTCTATCGAAGAACACAAATTGAATGTGTGTAGACAGGTTATACTTATGATAAATTCTTATAACTTTTCTCCCTATTTATTCGAATATTGTTATTATTTCCAAGAATAAACACACGAAACTGATATGGCGAAATTGGCGAGACCTTTAGGCGAGATTTCACCTGGACCCAAATCTCCATAGATTGGGGCCCAGGGGCGATTCCTAAGTCAAATGTTTTATTGACTTTTCTTATAGGACAATTCATAGGACATATCAATATATGAGGTCAAATACGACTTCTTCATTATCGATATACTACAAAAATACTGAAATATATCTTGGAATCCTGAATCGCGTCAATACGATCACGAGGCAAAAAATCTTGAGGAATGGCAACCAATGGTGAAAATATCGAAAAAGCTTGTTTATATAGAGCTCTTTTCTCTCGAAGATAGCATCTAACTCGGTTTGAGCGGTACATATAAATGACATCTATTTATCACTTAGTGGTCTGTAAGAAGAAAAACATTTCAGGGGACAGTATAAATATGAAAGCAAATAAACTTTATGATTTCATCGCTATTATATTTTATCGGTGCATATGAGCCAAAATCTGGAACAACAGTGGCGTAGTGAAATAATCTTTAAGCGAAGGATTTACCAAAAAAATATAATGATTTTAGGTACATAGATTAAATTTATGAATATCAACAATATTCTGGATTTGTTTTCCAAATTTTTGAGGTGCAAATATACACAAAACACACACACATAAATATATATATATATATATATATATATATATATATATATATATATATATATATATATATATATATATATATATATATATATATATATATATACATATATATATATATACATATATAGATAGATAGATAGATAGATATATAGTTTATTTCAATTACATAGTAACTAAGTCAAAATTAACAAAATAAATTGAAAAAATACTTAAATAATTCCAGTTTATATAAATTGGGATTTTAAATTTCTACTCTAAACTCATCCAAGCAGTAGGGAGGATTTTCTCTCAGGTAGTCTTTCATAGTTCTCCGAAGGACCCTTTGTTGTAGATTCCTCCATTGGATTGGGAGTCTCTTAAAAAGTTTAACTCCTTCGTTTTTTCTCATACCCGACGTCAGTCTTGCTTTTCCAATATTGAGTTCTTCATTCGATCTGATATTATAAGGTTGACATGCCGATCGTTTTTCATATCTGGCGGGATTGTTTGCAACATTCATAACCAGTCTCGGTATTAGTTCGGCTACCACAGTCAACACCCTGTGTTTCCTGAAAATTGGCTTGCAGTGACACAGGGAGTTTACCGCTTCGATAGCTCTGAGAGCCTCCTTTTGAGATGTAAGAATCTCCTTCACATGACAAGTCACTCCCCACAGCTCCAGAGCGTAAAGCAAGAGTGGAAAAGTCCGTAATACACTGTTTTTGCTGATTCGATGCTGATGATCTTCCTATATATATATATATATATATATATATATATATATATATATATATATATATATATATATATATATATATATATATATATATATATATATATATATATATATATATATATATATATGTATGTGTAAAACTTGGTTCTCGGAACCTTTCTGAACATTTCATATATATATATATATATATATATATATATATATATATATATATGTGTGTGTGTAAAATGATAAGAGACTCCTCATATCATTTGCATATATTATAGTTTATTTTCAATGTTTTCAGCAATAATAGGCTCATTCTAATGTGAAAAACTTTATTTTCGTTGGCGTTTCGTTGTTTATCAGAACTTGTCAATACTAATGAATAATTGAATTTTTTGAATTACAATATTTACAAAAATGTCAAATTTATTTTTGGAAAAAATCAAATTAGTTTTTTTGTGTTTTCGCATATTGATTTTCAGTTTCACAGGAATGTTTCTGGCTCAGCATCCGCTTCGGAATTTTTAGTCTTCTTCGCCATGAGGAAACCTATGAAAATCTCATAGTACGCCAGGTGATTCTTATAAGTCTGATTTATATATTTATATATATATATATATATATATATATATAATATATATATATATATATATATATATATATATATATATATATATATATATATATATATATATATATATATATATATATATATATATATATATATATATATATATATATAATTACATATAGTCGAGTTTAATACTTATCCAGAATATGTATATTAATTGGTTTATGTGTGTGAAATTGAAGGTAGATCTGGAAATAATGTGTTTTGAGATGTGATGTTTGGTGATTGTTGTGTATTCATTTTATGAGTGTTATTTGTACGGTTTAGCAAATCGTTGTATATAGAACTAAGATGTTTAATATCTGTTCTTTTATTTACTTCGTTCCTCAAATTTTTACGAATGTGTGACATTCCTAAAATTTCTCTACATTTTTTGTCTTTTTCAGTTGCTAAAATCTTTGTATTGTTATAATCATAATCGTGTTTTTCTAATATTTTATGTTTATTTGTGTTATTTGAGTTTCTGAGTATTTATGCGCTTCAATTTTTTCTTCGAGATTTTGTGATGTTTGTCCTATATAGTATTTTGTCCTATTTAGAATTTATGGTATGTTATAAACAGTATGAGTTTTTTTCTGAGTTACTGTTTCACCTGTAGGGTGTCAAAACCTATAAGGTTTTAATATTTTAGCAATACTATTTGTGCTCAATTTTGGAATATATGGTATGGGAATGTAATTATTTTCGTTGGATTCACTTTTTTTTAATATAAAGTGTTATATAATTTATGAATTCTGTTTCATAATATATTCATGATTTTGTTGATAAAATTTAATGGGTAATTATTTTTCTTGAGAACAGTTCGAACTTCCTGAAAGATTTCTGAAAACATTGGGAATAAACTATCTTAAAAAGGCAATGAATCAATTTTGAAAAAGTTATATTATAGTTGTATATAGTTACTGTTAAGGAGAGTAAGAATTATATCTGTGAAAAGGTATCTTTCAATAGGAAGGGAGAGACTTCATTTCAGCACAAAGAATTGAAGAGACTACCTCTCAAACTAAGAGAGATATAGATAAGTCGTATTTGTAAAATAATAGAAATAGATAGTCTTTAGATTGTATAAGATATAAGTACTTCAAATTGATTATTCTTTGAGGTAATTTGAACTTGATAATGTAAACGAATGTTGTGAATGAAATTCATATTTCTTTTAGAATAAGTCGATCGTTTGAGATATACCTGTGTAAAATCTTATAAATCAATTTTTGTCAACTAATTTTGATACATTTTTTTCATATCGAAATTTCATCAACATGTGACTCTGTGAAGAGAGGTGTACCACACATCAATGTGAAAACTATTGAAAGATTTGGGGAAAAGGAGTTTATATGTCTTCAAGTCAACTTCAGAATGCCGTGGAACATAAGAGTTTGTTAAACATCCCAAGTGAGAGAGGAGCTGTGAAAGTTATGTCAAACCGTGGAGACTATCGAGACGTTGTGACCACGTTGCCGGAAGATATGGTCGGATTATATTTGGACGAAGAAAAAAGTTTTGTATTTCAGAACTACCTTCTAGCTGAATGTAATCAAACAGCGAGAACAAATGGGAACAAAACCATGAAATCTGAAGAATTGGAAATTTTTCTCAGGTTAAACATTTTGTGCTGGATGAATACAATGGTAGCCAAAATGCGGAGGAATGAATAAATCTATTTGAGAGGAAATGTGATCGTTTGAGAGTGGATTTAGATGTGAGCAAAATCTGGATACTGAGGTTATTCCTGGAAGAGTATGCAGTGGAATGGTATAAGGCAACACTCAATAAATTATCAATTTATGGACGTGGAATCAACTTTTTCATGCGACGCCGTCTTTACAAATAATCATACAACTTGGGGGTAAGGTGTTTCAATAAGTTACAACAGTTTGAGACTTCGAAATTGTCCCAACATCAATCAAATTTTCTTGATAATGAAAATTTTTCTATTCGCGATAATATCCGAAAAATGACCTTCGATGCTCAGTGATTTTCTGTACTTCGAAATCATTTGATATGTTAATTCGAATAGCAATCATGAGTATTCAACAAGAAACAGCGATTTTCTACTTATTCAGAAGCATTAAAACAGTTCAATTTGAGCACTCACTCTATTATAAGAGTATTAAAATCTTCAACCATTTACCGAAAAATTTGGAATTACTGAAGAGTTATTGATGTTAGCAAAGTGGCAGAGTACTTCGATAATTCGAATGTAGGCAATAATATACGAATGAATTTTTTGTATCATATGTTTATTTTTTTTTACTACGAATGTCCCTCACGATGTGAAATTGTCTCAAATGTTCAATACTTCTGAGAAAAATAATTTTTTTCTGTTCAAATATAGTTGTATATTATTGTAAATATAAACCAAATTAACAATATTTTTGATCGAGGGCTGAAAGGCGATCCGCCTTTCAGCCCTGAAAAGACTCTTTTTTCAGTTTTGAGTCTTTTCAGACTCAAAACTGAATTCAGTCCTTCTGTGAGCATTCTGGTGAGTTGTAATTATTGTATCAATTGATTGATATGTAATGTAATTTTACAATGTAAGGAATGTTTCTCAATGAATTTTTTCATAACTTTATATATATGTATATATATATATATATATTTATATATATATATAATATAATATATATATATATATATATATATATATATATATATATATATATATATATATATATATATATATATATATATATATATATATATATATATATATATATATACATATATATATATATATATATATATATATATATATATATATATATATATATATATATATATATATATATATATATATATATAATTATATTGTAAAAATTCGCATCCTGGGTTTTTTGGTTCAATTAATACACAATGATTTTTTCTATAATAACGTTTCGGTTATTAACATTTCATTGTCGTCTGCAACGTTGTGTTGACTCTTCCCAAATGTTTTGGGTGTATAAAACGTGTACGAAACTGTGTTTCGTGTTTTATATATTAATTTTTTATATATCTCTTCAAGTACTTTCATCTTTAACTTGAACTACGCCGTTCTGACGATAGGCAATAACCTTGAAACATATGTAAACGGCTGTTATATATAAAAAAATGTGTAGGTTTTCAACGTAAGTTTCTTCTTTTACTTAATTTTAGTTTGCCTGCATTGAATAGAATTCTTAGAATAATTATTTTATTGTTAAGATTATCTGGGTAGTTCCAGAAACTATAAAAGTCTCATAATAGCCGGACGGTATTTCATTGTCGTCTGCAACGTTGTGTTGACTCTTCCCAAATGTTTTGGGTGTATAAAACGTGTACGAAACTGTGTTTCGTGTTTTATATATTAATTTTTTATATATCTCTTCAAGTACTTTCATCTTTAACTTGAACTACGCCGTTCTGACGATAGGCAATAACCTTGAAACATATGTAAACGGCTGTTATATATAAAAAAATGTGTAGGTTTTCAACGTAAGTTTCTTCTTTTACTTAATTTTAGTTTGCCTGCATTGAATAGAATTCTTAGAATAATTATTTTATTGTTAATATTATTTTTACCTTTATAAAATTGATACAAATTGTGATATGATCGCTTAAACAAAAGTGAGTATATAAATAATGCCTAAAACGCACTAATAATTCAAAATCTTACCACAAATATGAACACCTCAGACACAAAAGTCGACTGAAATAACAATTTTATTGACAATTACACTCTAAATATATCTATATAAAAATGTCCATGAAACAACAACACGTTCATCTCTCAAAGCATATTGTAGATATATTGGACTTGGAGACTGATCCCGTCTATATTGTCACTAACATCAAACAACATATTTTTATATTATTTTACATTTTTATCATTATTATTTTGCAGCGTGCTCCTATGCGGTTGAAATATTGTTGCGTATTTTACTCAGACCGATTATATCAGCAACCAGTTGATACCAGTTATATCAGTAAGCAGTGATGTTTTTTTTATCATACCTATGTCCTGTCCATCTATTTTTCAAGTATTGACTAGTTTGTCCAATATATTTTCCTGTACAGTCCAAACATGGAATCTGGTATATTGTGTGAGTTTTGTTTTCGGTAGGAGTCGAACTTTTTAGTTTGCTGAAATCGTTTTGTAGCAGACTAAACCCCTTATGGCACACCTCTATGTAATATGTTTTGAATAGTTTGTCCAGATTTTCAGACAGGTACGGAATATATGGTATGCATATATATTGATGTTCTTTTTATTATTAGTTTTATCTGTGTTAAAATTGTTTTGGTTTTGTGCTGAATGCTTATTTTATCTTTGTTCACCAATCAATATAATAAAACCTTTTACAAACAACGCGACGGATGTGCTATGGGTGCTTCAATTTCTAGCATAAATTCGTAGATGGAAGATTTGGAATGTGATGTGATTTCCAGAATGGATTTTTCTCTATCATTTTCCTACAGATATGTAGACGACTGCATCACTGCCATTTCCAAAAACAAGACGGAATATGTGTTGGATCAATTCAATAACTATCACGTAAAACTTAAATTTACCGTGGAATCTGAGATTAATGAGGGAATAAATTTCCTTGACATGATCATTCATCACAGAAACAAGAAATTGCAGACAGAATGGTACCCTAAACCCACATGGTCGGGACATTACCTCCATTACAATTCGCAGCACCACATATCCCAAAAGAAATCTGTGATAATTGGGCCAACAGATCGAGCAATTTAACTGAGTGACTCAGAGTTTGTACATGACGCAGTATATAAAGCGAAGGAAATACTACATCTAAACTCTTATCCTGAAAAACTAGTCGATGAAATTTTTTAACAAAGACAAAAGAAGCATTCAGCATAAATCCAAAACAATTTTAACACGGATAAAACTAAAGGTACAAAGAACAACCAATATCTATGCATACCATATATTACGAATCTGTCTGGAAATCTGGGCAAACTATTCAAAAAATATGATACAGAGGTGTGCCATAACGTATAACCCTTATGAGATCTGCTACAAAACAATTTCAGCAGACGAAAAAGTACGTTTCCTACCAATAAAAAACTCACACGATATACCAGATTTCATACTGGACTGTACAGGAATATATATTGGACAAACTAGTCAATACTTGAAAAATGGAATAAATTGACATAGGTATGATAAAAAATACACCACTGCCCTCACAAAATACAAAAAACATTAGGCTATAAGTTTGATTTTTCGGCTATAAAATCAAAACTGAGCAGCATAAGAGAAGAGAATTCCAAGAAATGATCTATATAAAGAAAAGACCAGCTTCCATCAACGATAAAACTAACATAACAAGTCAGAGTAAAATGTACAACAATATTTCAACCACGTAGAACCACGCTACAAGATATATGAAAATTTATTGTTTGATGGGAATAATATTATAGATCTGATCAGTCTCCAAGTTCAGTCATATATCTGAAATATGCTTTGAGAGATGAACGTGTTGTTGTTTTTTGGAAGGAAAATTGTAGATATTTGGAGTGTAATTGTCAATATTATTGGTATTTCAGTCGTCCTTTGTGATGACAATTCCTATCAATCTGATGAAGGATAAAATAATAACCGAAACGTTTTTAGAGAAAAAATTTAAGGTCATTTTGTTTTGATTGAACCAAAACAAAATAAATAAATGAAATAAATATAAACAAAATGGTTCACGAATCAGCTATATATATATATATATATATATATATATATATATATATATATATATATATATATATATATACGCTTCAAGCATTGCTTTCATTGTCACATTGTATATAAATAAGTTGCTGAAGTTTTCCTCTATATTGAAGGGGATTCCATTTCCAATCAATGCAAACAGAAGAACTAATCGAGCTGAGTTCAAAGTAAAACTTTTCCAGCCCTTTGTCGATGTGCACCACATTCAGCAAATCTATCGAATGCTACTCTCGAAATTACACTTCTATAAAGTGATGTCTTTCTTCTTCAGCACTGAATGTTGATGCACATCCTCATATTGAATGCCGCACGGAGTTCCAGAGCAAACATCGAATTGGAAATCGTTAAATGTTTGAATCATGTCAGCTCGTATCGAGTGGACACTAGGAACGAAAACTTTTCCAAGTTTGGAATTGTAAATAAAGAACGGGATGCAGAGCCACGAGTTCTGTTAGTTCGTCTGGCTCATGAATAATCCCCATTGGCCTTTAATGCGGACATGGAGTCAAGAAGCATTGGGCATTTATGTCGATTACAGACTTGAATTGTACACATAACGGCACTATTTATTTTTTAACTGATAAACTGCAGAGGTATTTTTCGAAAAGCAAGAGAAATTTCACAGTGAAAATTTTCATGGGATCTTGAATAGTCAATATTAGGAATTGCGTAGAAGATTAATAATAATAATAATAATAATAATAATAATAATAATAATAATAATAATAATAATAATAATAATAATAATAATAATAATAATAATAATAATAATAATAATAATAATAATAATAATAATAATAATAATAATAATAATAATGATGATATTAAAATAAATAAAACTCTTGGCTTAAACGATTTATTCAATTATAGTCCATGTTCCGAGCGTTATTTTTTCACGATTTATTCAACAATATGTATAGTCAACATGTTTCGAGCGTTAGCTCATTTTAAGACTAAACCCTACATATAAATAAAATGTTAAATAAAATAAAAATAAGCCAAGAGTTTAATTTATTTTAAATATTCAATTATGTTTCACCAAGAGTTAAGCGAGTATTCAATCTCATTCAATAATGATAATAATGATAATAATAATAATAATAATAATAATAATATCGATAATAATAATAGTAGTAATTTTAATAATGAAAATAATAATAATAATATCAATAATAAAGTCTTTGTCAAATGTTTCGCCTTTGTAGACGATATTGCTATAATAACAGACAAACAGAACTGAAGCCTTTCTCGCCGTAGAAAAACTACATCAAATTGAGCAGAAAACCGGGTTACAAATTTCTTATGATGAAACCAAATACATGGAAAGAAACCAAAAAATAAATCTTCTCTTATGACAAAACATGGTGAAATTCTACAAGTCGAACATTTTAAATACCCCTGGTATCCTTGGTAATACCTTGGTAATATACCAAGTATCATTTCTAAATTCTTCACTTCATTTTTTATCGGAAGCTGTATACCCGCTATTTCAATTGTAACACCCTCCGGTAGCTCAAACTTTCTATCCGTGCTATGAAAAATCACGCATCACTTGTCAGGGTTCAACCCTAGACAATGTTTACTGGATGCTTCATATAACCTCTTCAAATCCACATTTAACTGTAGGTACGCAACACCTCATTAGTTGATTGTTTTCGCAGGAAATATAAATTTGCGTATCATCAGCGTATAACTGAGACATACAAAACCTAAGTACATCAAGTAAAACAGAATAATGCTACAATTGTAGAAAACACCCGAGAATTCTCTGAAGAGATTCACCTGTGAAGACATTTTGCATGAGCCAAAAAAATTTTGTTGTTCTGGCGCATTCGCCATTTTGCAAGAATTTAGAGAACATAAATTTTCGAGAAAAATATATAAATTGAGTGAAATAAATACAACCAAATACCTTATAATGGTAAGAAAAATGTTTTACGACGGCTGACAGTTGGAATAACACTTGAAATTGGAATAACACTTTATATTGAAGGATTTGAGGTCAATAGCTTTTGTAAGGATTTTTCATATAATAAAGAACTATTATTATTATTATTATTATTATGATCATTGAATTTTCGATATAGTGAAATATTATCTACTTACTTGAATTAATTCACATTATTTCCTCCGAAAATAATAGATCGATAAAAAGGTTGTGTTCATTTACATTTTTGAAATTGATGATAAATATAATAGGGCTATCGCTGAAGTTGCTGACACATTAGGCTCAAGCTCAACAAATATTTCATAAGATTTTATATGTACCTCGAAAGACACAAATCTCTTTCTTTTCCTGATGATATTCCTACAAACAAAGCCTCTGCAGAAAGGTAAATAGAAATACTCCCTGAACGTTGAGACATACGCATTCTAACAAATTGTGTCTACGTGTTTTTCATAGTATATTTCGTGAAAAATGTCAGATTCTCTCCAGTGTGCGTCCCCAGGTATTACGGGTCGTGAACTCAGTTCAAGAAAAGGTAGGACGTGAACATTTCCATTTTGGAGAATATAAATGTTTAAGGACTTAGGTTCGCTGCCAAGAGGCGTTCTATAGGGATTTTTCTGGACACGCATTATTTGCATTATGAATATATTTTCCCGCTGAAGGTTTAACACTGGTTCAGAATTTTGTTGATGAAGTATTTATGAAGAGTGGATCATCCAAAATAACATCGGATTATATTGCATGGAAGTATTTCATTCAGAGTAAGTGTACCTTCAGGTAATCTGTTGCATAAAGATATAATAATAATGATTATAATAATGCGTCTTTATTCCATTATAAACTGTAAATAATACAAGTAACAGAAGATGTGTTCTTTACAGTAAATGGAGAGTGTCAAAATAAAACTACTTCCGAAAGCAGGTAGTTTCAACCCCTATTCAATCATAGAAACTATTCATTCCCCTTCGTTCACAAAATTCAAAAAATTTAGCAGTGTGTAAAGCTCACAGTCTACACTAACTTTGAAAACTTTCCTCTTAAATTGTCTCTGTTCCATTGTCTTATTTTTTCTTTTGGGAGACTACTCTACAGCCTCACACACATGTATTTTATATTATTTTCAGTTCCACTCGAACGGTCTCATTCCTGTTTCTAGGTTCAGCAAAATAGTCTGTAGTCGATATCGTTCGCCGCTGACGGTAACGTTTCTTCCACGGTCTGAGTGATTGAGTGATTTTTTGAAAGCTGAGTTTTTCAGGTTTTTCGGCACTGGTTGGTAATGGCATCGAACCGTCATCTGCCAAACTGTTAAGTTTTCAGTATACTCTACCATTTCATCATGGAGAGACTTACAAACGAGCAATGATTGAAAATTGTTGAAATTCATTATCAAAATCCGTGCTCTGTAAAAATGTATATCGTTTGTCAAGACCATATTATGGTCGTTCTCAGCAATTGGGCATGTGTTACTCTACCACGAGGAAATTTTTACGTGCTGATCTGGGTTTGGAAGCCTATAAAATTCAACTTCTGCAATAATTATGGCCAAATGACCTACCACAACGTCTAAGTTTTGGTAAATGGGCCTTAGAACAGCTTAATGAAAATCCGTTGTTTAATCGAAAAATTGTGCTCAGCGATGAAGCTCATTTCTGGCTTAACGGATATGTAAATAAACAAAACTGTTGCTTCTGGAGTGATGAACAGCCACATGCCATACAAAATTACCGATGCATCCCGAAAAAACGACAATTGATTTGGTTTATGGGATGGTGGCATGCTGGGATCATTTTTCTTCAAAGACGACCGTGGAAGAAAAGTTACCGTCAGCGGCAAACGATATCGAGCCATGATACGCAACTTTTGTTTGTCCCAGTTGACCGAGTTGAACTTGGTTGACATGTGGTTTCATCAAGACGGTGCCACATGCCACACAGTTCGTGGAACAATAGACATGTTAAAGGATTTATTTGGTGAGCAGCTTATCTCTCGAAATGGCCCTGTGAATTGGCCGCCAGAATCATGTGATTTGACACTTCTGGATTATTTCTTGTGAGGTTATGTGAAGTTGTTAATGTATGTGGACAAGCCGAACACGATTGAAGACTTACAGGATAACCTAACACGCGTAATTCGTGGGATACTGGCCGAAATGCTCGAAAAAGTGACGCAAATTGGACCTTCCAAATGGGCCATTTGATACGGAACCGCGGACAACTTTTACATGAAGTTATCCTCGTAGTAAGTAAATGGCAAAGGTCAGGTTATCAATTTCAATGAAAATTTTGATTATATGATGCAAATTGAGTGTTCTATTCGATTTAAAAAAACTCTACGCTGAAAAAATCTCCCATTATTATCCTATGACCGTCAGCATATTGTTCTGTCCGAATATTCCTGTGCAGGTCATTCTTTTGACATGAAATATATATCTTATGACAAGTTTGTGAGTTATAAATATTCTATTTGTGTATGAAGTTCCTCCCCAAATTACAATCCCATAATTCAACTGGGAGAAGAAATCTGCAGAAAATAGCATTAGAAGTGTCTTCTTCTTTACTTGAAATTTTAGTACCTCAAAAGTAGAACTCATCAAGCTCAATTTTTTGCTCACATAATCAATGTGACCGAACCATTTTAGATTAGAGTCGACCTGAATACCTAGAAAATTCGTTAAGTCTACTATTTCCATATATGTGTCGCCTACTTCGATCTACTTTAGGTATTTATTTCTTGAGCGGTCAGTTTTAGGGATGATACATTCGTTTTTACTTTCATTCAATTTTAATTTATTTATGATGCACCAGTTCTGAATTATGACAAACATATCCTTTGTATAATCTATAGTTTCTGCTATAATGTTTCCAGTTTGTGCTATATTGGTATCATCTGCATATATAAATATGTGTTGTTTCAATCAGATCAGGTCGTTTATGTATATAACGAATAGAAGGGGTCCTAATATACTACCCTGAGGAACTCCTATTGAAGATACTTTATCATCAGAGCAAAATACTCCACCCCCTTCTCAACAGTTACCCCTTGTATTCTTTTCTCCAAATAACTACCTATCAATATCAATGTTCCACCTCTGATACCATAGTTTTCCATCTTCCAGTTGGTTATGTTCGACACAGTCAAAAGCACTAGTTAGGTCTAGAAATGAGCCCAGTGGAATTATACCCTGTTCCAGTGCCTCAAGTATAGTTTGGCCTAGTTCATATATAGCTGTTTCTGTGCTCTCATTTATTGTGAAACCATGTTGATTTTCATTGATCACCTTGAATTTATAAGAATATGACTCGAAGTATATTGATAGATTTGGCATCCTGCTGAAACGTGATAATTCAACTTGAGATCACGAGATAACTTTTTAAATTTAAGTTTAAGTTTGTCCGAAGAATTATTCGTTTATTTGTTCCTAATGAAGTTCACTTTCGAAAACATCAAATTCACTTCGAACTTTCTGGTTGGAAATGAAGACTTGCATCGATCAAACTTTCAGCGTTCTGGGAACGATGAAAAATTCGTTAGGCGAGGAAAAGCGTGAAAAGATTGATTGCTGTGCGCGTTTTTCCCATGTGGACACAGATGTCGGTTGAAATCCCGAACAAAATTATTTATGTGTTACCGGATGTGTTTGATTGAGGTGCGACGGTTAAATAAAATGTATCCTGGAATCTGAAAAAGAACCGCATTGATGAACGAATAGATGAATGGAAATGATTGACGAATAGATGAGAAAAATAGATGAAATCAGTTCATTTCCACAATTCGTATAGACTTCTCAATGAATTATGGACAAGAATTAGCAGCAGAATGGCAATATAAGGATATATGAAAAACCTGCTGGTGGACTCATCTGAATGGAATCACGTAGGAAATGTTTTGCATATTTTGATTATAAATGAATTTTTATATGGTAATACGTATTCATATTTCTTCTTGCATCATTGTATCTTTCATCTGAAAAAGAAAATATTTTCTTTTTAACCATCACGCTGTGATCGTAACGCGGTTGCTTTCATCATCGTGGAATATGTACTCTTGCTTTTTTTTCATGACAATTCTAGTTTGTAAGCATCTAACGCTCACACGTCTGATATAACTGTAAATATCTACTAAATTGCAACGTCTATTTGATTATTCGAACGACGTGGTGCAAGTGACGAGTTCCTTGTGGAACAAAACAGCTGTCTCGCACTTCCATTAGGTGTGGCATGGATTTCAATATTTCTCTAATATTCAACCCTTGAAGAACAATGCAGGCATCAGATCGTACACGTTCACATAGCTAGTTCTATTATAATATTCCTTCAATTAATTTGAATTTATCGAATGAATGTTGCAGTATTCATTTTCTTGAATATTTCAATCAGGGCCATCAGCACAAAAGTTAGCAAAGGTCTTGGCTCTTGCTGTTAGATATTTAATCAAGAGACATACTTAACTCTGCAGAAGGATATGATAAATCTGAAATAATTATATGACAGGAGATTGAGAATAAAAATAGGACCTTAGAAAGCAGTTAACAAGAAAAGTACATACCAATGACGAGGACATAAATTACAACAAATAAATCGAAAACAACTCGAAGGTAGCGAAACAACTACATAGTGTACTGTTGAATACTGAAAGGAAAAAACAAGATATTTCAAAGAATATTAAAATCATGAAGACTAAACTGATTCCAGAAGTTATAATCGCAAGAGGAATATGGCACACAGCGAAGATTCCCAAGAATCAGGGATCACAAAGAACGATAAATCAGGTCACCAAACAACAATTTAAGCCGCATGATATATCGAAGATGAAAAAATGAGGAACATATTGCCAATTGCGAAAATTGAAGACCAAATAAACAGACGAGCTAAAAAGTAGATAGATAAAATGGATGAAGAATTGATGCGAATCACAAAAATTAAGTACAATGTAATCTTTTCATATGCTTTGTTTCTAGGGAACACTCGAATTTCGCTAATTGCGAAAAATCATTAAAAATCAAAGATGTGTACCTGTATTTAAATGTATACTGCAGTTTTTATGAGGTCTTTACAATGTTGTGGCAATGAAACAAATACAATTGAAAGTAATCATCATCCGAGGTCAGTTTCATTATAATTCTAGAAGAAAAATTGCTCATGCGAAAATATACGCATGTATTCTCACTAGTACTACCGGCTGTCACAATACAACGTAAAGTCTTTGTATCGACATCTGAATATATATATATATATATATATATATATATATATATATATATATATATATATATATATATATATATATATATTGTTATGATTTTATTGTTATGATATTATTTGAAATACTTTTTTAATGAATTTTGAATTTTATTAAATTTTAATTTAGTTGACTCTCTATCTCAGGGTGGATTCTTTTTTTTTTTTTATTGAAATCTTAAATTTTTTTGTAAATAATATTTCTGATTAATTTTAAACATACAATTTAATTTCAACAAGAAGTAAAAAAAATCTTGAACACTCTCAAACTTCTTACAACTAAAATAAACTTAAGATATAATTTGAAATGGCCTTTTTTTATTCGATATTAATTTTATAGTTAATTGAGGTACCTTTTTTCTTCGAGCTCTCTTCTCTTTTCTTCTAAGATTCCAGACTTGTTGCTTATACTAATTTTCATGAATTTCTATATTTCAGCTCCAATTTTATTTTCCAATATTTTATTTCCGCTCCGATTTCTTTTCAACTTCTCTTCGAAACTTTTCTATACTTCTTATAAATTTGTTATACTTATATTTTTCAAATTATTTTTCATTTTTCTATTTATTCTTACAAATTTAATTTTCCATTTTTTTAACTCAACTTCTGAAATTATTCTTGGCGTCCCTCTTTCGATTGTTCTTAAATTGCTCTTCATTCTTAGTCTGATATATTTCAAAGCAATCTCTGATGTCTAATTTTCGAATTTCGTGCCTAAAGTTAATTTCTGTGATTCTCATCTATTTTAATCTGATATTATCTATGGTGTACTTCTGCCTCCGAACGTCCGAACTTCATATTTGAGGTTATATTATGATATTACACATGTCAACAATTTTCATATTTATAAATGAAATCATGTATACAATATATTTGAATATTTTAAATAATTATACCATTTTGGTAAAGTGGAATATTTTTGAATTATGTTTATTATATATATTTCAATTTTCAGGTTACTATTAAAAGTTAACTATTCTTTACTATTGATTTGATTATTAGATCGATTTCATGACATTTTGGAAATGGATTTTACAATTACATTATGTGAATACTATTATTTGAGAAGAAATGAGTTATACAAGAAATACATAATTATAAAAATCAAAATAAATGAACATTACATACTTAACTACATACAAGTGATGTTATTAAAAATGTGCTGTGTTGAAAAGTGAATAACAACATTATAGATTATCAACTTTTGAGATAAATTTAAATACATTAACATATTATTGAATGGAATTACTTAGATCTACAAAACTGTATGTATGTTTAAAATCTTTCATAATAAAGTAAATTGCATGAAATATGACTTTGTCGAAACAATCAGTTTAGCAAGTTAGAAGCATCACCTTGAGAAAAATTGAACTTTATTTATTTATATATCATTTTAAAGATTGCATGAAATTTTACCATAACAATTCCCCTAAATTTTGTTTTTATTTTATATAAAAATTGTAAATTTTTCTAGAAAAGAAAAACCAAATTTACATTTTTCAATTTGAAAATATTCTCTACATTAATTATATTTATCTTTCATTGTTTATAGAATATCTGTCAAATAACTTCTTCAAATGTTTTACATTCATTATACATAATCATTTCCTCTAATCATTCATAACTACATTTTCATCATCATACATTAATTAAATATTACATTCATATAGTTTTCTTCACCATAAATCATTTCATACTTTCATATTTTTATATATTCTCTTTAAATTATTAAGTTACCAAATTATCCATATATTTATTACTTATTATTTTTTTTTATTTCAAATATGCATTTTTATTTATAAAGTTGATCAAAGAAATTAGTTTTCTATTTGCATTCACTTATTTGTATTCCTTCTGACCTGTTCTTATAAAGAACGGCTTTCCATTTTGTGCACATTCTATCCTGTTCTTTTTAATTTATTAAGTTACCAAATTATCCATATATTTATTACTTATATTTTCTTATCTTTATTTCAAGTATTATGCATTTTTAGTTATAAAGTTGATCAAAGAAATTAGTTTTCTATTTGCATTCACTTAGTTGTATTCCTTCTGACCTGTTCTTATAAAGAACGGCATTCCAACTTGTGCACATTCTATCCTGTTCTTTTTATAAATTGTTGTGACAGCATATTGTACTTCTTATACATAATGTTTATATATTGAACTTGGTATTTTATTATCTCATATTAATTTTCATTCTCATTCAATCTACAGATTCCCTTTCTCTTATCTTCAATTCATATTTATATGATAGGATAGATTTCCGCATTTGTAATTTTTATTCAGTTACTTTCTTATTTATATTTTTCATCAACTTATTCTATTTATTATTTATTTATTGCCGCTTGTCCCCTATTTTGGTAGACATATACTTTTCTTTTCTTGTCCCCATCTCTCGGTAGACAGAATTATTATACCGCTTGTCCCCTATTTTGGTAGACATATACTTTTCTTTTTCATATTTCAGTTTATTTATATCAGTATTTCATTTTATTTTTCTATTCCCATCATTATAAATTCCAATTTCTATTTAACTTACTTTCTCTTCTACTGTGAATCTGGGTTTGAGTTCTTAACATTCAATATATCAATTCCTGTCTATGTTAATTTTTTTTTTGTTTCAATGTCTTTTCTCTCATTATCATAATATTACATGTTTCTATTCTTATTTATTATCATTTATATCTATTGTTTTCTATTAATTATACTTATCCTTTATTACCCTGGATAATTCAGTACTTAAACCTTCTATTTCTACTTAATATTCATAACAAATTATATTTTTATAAGTAATGTCAATTAATTTCACTTCAATTCTATTTTTAATGAATATAATATTTCAATTCATTCATTCCTTTTCAATTGCCAGTTTTTATCCATTCATCCTGCCATATATAATTTTAAAAAAAAAAACTTATTTACCTCTTTCATCCTCCCTTAATTTTATGACAGCATTTCTAAAACTAACATTCATTGCTAAATCACTTGCATATCTATTTTTATTATAAAAAAATTTTCCCCAAAGTAATTCATATCTGCTTTTGTTTGGATTTAATATTCCCCCTAAATAATTTATTACTTTTTTCTCCAATTCTTCCCTACTATTGAACAATAAATATGCACCTGAATTCAATTGTGTTGTTTTCATTAATATTTCATCTTCCCAGTTCAGTATAGATTTAATTTTTATATTAAAGTCAATAATAAATTTATTTGTTTGTAAGTTTTTATGATATATATCAAGTATTTGTGAACTATCATTCATAATGTTCATATGAGTAGTTTGTTCTTCGTTCACATTCATTTCATGGATCATATAATTTTGCTTACTTTGCTTCTCTTTCAGTTTTCTTCATTTGATTTTTTCTGATTTAGGTTTAATTTCATTCTCAATTTTCTGTTCTATTTGTTGTATTCCCTTATCTTGTACTTCCCTACTTTCTTCCATTGGTTCACTCACATTTTCTATCCTTTCATCCACTTTATCAAATTTCATATATATATCTTCAAATGTTTTATTTATAACTTTTATTTCTGTTTTTACACTATTTGTGAATTTTTCAAATTTATTATCCATACTTTCTCTCATTTCGTCCATACTTTTTCTCGTGTTTTTATTTTCTGCTTTCATTTCTTCTTTTAATTCATTTTTTAATTTGTCCATATTTTCTTTAATTTTTTTATTGTCTTCTTTCATTTCATGAATACTATTATTCATTTCAAACAACAATTCATATAAGTCTTTCTTCTCATATTGTTCCACCTCTTTCTTTTGAATTTCTTCTTTCTTTCCTTGTTCTACATTTATCGTTTGTTTTTTTGCAATTTCAGACTCCTCTTCAGTTCTATTACTAACTTTTGAACGAGTTTCCCTTTGATACGACATTTTAAATTAATTGATTTCTTTTAAAAATTTTTTTTTTATATACCTGTTGAGTACCTGTTTCTAAATTGCCCTACGTTGCGTGCGCCAATTGTTATGATTTTATTGTTATGATATTATTTGAAATACTTTTTTAATGAATTTTGAATTTTATTAAATTTTAATTTAGTTGACTCTCTATCTCAGGGTGGATTCTTTTTTTTTTTTTTATTGAAATCTTAAATTTTTTTGTAAATAATATTTCTGATTAATTTTAAACATACAATTTAATTTCAACAAGAAGTAAAAAAAATCTTGAACACTCTCAAACTTCTTACAACTAAAATAAACTTAAGATATAATTTGAAATGGCCTTTTTTTATTCGATATTAATTTTATAGTTAATTGAGGTACCTTTTTTCTTCGAGCTCTCTTCTCTTTTCTTCTAAGATTCCAGACTTGTTGCTTATACTAATTTTCATGAATTTCTATATTTCAGCTCCAATTTTATTTTCCAATATTTTATTTCCGCTCCGATTTCTTTTCAACTTCTCTTCGAAACTTTTCTATACTTCTTATAAATTTGTTATACTTATATTTTTCAAATTATTTTTCATTTTTCTATTTATTCTTACAAATTTAATTTTCCATTTTTTTAACTCAACTTCTAAAATTATTCTTGGCGTCCCTCTTTCGATTGTTCTTAAATTGCTCTTGATTCTTAGTCTGATATATTTCAAAGCAATCTCTGATGTCTAATTTTCGAATTTCGTGCCTAAAGTTAATTTCTGTGATTCTCATCTATTTTAATCTGATATTATCTATGGTGTACTTCTGCCTCCGAACGTCCGAACTTCATATTTGAGGTTATATTATGATATTACACATGTCAACAATTTTCATATTTATAAATGAAATCATGTATACAATATATTTGAATATTTTAAATAATTATACCATTTTGGTAAAGGTGGAATATTTTTGAATTATGTTTATTATATATATTTCAATTTTCAGGTTACTATTAAAAGTTAACTATTCTTTACTATTGATTTGATTATTAGATCGATTTCATGACATTTTGGAAATGGATTTTACAATTACATTATGTGAATACTATTATTTGAGAAGAAATGAGTTATACAAGAAATACATAATTATAAAAATCAAAATAAATGAACATTACATACTTAACTACATACAAGTGATGTTATTAAAAATGTGCTGTGTTGAAAAGTGAATAACAACATTATAGATTATCAACTTTTGAGATAAATTTAAATACATTAACATATTATTGAATGGAATTACTTAGATCTACAAAACTGTATGTATGTTTAAAATCTTTCATAATAAAGTAAATTGCATGAAATATGACTTTGTCGAAACAATCAGTTTAGCAAGTTAGAAGCATCACCTTGAGAAAAATTGAACTTTATTTATTTATATATCATTTTAAAGATTGCATGAAATTTTACCATAACAATATATATATATATATATATATATATATATATATATATATATAATAGATTGCAGTATATGTTACTTAATTGACCAGTGTCAGATTTATAGTTAACGCAGTTCTCATCTTTTCTTATGTGACACATTTCGAGGAAAAGCCTGGTCTTGTAATTGTAGTGTTGGTCAAGAATTTTCACGTTGGAGAAATCAAATATATGTCCTGTATTTTTCTGATGTTGAACAACAGCACATGAGTTCTTCATGAGACGGCAGTCGCTTTTGTGTTGGGTTAATCGTTGTTTTAGCCATTGGTTGGTTTGGCCTATATACGTGCCTTCACATCCCAAGCATGACAACCTGTTGTCATGCTTGTTAATATGTTACATATTCATTGTATTATTACGAAGGAAGAGGTTAACAATAATAATAACGCAACAGATTGAAATATTGTTTTTATACACTTCATTATAGGAAAACGTAGGAACAATGTGAAAAATGTAATCACCTACAACTCCAAGCAGACAATTCATTATATTGATCGAAATAATGAATTTGGGAAAAAGTAAGGTCCAATTATGCCTTCAGCCCAAAATCCTCACCTAACAGTGACACGTTGTTAATGCATTTATTTTTTGGGCTATAACATATGGGTTACTAGAACTCCAAAACGCACTTTCGGCGATTAACAAACCCATCGAGGTGAAAATGTGCTTCGTCACTCAGAATGATTTTGCCCGAGAAATCAGTATCCATTTGTTGATACTTAATAATCCATTCTTCAAACTTTCTTCGCTATGCAATATCATTAGACTCCAGGTGTTGTGTTTATTGAATTTTGTCTGCATGAAAACACAGATCGTTAGTAAGTATACGCTGTAGAGAGCTTTTTGAAATTTTCAATTCTTGTCCACGATGCCAAATTTAGATTCCTGGATTGTCATTTACACTCCGAATCACTGCTTCGATTTTAACATTTGAACGGCTTGTTTTTGGACGACCAGTGTGTTTGGCGGCTCCAACCGATCCTGAATCCTGAAATTTTTCAATTAATCTCTTCACAGTTCTTGCGTGGATTTCGGGACACTCTTCCTAATCGATCATAAAATAACAATTTGTATAATATCTTGAGATTTTCGAAGTACAAATGAACTTCTCGTACTGAACTATAAAATGTGTTTCAGTGTGATATACGTTGATAAAGGGTGTTTTTTTAGAGGTATAGAACTTTAAATTACAATAAAATAACGTTGGATCATTTGATTGGCAAGAATTATTCGAAAGAGAATCTTGTGGCATTATATTTTGAATATGATTTCTGGCATATGACTGCCACAGCTGGCTAGGATGTAGTTCAATCTGGAAGTCCAATTTTCAATGAATTTTTCCAACATTTGTGATCGTATATCGGCAAATATTGTCTTCCAAATGGTCAAGCTATTGTGGTTTATCCCCATAGACCAATGACTTTAAATAGCCCACAGAAAGTAGTCTAGCAGTGTTAAATCACAAGATCTTGGAGGCATATTCACAGGTCCAAAACGTGAAATAAGGCTGTTACCAAACGTGTCTTTCAATAAATCGATTGTAGCACTAGCTGTGTGACATGTTGCGCCGTCTTGTTGAAACCACAGCTCCTGGACATCATGGTAGTTCAATTCAGGAATGAAAAAGTTAGTAATCATGGCTCTATACCGATCACCATTGACTGTAACGTTCTGGCCATCATCGTTTCTGAAGAATTACGGACCAATGATTCAACCAGTTCATGAAGCTCACCAAACACTCAGTTTTTCCGGATGTAACAGTGTTTTGACATACACATGAGGATTATCTTCACTGCAAATGTGGCAGTTTTGTTTGTTGACGTAGCCATTCAACCAGAAGTGTGTTTCATCGCTAAACAAAATTCGCTTATGAGAATCGGGAACAACGGCAATCCCATTTTGGGCCCATTCGACGAATCTACGCCTTGCTTGATGAGGCCTTGTCTATTCATGATGAATTGACAAACCAAACTGAGAATAAATCACTTCTCAGCTGTTAAGTCTGTCGCCATCTTCAACAGTAATGCCAATTTAAATTTCCATACCTTTAAAAAAAACAGTCGTTACATTATGAAAGACATCAGCAAAATCATTGGTTTTGCTTATTTTGGCAGTACACCTGAAGTACTTCTGGAGGCATGTGAATGCATTGTGAGCGAGTTTGTTAATTGGTGTCGAATGAAAAATGTAATGATGAACGTTGGCAAAACTGTATATGTTCATTTTTTTCTGAAGAGTAATGGAATGAGTACTAATGGAATGAATTGAATGTTAAAAATGGAGACAACACTATATCATTATCCCAATCAACTAAGTTCCTTGGAATATATGCAGACACAAATTTGAGATGGAAAACACGCATTAATGTTTTATGTAAAACATTTAGTAACAAATTTTTTACAATCTCTAGAATTAAGAACATTATACAGAAAAAAAATTAATATTCAATATTCAGTATTCATCAACGAATATCTCGTGAACCTTTCTTCATTAATAATTACATAGTCACCCTAACTTGTTTATATATTTATAGATGTTTATTGTATGCTAAAGAAAATGAAGGTAGGTTTATTAAATTGAATAGTAATCATGAGTATTTGACAAGGAACAATGATATGATAATATTGATATTCCTAAGCATAAAAGATCTAAATTTGTGCACTCACTCTAATGTTTGTTTATTGTTTTACAACGAATGTCTCGAATGTTTGATATTATCTCAAATATTTAATATTTCTGAGGAATTTTTTTTCAAATTCACTCTTATATTCTTGAATTTTGTTCGAACAAATATTTTTGTTCGAGGGCTGAATGGAAGATCAGACTCAAAACTGAGTTCAGTCCTTTTGTGAGCATTCTTCTTAGTTGTTTGTATTGTATCAATTGAATGACTGTAATTTACAATGTAAGGAATGTTTCGCAATAATATTTTTGTCTTGAAAAAAAAGTCCAATAAATCTTTGAATTGATTATTAATTGATTGATTAATTGATTCACTTTGATATCTCTGAAGACGAAGTAGTAGTAATCCGAATTACTGTCAATGAATCTGTATGAATATATTGAACTATAAAATGTAATTAAATATTTAATATTGATAACAAATTGAAGGAAAATAAGACAATCAACACAAAATCTACAAGATTTCCAAGTGGATTATTTTCGAAATTTGAAAATTTTCGATGGGTAATCATAGAAAATTAACATACATATTTCTACTTATCTTCCGTTTTGTTCTAAGTGACACTTTTATGCTCACAATGTTAGGTTTTATCTCGGACAGCAGCGGTTGGCGGTCGCATAAATCCAGTTTCATATGACACAGAAAGCAGAATATTTATTATCATACCATATGAGTATAAATATATAATTTACTTGAAATTATTTTTCCAACAAATGACAATAAAAATGTAAGTCATTAGGCTGAATATATTTGAAATGATATAGGTACGAGTATATCGATCATAAAGACATAACTTGTGAAAATGCACAAAAGTGCATTTGAAGTCTTGAAAGCTTGTTGTGATAATCGTAAGTAGAACATTATAGGTGATTCAAAACGTCAATTTACAACATCTCTCGATAAACGACGCAGCAAAATCGGAATAATAATTCGATGATAACAATCTGTTTGGTGAATTAAACTTATTTGAAATATATGTATTAATATTGAAATTTGAAATATTTACGATAAATGCGACATAATCGCGATGAAAATTTCACGTTTGATGGTCAACTTTACTCTGACACAATGCATAAATTTCATCTTGAACAAGAACACATCTCCAACCGATTTCATAATTGTGACGAGTAATAGCGTGGACATTCTCCCAAACAGGCCAGTAGCAAGATTTGAGAAGGCAAAGGATTTCACTATTCCTTTTGGTTTGAAACCAGATGTCCTCATTTTTGACAATGCCACTGTGAAGGAAATACAGAACGTATTCTACAAGCTGGTTACACGTCAAGCTTATAATTCTACAGCCAAATATATTTTTATTGTAGACATCTTTCATAGTACATTAATAGACTTTGTTACTTCAAATTACTTAGTAAACAATATAATAATACACATGAGTACCAGAAAAATTATCACAATTTCACCATATAAGGAATACAAAGTAGAGCATTCGTATAGCAAATTAGTGAAAGGATTAGAAAAATGTGATAATCAATCTTCTTTACATCAAAATTTTTTTCCTTCAAAGAGCTACAGGAATTGGAGAAATAGAATGGTTACCCTTATATATAGACATACTTTACTACACTCTAAATGTGTTAAATGCAAAAGTCCAGGTATATCGTTCGAAATCATGACTTTAGTCTTGGAACATCTGAATATTCCTTACACATTCTCAAGAGCAACCCCCAACAATATCAACGAATTATTGGATCGACACGATTTTTTTATCGGTTCTCTTATTTTATTAGCACCAGATTTGTTCGAAAGCACAACACCTTTTGATGAGGAAGCAGTGTACTTCTTTGTTGCTCGACCACCGCAAATTGAAAGATGGCGCTATATATTATTAGTGTTCAGTCCATCAGCTTGGATGTACTTCGTTTTGTCACTCTTGGCAACCGTAGCAGTGTTTGTTTAATGAAATTTATCGATGAACGAATAAGAAATATTGGAATATTTCAATTTATATTCATCATATTTTCGGGGAGAATTGAACGATTTAGAACAAAAATCGTGTCACTAGAAATTCTCGTATTTTGCATGAGTTTCTTCTCTGCTATGTTGAACTATTTATTCTGTTCAAGATTAACATATTTACTAAATGGCATCACATTCGAAAAAGGAGTGGAGAGTTTTGAAGATATTGCGAATCAAGGATTCACTATTGGCGTTACTCAAAAACACGATATAGAATGGATAAAAATATTGCCAGAGTTTCGTCACTACCCAGGAAAAAATTTTGTGTACTGTAACGAAAATTTAAATTGTCATTTCAAAGCGAAAAGATATAGAAATTTTACATTTCTTTGGGGACATCGCAGTATGCCTTCATTTGGTGAAACTTTGATAGATCGAAACACTGGAATTCCTTTCCTAAAAATTATAGAGCCCCCATTCATGACTGTGAAAATTGTATCTCTTGTTCGCAGAGGTCATCCTTTACTTCCTATCATTAATAAGAAACTGGAATATTTGATCGAATCTGGAATAACTGGAAGAATAATTAAGGAGTATGTAAAACCGCAATATGAGATACCCACTTTAGAACCCACGGAAAGTTTGAAATTGCGACATTTTGTTGCGCCGTTCATGATACTGGCTGTTGGATTGACTTTGAGTTTTCTCGTTTTTCTGATGGAGATCAGAAAGGAGAAATATTCGCCAAGAAGACATAGAAGGGCTTGAATTTTGAACTAGTCATACACTTATTAGTTTTCCCACAAAAAACTTTTCTAAGCACATGTTAAATTGTAGTTAATACACAAATATTTCATGTCAAGTGTTGAAATGTAGCATATAAAGCACGAATAAATAAACATGAAAATTGTTTCTTACAAATTTTTTTATAGCTATTAGAAGTTTAACAATGCTACTTGGAGTTACCACTAAATTCATTTCAGTCAAAACATACATCAAAACATTATTCAATTCCTAACATATATGTAGCAAAGGACTAACTTAGTGTCAACAAGTCAGTGATATCACTCTGTGAAATGGACTTCAATATTTCTCGTGAATTTTTACCAATTGTTCCAACCAATTGTTCCAATGTATATTATTATTTTCCCATCAATCCTTCAGCAAATGTTTTTAAAAATCATTTGACATCTGACAATATTTCGAAGGTTAATCATAGAATGTTGACATACGTATTTCTACATTATCTTTCATTTTGGTTTATGTAGTGACGCTTCTATGCCCACAATATTAAGTCTTATCACGGACCGCAACTGTTCTCGGTCTTCAGTTTCATATGACAGAGAAAGAAGAATATTTTTAATTATACCATATGAGTTTAAATATATAATTTACTTGAAATTATTTTTTCCGGCGAATGACAATAAAATTGAGTAATTCAGCTGATTAATGAGATTTGAAATGATTTATGTACGATTATATCGATCTTGAAGTTATTATCTGCGAAAATGCACAAATGTCCTTTTGTAGTTTTCAATGAGATAATCGTAAGCAAAACATTATCAGTGATTCAAAACTTCAATTTGCAATATCTCTCGACAACCGACGCAGCCAAATCGGAATAATAGTTCGATGATTATAATCTGTTTGGTGAATTGAAATTATTTGAAATATTTGTATTTATTTACAATAAATACAACATAATCGCGATGAAAATAATGCAATTTTTGGTCAACTTAAGTCTGACACAATGCATCAATTTCATCTTGAACAAAAACACATCTCCAACAGATTTCATAATTGTGACGAGTAATAGCATCGCCATTATCCAAAACAGGCCAGTAGCAAGATTTGAGAAGGCAAAGCCAATAACTATTCCTTTTGGTTTGAAGCCAGATGTCCTCATTATTGACAATACCACTGTGAAGGAAACACTGAACGTTTATTACAAACTGGTTACTCATGAAGCTCACAGTACTACAGCCAAATATTTTTTTATTGTTTATATATTCATATTACATTAAAACACTTCATTACTTTAAACTACTTAGTGATCACCATATTCATATCAAAGAAAACCAGAGAAATTATCGCAATTGCACCATACGAGAAATACGAATTCGTGCATCCATATGGCAATTTACTGATAAAAAGGGGAACTTGTGGTGATCAATCTTCTTTAAACAAAATGTTTTCCGTCGATGAACTATAGAAATTGGAGAAAACAAACGATTACCCTCTTATACGCACAGTGTTAACACGCATGTGTTAAATGTAAGAAACCAGGTATATCATTTGAAAACATGAAATTAATCTTGAAACATCTGAAGATTCCTCACACATTCTTAAAACTTACCTCCAACAATATCAACGAATTATTGGATCGATACAATTTTGGATTGGCTATGGTTATAAGACCACAAAATATATTTGAATGCACGATAACTTTTGATGAGGAAGTAAATACTCTACTTCTATGTTGCACGACCACTGCAAATTGATAGACGGCACTATATATTATAAAAGATCAGTCCATCAGCTTGGATGTAAATCGCTTTGTCACTCTTGACAACCGTAGCAGTATTCATCTTGATGAAAAATATCAATGACCGAAATGAAAATATCGATATAATTCAATTCATTTCCGTCATATTGTAGGCAAGAATTAATCGATATAGAACAAAAATCGTGTTAGTGGAAATTCTCGTATTTTTCATGGTTTTCTTGTCTATTATATTGAACTATTTATTTTGTTCGAAATTTACATATGTACTTAATGGAATCACATTCGAAAAAGGAGTGGAGAGTTTTGAAGATATTGCGATTCAAGGTTTTTCAGAAGGAGTTACTTGAAAACAAGATATAGAATGGGTGAAAATGATGCCAGAGTTTCTGTACTTTCCTGTTGGGTCCCCGTTTATGACTGTAAAAATTGCATCAGCTTTTCGCAAAGGTCATCATTTACTTTCCATTTTCAATAAAAAACTGGAATATTTGGTTCAATCTTGAATTGCTGCAAAAATAATTGGGAAGTATGAAGTACCAAAATATAAGTACCCTCTTTAAATCCCATTGAAAGTTGGATTGCGACATTTTGTTGCGGCCTTCATCATACTGTCTGTTGGATTGACTTTGAGTTCTCTCGTTTTCCTAACAGAGATCAGAAACGAAAAATATTCGACAAGAAGATATAGAAGTGCTTTTCTACTCACATGTTAAATTGTAGTTAATACACAAATATTTCATGTCAAGTGGTGAAATGTAATAATATAATATATAAAGCACGAATAAATAAAAATGAAAAATGTTTTTTACAAAAATTTTTATAGCTATTAGAAGTTAAACAATGTTACTTGTTGTTAAATCTTAATTCGTTTCAGTCAAAAGGAACGTCACAACATACTTGTTTGGGAGGTCTAACTTAGTGTCAACATGTCAGTTGTATCAACTGCCGAAATAGATTTCAATAGTTCGCGTGAATTGTTACCAAGTGTTTCAATTTGTATTATTATTTTCTGATCGATGCTTTATTGAATTTTTTTCGAAAGTCATTTGGCATTGTCCTTGGTCATTCTGTACATACGCATATAAACTGATTATTTGCAAGATTATCATAAATTATAATAAGTTATTTGGAATATTTCGAAGGCTAATCATAGAAAGTTAACATATTCCTACATTATCTTCGATTTTGGTTTAAGTGGTAACAATGTGAAATTTTATCTCAGGCCACAGCTGTTGGCGGTCGCATAAATCCAGTTCTAATGACGCAGAAAGAAGAATATTTAATATCATACCATATGAGTATAAATATATAATTTACTTGAAATAATTTTTTCCGACAAATGACAATAAAAATGCAAGCCCTTCAGTTGAATAATGACATTTTAAATTATATATCTACGAGTATAAAGATCTGGAAGCTATTACCTATAAAAATGCTCGAATGTGCATTCGTAGTTTCCGTTGCTTGTTGAGAAAATCGTGAGTGAAAATAATTATCAATGATTGAAAACTTAAATTTACAAAATCTCTCGACACACCACGCCGCCAAATCGGAATAATAGTTTGATGATTACAATCTGCTTGTTGACAAAAAATTTGAAATATTTGTATATATTTGCAATAAATGAAACATAATCGCAATGAAAATTTCTTGTTTGATGGTCAACTTTACTCTGACACAATGCATAAATTTCATCTTGAACAAGAACACATCTCCAACAGATTTCATAATTGTGACGAGTAATAGCATCGACATTCTCCCAAACAGGCCAGTAGCAAGATTTGAAAAAGGAAAGTCATACACAATTCCTTTTGGTTTGAAACCAGATGTTCTCGTTTTTGACAATGCTACTTATGAGGAAATACTGAACGTATATTACACACTGATTAATCATCAAGCTCATAGTGCTACAATAAAATATATTTTTATTGTAGATACACTTCATAAAAATTGATAGACTTTGTTACTTCAAACTACTTAGTGAACACCATATTCATGAGCATGAGAACCAGAAAAATTATTACAATTGCACCATACGAGCAATACAAAGTCGAGCATAAACGAGTAAATAGCACATTGCTGATAGAATCAGGATTTTGTGATGATCAATATTCCTTGCATAGAAATTTTTTTCCGTTTAAAAACTACAGGAATTGGAGAAAACGAACAATTACCATTGTTTATTCACCAACCGAGGCATACTCTAGATGTGGCAAATGTAAAAAACCAGGTATATCGATTGAGTTCATAACATTAATTTTGAAGCATCTGAATATTCCTCACAAATTCTTAAGAGGTAGCCTCAAAAGTATCGAAGACATAATGAAACGACACGATTTTTTATTTGGTGCTCTTGTTTTAAAACCGCCAGTAATATTTGATATGACGATACCTTTTGCTGAGGATGTACTGTACTTTTATGTTGCTCGTTCAGAGCAAATTGACAGATGGCGCTATATATTATTAGTATTCAGTCCAACAGCTTGGATGTATTTTGTTTTGTCTTTCCTGGCAACTGTAGCAGTACTCATTTCGATGAAACATATCAATGAACAAAGTGAAAATATCGATATAATTCAATTCATTTTCATCATATTTTTGGGAAGGATTAAACGATATAGAACAAGAGTTGTGTCACGAGAAATTCTCGTATTTTGCATGGTTTTCTTTTCTGCTATGTTGAACTATTTATTCTGTTCGAGATTAACATATATACTGAATGGCATCACATTCGAAAAAGGAGTGGAGAGTTTTGAAGATATTGCGAATCAAGGTTTCTCTATAGGCGTTACTCAAAAACAAGATATAGAATGGGTGAAAATGTTGCCAGAATTTCGTCACTACACAGAAAAAAATTTCGTGTACTGTACCGAAAGTTTGAATTGTCATTTTCGAACGAAAAGATATAGAAATTTTGCATTTCTTTCGGGACGTCGCAGTATGTCTGCATTTAAAATGATATTGAATGATCGAGACTCTGGAATTCCTTTTCTGAAATTTTTGAATCGCCCGTTTATGACTGTAAAAATTGTATCTGCTGTTCGCAAAGGTCATCCTTTACTTCCTATCATTGATAAAAATCTGGAATATTTGATCGAATCTGGAATTACTGGCAAAATAATTGAGAAGTATGAAGTACCAACATATGAGATACCCACTTTAGAACCCATTCAAAGTTTGGGATTGCGACATTTTGTTGCGGCCTTCATGATACTGTCTGTTGGATTGACCTTGAGTTTTCTCGTTTTCCTGATGGAAATCAGGAAGGGAAAATATTCAACAAGAGGAAATAGAAGGGCTCGAATTTTGAACTAGTCATATCCTAATTAGATTTTTCACAAAAAACTTGTCTACTCACATGTTAAATTGTAGTTAATACACAAATATTCGATGTCAAGTGGTTGAATGTAACATATAAAGCACGAATAAATGAAAATAAAATTGTTTTCACACAATTTCTTATACCTATAAGAAGTTTAACAATTTTCTTTCGTGTTACCTCTAAATTCATTTCAATCGATAGAGAGTGGACAGTTTTGAAGATATTAAGAATGAAGGTTTTTTTATAGGCGTTACTCAATGACAGGATACAAAATGGATGAAAATGATGCCAGAGTATCGTAATTATACTGAAAAAAATTTTGTATACTGTGAAAAAAATTTCAGTTGTCATTTTAAAGCGAAAACATATAGAAATCTCACATTTCTTTGGGGACATCTCAGTACGCCTTCATTTGGTATGAGTTTGATAGATCGAAACACTGGATTTCCTCTCCTAAAAATTATAGAGCCTACGTTTATGACTGTGAAAATTGTATCTTCTCTTCGTAGAGGTCTTCCCTTACTTCCTATACTGAATGAGAAACTGAAATATTTTATCGAATTTGGAATAACCGGAAGAATGATTAAGGAGTATGTAAAACCACAATATATTATACCCACTTTAGAAACCACGGAAACTTTAAAATTGCGACATTTTGTTGCACCGTTCATTACACTGGCTGTTGGATTGACCTTGAGTTTTCGCGTTTTCCTAATGGAGATGAGAAAGGAGAAATATTCGAAAAGAAGACATAGAAGGGCTTGAATTTTGAACTAGTGATACACTTGTTAGTTTTCGCACAAAAAACATTGCTAAGCACATGTTAAATTGTAGTTAATACACAAATATTTCATGTCAAGTGGTGAAATGTAACATATAAAACACGAATAAATAAAAATAAAATTGTTTCTTACAAATTTTTTCATAACTATTGAAGTTTAACAATGTTACTTCGAGTTACCTCTAAATTCATTTCAGTCAAATCATACATCACAACTTCATTCAATTCCTGACATATTTTGCAAAAGACTAACTTAGTATCAACAAGTCAGTGATATCACTCAGTGAAATGGACTTCAATAGTTCTCGTGAATTTTTACCAAGTGTTTCATTGTATATAATTTTTTCCTCATCAATCCTTCAACAAATGTTTTTAAAAATCATTTGATAACTGACAACATTTCGAAGGTTAATCATGGAATGTTAACATACATATTTCTACATTATCTTTCATTTTGGTCTAAATAGTGACGCCTATATGCCCACAATGTTAGGTCTTATCCCGGGCAGCAGCTATCCCCGGTTTTATGAATCCAATTTCATATGACACAGAAAGGAGAATATTCATTATAATACCATATGAGTATAAATATATAATTTACTTGAAATTATATTTTGCGAAAAATGACAATAAAAATGCAAGTAATTCAGCTGAATAATGAGATTTGAAATGATATATGTACGAGTATGTCGATCTTGAAGACATAACCTGTGAAAATGCACAAATGTGCATTTGTAAAACATTGATTCAAAACTTAAATTTCCGATTCCGATCAAATTCCGAATTCCAAAATTCCGATTTGGCTGCGAACGACGCAGCCAAATCGGAATTATGGTTCGATGATTACAATCTGTTTAGTGAATTGAAATTATTCGAAATTTTTTTATATATTTACAATAAATGCAGCATAATCGTGATGAAAATAACGCGTTTGATAGACAACTTTACTCTGACCCAGTGCATCTATTTCATCTTGGACAAGAACACATCTCCAACAGATTTCATAATTGACGAGTAATAGCGTGGACATTTTCCCGAACAGGCCAGTAGCAAGATTTGAAAAGGGAAAAGCATACACTATTCCTTTAGATTTGAAGCCAGATGTCCTCATTTTTGACAATGCCACTTTGCATGAAATAGATAAGGCATATTACACACTGATAAAACAGCAAGCTTATAATGCTACAGCCAAATATATTTTCATTGTAGATTTACTTTATAGTAAATTGATAGACTTTGTTGCTTCAAACTACTTAGTGAACACCATATTCATAGGCATGAGAACCAGAAAAATTATTACAATTGCACCATACGAGCAATACAAAGTCGAGCATAAACGAGTAAATAGCACATTGCTGGTAGAATCAGGATTTTGTGATGATCAATACTCCTTGCATAGAAATTTTTTTCCATTTAAAAACTACAGGAATTGGAGAAAACGAACAATTACCATTGTTTATTTACCAACCGAGGCATACTCTAGATGTGGTAAATGTAAAAAACCAGGTATATCGATTGAGTTCATTACATTAATTTTGAAGCATCTGAATATTCCTCACGAATTCTTAAGACGTAGCTTCAAAACTATCGAAGACATAATGAAACGACACGATTTCTCATTTGGTGCTCTTGTTTTGAAACCGCCAGTAATATTTGATATGAATTTGATATTTGATGGACAACTTTACTCTGACCCAATGCATCAATTTCATCTTGAACAAGAACACATCTCCAACAGATTTCATAATTGTGACGAGTGATAGCATCGACATTCTCTCAGACTGTCCAGTAGCAAGACTTGAAAAGGAAAGGCATTCATTATTCCTTTAGGTTTGAAGCCAGATGTCCTCATTTTTGACAATGCCACTGTGAAGGAAACACAGAACGTAATTACAAACTGGTTACTCATCAAGTTCACAGTGTTACAGCCAAATATATTTTTATTGTAGATATATTTATAGTAAATTAATACACTTTTTCACTTAAAACTACTCAGTGAACACCATATTCATATCAATGAGAACCAGAGAAATTATCGCACTTGCACCATACGAGAAATACGAGTGCATTCATATGGCAAATTACTAATGAGATTGGAAACTTGTGATAATCAATATTCCTTACAACAAAATTTTTTTCCGTCGAAGAACTACAGACATTGAAGAAAACAAACCTTTACCCTCTTATATTCACAGGCTCAGTTACATTCTAGATGTTTCAAATGCAAAAAACCAGGTATATCTTTCGAAACCATGACCATAGTCTTCAAACATCTGAATATTCCTTACACATTCTTGAGACATTACACCTCCAACAATATCATCGACTTATTGGATCGATACGATATTAGAGACGATGCTATGGTTTTAACAGCACAAAATATATTTGATTGCACGATAACTTTTGATGAGGAAGTACTGTACTTCTATGTTACACGACCACCGCAAATTGACAGATGGCGCTATATATTATTAGTGTTCAGTCCATCAACTTGGATGTACTTTGTTCTGTCACTCTTGACAAACGTAGCAATATTCATTCTGATGAAATATATCATTGAACGAAATGAAAATGTCGATATAATTCAATTCATTTTCATCATTTTCTTGGGAAGATTTACGCGATATAGAACAAAAGTCGTGTCACTAGAAATTCTCATATTTTGCATGGTTTGTGATGTTGAACTATTTATTCTGTTCAAGATTAACGTATATGCTGAAAGGCATCACATACGAAAAAAGAGTGGAGAGTTTTAAGATATTATTTTTTTCTACAAGCGTTATGCAAAAACAGGATATAGAATGGGAATTAGAGGTACTCTCTTTGGAACCCCTAGAAAGTTTGAAATTGCACCATTTTGTTGCGTCGTTTATGATACTGGCTGTTGAATTGACTTTGAGTTTTTTCGCTTTCTTAATGGAGGACAGACACGAAAAATATCCGCCAAGAAGAAATCTCAGGGCTTAAATTTCGAACACGTTATATTTATTAGTTTTCCCACAAAATATTTTGTCTATGCATGTGTGAAATTGTAGTTAATGCACAAATATTTCAAGTCAAAATGTGGAATGAAACATATAAAGCACGGAGAAATATAAATAAATTTTATTATTCACAAATATTTTATATGCTTTGAAGAGATGTACAAAGATACAGTCGACTGCCGTTAATTCGAAATTCGAGGTGCTCTCAAAGTTTTTACGAATTATCGAATGTTTGAAATATCGAATGGTTCCAAATATGTGAGAGAAAATAAAAACACTTCGAATTATTAGAGAATTGAAGACATGTGAGACATGAAGACAAGTTAAGTCTACTCTAAATTTATTTCTGCCAAGCAAAATTATTCAAGTCCGAACATACCTATATGTTTGAATATAAGGGCTCAATTATTGTCAAAATGTCAGTTATATCAATTCGTGCAATGGACTTGAATAGCTTTCGTGAATTTTTTGAACCTGTATTATTATTTTCTCAACAACGATCTGAAAAATGTGTTTTGAATGTCATTTGACATTTCCTTGGGCATTGTAAAAATTCACAAAAATTTTACCAGAGTTAGTTTTTTCAATTCACTTGCAATTCTCATTGGCAGAAGTAATGATAAGTGAGACCAGAATGTGCTTTTCGTGAACTTGTTTGAACCTTGTGGCGGGACAGGAGGTAGGAACGTTAGTTTCTTCGAAAATAACTATTCAGCTAATTATCAAAGAAGTAAATTTTATCTATTCAATAAATGATAAATAAGTCGTCGAAGTCATTTATAATATTTTTATTCATTTTAAATTGAAATCAATGTATCTAATGTATAAGCAATTTTTATCGAACACTTTCCATGATTTTCACAATAAAATTTGACTAATGTATTATATACTTATTTCACTTTTGAGTTACTTAAATTTGAATTATTAAAATTGTGTTGATATAACAGTGCTGTATATTCGATGTGCGTTTGCTCTAGGCCCATGCGACACTGCGATGTTCGAAAAAAGAAAGATCGGTGAAAGAGAGACAGAGACACAACGTGCACGCGAAAGATGCTACCCACTCGGCGATAACAAATCTCGATGACATGACCTGACCACATTCTAATCACTCATTTCTCGTCGCGACCCCCCTCGCTGTGACCTAAAGTAAGGAACTAACGTTTTAAAATTATATATTACAAAGTTCACAAGCTTTTTGTACATTTTTTGAGCCTTGATCTCAGTTCATTGCGCTTCATAACCTAGAAGCAAAACCTGAAGATGAGTATAAAATATACATAATGCAAATCTTTATTCTGTTCAAAGATACTTCAATAAAGTTCGAGTGTGAACTTGAGTACTATAAAGCGAATGGTGATTACTTAATTATGAATTATTAAAGTTTGATATCGCGTGCTCGCCTTCTAGATGTTCAATTATTATCAGTTCGTAGTTTCCACCCGGCTGGCATATTCCTTTGATGTATGGATAATACTTCTCACATAAAATTTTCCTCTCGGCTTTCGGTGTTGTAATATCTGGGAAATATGATCCCAGAACAATTTTCTATGACGCGAGTAGTTCTGAAAGAAACACGAATCCAGAGAGAATTTAATTAAAATAGAGCGGTACAAAGAAGATGGTAACCAATACGGAAACCTAATTTATCTGCGTCAATGATTCTTGAAATTCTATCAGTCTGCTCTTGATATTTCGTAGAAAATTCCTAATTCGACTTCAGTGTTCAGGGAATTCTTATATATGTCTGGTAAATTAATTTCTGTGCGGTTTTGAATTTTATGAGTTCGTAAACTTTCGAATTAATTTCGCTTCATGCTCAGTGTCAACCAGTCTCTAATCGAGATTGAATTATTGCTCACTTCTTGCTGAAACATGATTAAATAGAAATTTATATCGAAATTTTGGCTTAATATGTTGAATGAAAAACACTGGGCTTGGTTTCACAAAATTTATAATGATAATAACACTTTATTTAGATATGAACTAGTGATAGCAAACAAGGTTATTACATCCACTCAATACTCAATCTCAATCAAAATATTTCGAGAAAATATATGTTACTAACAATCTCTTGAATTTTCTATAATCATCACAATATTTCAAATTTGTTGGCAAGTCATTGTATAGAAGGAGCTTTCTGCTGAATGTGGACTTGTTCATAAATGTAGAAGTGAATTTCCCAACACGAAAATCATTTCGACGTCTCGTATCGTAATCACGAATATCATTTACGAATTGTATATTCTCAATGAAGTAATCAGGCAACATATTATTTCTCAATTTATAAATTAAATCCAATTGCAATTCTCTGATGGAACCTCTTTAATCTTTACACCTCTAGCATTTGGTTTATAGGTGTTCTTTTCTTACATTTTGAAACTGCTATCATACCTCTATTCTGTATCTTTTGTATCTTTTCAATATGACCTTCTTGTAAGTTGAACAGGATCGAAGAACAATATTCCACAAGGGGAAGCACCAACGATCTCAACAACAATAATGCTGTATTCATATCAATCCTTTATCTTATTCTAGCAATAAAATTTACCTTTTTGGACATTTTGCTAGCAATGTTATTTACATGACTGTGAGATCTTAAATTTTCATCTATTATCACCAATTCGTTCGATGTTCTGACATTATATTTTTACAATTGAACCATTTAAATTGTGATTAGACAACTTAATCCTACCACCTATTAACATAAATTTAAATTTTTTGATATTAACTTTGAGACTATTATCACACAACCTAAAAAAAAAGTCTATCCAAATCATCATTGATTAATTTAAACATACGATCCACATTATCTCCAGAAATTAAAAATCGTTTTATCATCAGCAAATAACGATATTTCAAAATTCATCGCATATTTGAAAATATCATTTATATACAAGAAAAACAGCAATGACTCCAACACCGTGCCCTGTGGAACTCCCTGATCATTCATTTTCGCTCGAGGATAAGAAATTTCCAAATTTTATTTTCTGATCTCTACCTTTTAAATACGATTCAAACCATCTAAGTACATTTCCTGTAAGTGCCATCTTTTCTAGATTTTTTAATAATGATTTTCTATCAACAGTTTTAAATGCTCTTCGAAAGTCAAGAAATACCACCAAAATCATTCTACCTTTGTCAATATCCTTCATCCACTTATCACAATTATTCATTTACATATTTTCAATCATATATTTCAATTTATAATGAATACTTGACAATTGTTTCGGTATGTTACCCCATATTCAGAAGTTAAACTGAATAACAGTTTCCTACCAACATTCTTATATACCCATACATGGTAACTGCAATAGACTTAAGGATGATATCGATGTTTCGGAAGGAGAGGGACCGAATTATTGAATTAAATCTAAGAATTATCGAAAAACAAAGAAGGTCTTAAATTGAGAAATTGAGGAAAGTAGCTTGAGTAGAAATAGTAGTAGAGTTTAGTGATAAACTGAAGGTAAGTTGATCATTGAATAATGGTTGTTTTTTCGGTGTGAATCAGAGATTTCCACTTGTTGAAGAAGATCCAGATTTTTACTCGTCATCTGTATGTTCAGCAATATCGTTGAGTTTAAATCTACGAAATGGTTATTGTGAATGCAATGTGTTGAAAATTTTTGTTATTTAATATGGAGACTTTGTGTTCTTCCATTCTGGTTTCGATGCTTTGTCCCATTTGGCCTTTGTAGTATGCGTCAAATCAGCACAATTATTCTGGTATACTCCACTCTTATATTTTGTTGACGGCTTCTCTTCATTTTTAACTAAAAATGAACAAAAATTTCTTCTGTTCGTTCTGTTCTGTTGGGAGACATCTAATGAATTATTCTTGGGACCTATGATGCGAAGTGGTTATGTTTACCGATAGTTTTGTTTGTGATTCAAAGGTCTGTAGTCCTGCACGTGAAGTACTTGAAGTCTAGAGATTGCTTAGTACGAATATCAAGGATTGCATGTTAATAATATTTTACCCAGATTGACATTTCTTATTCATGATAGAAAGAAGTCAGTTTTGTTTGTATCCTTGTATACGAAAGTCATGAAAACGTATTGAATTGTATGTTACGTTGATATAGTATTCAAATGTGAAAACACAGGATCAATTGATAATATTCACTACAAGAAGTATTTCAGACTATGAAATTAACCAAAAGGAGAATCCTCGAAATTGTCACACATATTCCACGCATATATCTCTTTCATTCAAATAAAAGCTCAAAGTGTAAAGGATAGTTCTTGGTGAAATTGAAATCGTTGCCTACTACAGTTGAACTTTACGATTCAGTTTCAATTTAGATGAACATTTACGAGTCTAAAGTATGCAGTAAGGATTGTACACGTCTCTATAATAATTTTCAACCGAACAATCCAAAGGAATTCCAATTTCTCTTCTGATCTCTTCTTTTCGTTTCTTTTGGAGTACGTTATATATATATATATATATATATATATATATATATATATATATATATATATATATATATATATATATATATATATATATATATATATATATATATATATATATATATATATATATATATATATATATATATATATATATATATATATATATATATATATATATATATATATATATATATATATATATATATATATATAAATATATGAGACTATCAATAGAAATATCGAAATATTTCAAATGAAATTCTCAGGGAGCTGTATACTCAAATGTTGTCAACGAGAACGAATCCATCACTTTCGAGAGTGAATAGCAAGAGCGTTTAAAAAAATTCATCGATCTTGTTGAATTACAATAGGATACAATTGTTTCATCATTATTATGAATCATCAGTCCATATTTAATCTATCAATCAAGGATCGATGACTTTCAAAACGAACGTAGATCCTATACCACATTGAGGGGAATTTTACCTAGTGAAATATTCACAAGGTGACCTATGAATCCTAATAACCTGTGAATAGTTCATATAGTTTGAACAAGCTATACTTTTGGCCGCCTGGGCGGGATCGGGATCGATTAGGCATTCGATTATTTGTACACATTGCGGACAATTTTCTGTAATATTCGAACACTATAAATATAATAATAATAATTGAAATATCTATAAAGCCTTGCACTCGCGCTCCTGTTGTCATGAATCTTGAACGCTTGGGAGTGTTTATACGTCTTTTCTCCGATAGAGGGAGCCTACGTGAATATTTCACTAGAAAAATTTCCCTCAATTTGGTAAAGGACCTATGTTCGTTTTGAAAGTCATCGATTCTTGATTGATAGATTAAATATGGACTGATGATTCATAATAATGATGAAACAACTCTATTATCATTCAAAAAGATCGATGACTTTTTCGAAGAGCACTAAATATTCACTCTCGAAAGTGATGGGTTCGTTCTCGTTGACAACATTTTGTAGACAGCTCCTTGAGAAATTTATTTGAAATATTTCGATTAAGAGTCTCAGTATTTACTAGTATTGAATGAACTGTGAATCTATTAAATATATATATATATATATATATATATATATATATATATATATATATATATATATATATATATATATATATTTGAATATTAAAATAAATTAAACTCTTGGCTTAAATTTATTTTAATATTCAATTATGTTTCACCAAGAGTTAAGCGAGAATTCAATCTCATTAATATATACATATATATATATATATATATATATATATATATATATATATTCAAAATTAAATTATTGCCTGTTTGAGATGTATATCACCACTTTGTCAAAACTATTTTCACAAAGTTCCTATTGGATATTTTCTAGTAGATATCCTATTTACCGAAAAATCTACTCTAAATACACAAAATAAATTCATTCTCTTTTCGTTAGCCGCAAAACTTCAGCCAACGTCATGCAGTTTAACAAACGCCCTTGGAAACATCTGGGAATATTCCACTTGAAAAGCGGAATGGAAAATACAAAATTCAAAAAACAAATATACCTTCGGACTAACTTCATAATATTTGTAAGAAAAATTCTCGATAGTGCCTTGTTACATAAACTGTTAATATTGTACTATTTTAGCCCTGAAGAAGAAAATAAAAATTTTCGGGAGCTTGCAAAATACTAAATAAATTCTGGGCTAAAATAGTACAATATTTAAAGTTTATATAAAATTTTCCCTACAATTATTATGAATTTAGTCCGAAAGTACATTTGTTTTTTGCATTCTGAAAATAAGTACAAGTGTTCTCGAATGCATTGGGTTGGAATATTACTGCATTCTACGTATTAGGTAGTTGAAGGAAGCATCGACACTAACTGCATTTTTCAATTCCGCTTTACAATTGGAATGGTCCCAGATGTTTCCAAGAGCGTTTCTTAAGACGTTGGCCGAAGTTTTATGACTAACGAAAAGAGAATGAATTTATTTCGTGTATTTAGAGTGGATTTTTCGGTAGATGGGATATTACAATATGAGCCACTCATCAGAAAAACCCATGAGATTTATATATATGTTGCTTAATCTATCTGTATCAGATGTTTTGTTGATACAATTTACTGTCTTTTTTATATGAACCATTGCAGGAAAAGGCGTTTGTTGTAATTATTTGCGTGATCTAAAATTTTTGTGGAATTGTAATTCATGTTGTGACCAGTGGCTTGTACGTGTTGGGTTAATGCAGAGGAATTCGTCTAGTGGGTATTTAGGCAATCACTTTCATGGAGAAATGATCCTTCAACGAATGTTTTGGGATGTTTGATCTATATATACAGAATCGCAATATATATAAATATATATATATATATATATATATATATATATATATATATATATATATATATATATATATATATATATATATATATATATATAAGAATGATATTTGACACGGGGAAAAATTTAAACAGAAGTAGCTTATTGGCTCTCCTCAGAAGGGCGTTGCCAAGTTCAAGTTGTACGAACCTGAAGATGGAGATACAAGAAAAACATGGAGCCCTCCAATGGAAGTCGACATATTTCTGGCTTATGCTATTTTACTCTCAGAAGTGGAAGATTCACTTATGGTTAAATTTTATCGAACATTATACATATATATTGTTCAATTTATCAGCTGAGAGCATCCGTAAAGAATAAATAGTCGCCTAAAGTGCGAAGTATTTTGCTCAAATCTCTCATCTCTGTTCTTAAGTCTCTGTTCTTCTTGTTTTTCCATCTCCATGTTCGTAAAACTTATCTGTGTCGCTCTGAGGAGAGCCAATAGGCTCGAAACAGGCGTCAGCGGCTGCTAGCCTGTAATGCTTTTGTGAATGTCACCATCTCTTTCTTATTAGCTATTTATAAAAATTGGTTGGATTTGTGCGTTACTTCGTGCATAGATTATAATGGAAATATACTTTATGTTTTTTATCACTATAAATATCATTATGCGACGCAACTCAATGAATATGTTGATAAAAAATGTATTTTCCCTATAATCACTGCTTATATATTTCTCAACAAAGAGAGAAAGTATTCCGTTTAGTTTAAATAGACACACATATTTTGAAACAGAAAACACTCCTTTAATTGAAAAATTGAACACAAATCCATATCTATTGAAATCGCTACATTCAAACTGAAGAACAATAAAACCAGTGCACATTAAACAAACGCGAATATGAATAGAAACGATTTGAATAGTTAAAACAGTCATTGTTTAATTCAATATTTCAAATTAATTTCGCAGTTGGTTTCATGCGAATAGAAATTTCCTACCTACGTAATTTTACCTCGTTACAATTTGGCGAGCGGCGGCTTCACAATGGTTCTGGACACATTGATGCATACTGGATGAAACGACTTTCTGCTTTGTTATCGTCTGCTTTGCAGTATTTGCAGCTGCACAATGACCGTTTAGTATTTGTAGTGTCTTCTGTTCTCGACGAAGGAATGCTTTGATTGGACGATTTGAATATTTTCTGTTTTGTGGAAATGGAAATACATATCGAACAAAGCATGGATAACGAAGGTTGTTTTGGACGTGATTGGAAAAGAGTATTTCTGGTGATCGAAATATTGAACTAACACCGTGCAACAAATTCTTTTTGTTACGTTATAATTTTATTTAGTGTCATATCTTTTCGTCAGAAAGGGGGAGAGGAGTGAGTTAAGTTTTGTTAGGTTAGGTTGGTATTATTTCATCCTAGTGTTAAGTAGGTCTGATTGTCATGTTGTGATGTAGTGAAGAAATGAATAAGTATCCAGTATTTGGGATAATTTGATGATCGTTAAATTCTTCAGGCATTGTTAGTTATTTGGAAATTGTGAACAGAAGTACCCTTCAGGGGATCAAAGCATGTGTTCTTTATACACAGTAAACCGCATACTACATTTTTGCGGTTTTCGTTCTCATTTTTATTTTCATTTTTTACGTTTCCTTTTCGATTTCTCCGTTTTGTTTTCTGAGTACTGGAATTATTGAGAATCACCATGTGGAGAAGGTTTGCTTTTACTGCTTGTAAATTGTGTAACTGATTCGTTCTCGTTGACAACATTTGTGTATACAGCTCCCTGAGAGTTTTATTCTGAATATTTCGATTAAGAGTCTCAATATTTGCTTTAGAGTGAGTATGTGTGTATGTACTCTCAGTATTCAATGTTTTTCATATGATTGTATTATATTTTATTAGGTGTGATTCCATATCACAAACCCCTTCTAATTAATTTTTCTTACTTTAAAATTGGTTCTTTATCTGTGGTTTTTTCTGATTTGTATTTTCAGTTCATACATATCGAATAATGTATGTAATATGAATAAATTAATAAATGAAGAAATAAAGTTCATTAAATTTTTAATCCTTCGTTTCTTCTCCATCGTAGTTAAACTGTGAGATGGGTAACGTAGTTTTTGAGAGTAAACTTGAGGTAGGCGCACAGAATGAATGGTTGGGAACCTCTGATCTAACATATAGGACTGCAAAAGCTGATATTCGGAATTGACAGGTCGCAATTTTATTATCAGTATTATTTTCATTGTACTAACAATAAGAAGCGTCAAACAACTGATTGTTCTGAGTTCCATGTTCAGAGTAAAAGACAACTGGAGAAAAAAACATATGCTTGTAATCACTTTTATATAGTGAGTAAAACTCGTATTGTAGGACTCGTAAAGAGAAATTCTGAAGACAGGTGATTTTCTAAGAGTTAAGTTTTTCAGGTTGGCGGCACTGGTTGGTAATGGCATCCAGACGTCATCTGTCAAAGTGAAAAAGTTTTCATTATACTCTGCCATTTCATCGTGGAAAGACTTACGAACGAGCAACGATTGCAAATTATCGAAATTTACTATCAAAATCGTGCTCTGTCAAAAATGTATATCGTTTGTTACGACCATATTATGGTCATCATATTCGACCTGGTGAATCAATAATTCGTGCTGTTATCTCCAAATTTCACACGAAGTTCACTTTGTTGGACATTAAACCATTGTCTCGCATTGCGTACAGTGCGTACTGAAGAGAATATTGCAGCCGTAGCGTAGTGTTAATGATAATGAGGATTGTAAAATGTCAATTCGTCGACGTTCTCAGCAATTGGGCATGTGTTACTCAACCACATTGAAAATTATACGTGTTAATTTGGGTTTGAAAGTCTATAAAATGCAACTTCTGCAAGAATTGAAGCCGAATGACCTACCACAACGTCTAATTTTTGGTGAATGTGCCTTAGAACAGCTTAATGAAAATCCGCTGTTTTATCGAAATAGTGTGTTCATCCATGAGGCTCATTTCTGGCTTAACTTATATGTAAATATAGAAAACAGTCACATCTGGAATGATGAACAGCCACGTGCCATACAAGAATTACCGATGCTTTCCCAAAAAACGACAGTTTGGTGTGGTTCATGGACTGGTGGAATCATCCGTCCATTTTTCTTCAAATATGACCGTGGAAGAAACGTTTGCGTCAACGGCGAACGATATCGAGCCATGATACGCAACTTTTTTTGCCCCAGTTGGTCGAGTTGAACTTCGTTGACATGTGGTGTCATCAAAACGGTTTCACATGCCACACACCTAGTGAAGCAATGGACATGTTGAAGGATGAATTTGGTGAGCAGATTATCTCTCGAAATGGCCCAGTGAATTGGCGTTCAAGATCATGCGATTCGACTCCTCTGGATTATTTCTTGTGGGTTTATGTAAAGTCGTTAGTGTATGCGGATAAAACGATTGAAGCCTTACAGGATAACATAGCAAGCGTAATTCGTGGGATACGCCGAAATGCTCGAAAAAGTGACGCAAAATTGGACCTTCTGAACGGACTATTTTATACGGAGCCGCGGTCAACATGCACACGAAGTTATCTTCAAAATGTAGAGACCAAGTTATGAATATCAATAAAAATTTTCAATATATTATATAAATTGAGCGTTTCATTCGATTTAAAAAAACTTCGCTTAAAAAATCACCCTTATTATCTCATTGACGATAATGAAATGTGATTGCAATATTTGTGAGTATTTACTATTTTTCACAAAAAGCAATTCATATTTGCACTTAAGATAAACATCCAAATTATCAATGATTTGATATTTAATTTAACAAATTGTTCCAACTATATAACTCAACATATTTATTCATATTATCAGCGATTGATGAACTGAACCAACAATCATTAAAATCATCCATATTTGAAATGAATCTGTGTAGTTATAATTGAAATTCTCATTCGAATATCAAAAACATATGAATTTCGAACAATTGATAGAAATTCGAAATGTTCATCTAATTTTCATATTTCGGTTTTGTATGAATAAAACAGGTGGCATTTGATAATTATTCTCTTATTCATTTGTACATAAATTCGGATGAAATCGATATGAAGTTATTTTACTTTTCATATCGTCCTTTGCAATAAATTCTTCGTTTTTATTTTGCTACATAAGCTGTTTGTTGTAATTTGAATGAGAATTGGTTCACATATACTTATACACTTCATATATCATGAAAATTTGATTCACCTTTTTATCGGTCCATGTTTGAAATTATACTTGAGGAGCAGGTCCGCACCAACTATTTTATTATAATTCATTCAATATAATATATTATTTCAAACAAATTCAATGAGTGTTTCATCACTCTACGGCTTCCTTTGTAAAAACGTTTTTTGATTGTTGGATTTCTTTCCATCTCCGGTTCGTAAACCTTGAACTTGGCTACGTCGTTCTGAAGAAAGCCTACAACCTCGATACTTATATATATATATATATATATATATATATATATATATATATATATATATCTATATTTATATATATATATTATATATATATATATATATATATATATATATATATATATATATATATATATATATATATATATATATATATATATATATATATATATATATATTTTTTTAAGTTTTTAGCAATAACAGGCTTCTTTTAATAAGAAGAACTTTATTTTTGTTGACGTTTCGTTGTATAACACAACTTTGTCAAAACTAATTAATAATTGAATTTCATGAATTACTATAGATATCGAAATGTCAAACTCATTTTTTAGAAAAATCAAATAAAATATTTTTTTCACGAAAAAAAATTTCGAAATTTGGAATGAAACTCTCAGAAAACTGTCACTTTCGAAAGTGATAGATTGAATATAAACTTAAATTCAAACACTTGAACTTATGATTTACACCTTATTGGCTACATAGTATGACGCATTTTGTCGTTACAAACGACTTCTTTAGATACTTACAGAATAATTACAACATTTTGAAAAACACAAGTATAAATATCAGGGAATTTTGGGATTCTATGACTTTGGTTTTACCTAAGATATTCCATTCTGAAAAATAATTTCTATTACCTGAAAAGGTTTAACAAGGGTGATTTGCTCAATTCTATCTCTTCGTTGAGCAAATATCCAGAATTTTTAAGCCGATTTATTTCCACTATTTCCCAATAATCTAATTGACTACTTCTCTCTCTATTGTGTAAAATTTTGAAATTCGTATCGAAAGAATTGTTTTCTGTTAATAAATGGTTAGCATAATTCGAATTACTTTTATTATGGGCGAAGCTATATATCTAATAGAGAGAAGTAGTCAGTTGGATTTTTGGGAAATAGTGGAAATAAATCGGCTTAAAAATTCTTGAAATTTGCTCAATGAACAGATAGAATTGAACAATTCACCCTTGTTAAACTTTTTCAGGTAATAGAAATGATTTTTCAGAATGGAATATCTTAGGTGAAACCAAAGTCATAGAATCCCAAAATTCCCTGAAATTTATACCTGTGTTTTTCAAAATATTGTTATTTTTCTGTAAGCATCTGAAGAAGTCGTCTGTAACGACGAAACGCGTCATGATATGCGGCCAATAAAGTTCAATTAAAAGTTCAAGTGTTTGAATTTAACTTTATATTCAATTATAATGGATTTACATCAAGTAAACGCCAACACTATTAAATATTTGAAAGTGATAGATTCGTTGATAATTTGTTAAGCTAGCTCCCTGAGAGTTTCAATTGAAATATTTTGATATTTTGTACGGCCCAAGATTAGGGAATCGAACCCATCATCACCAGTGCGTCGAGAATGTATACAGCCGCTACACTCCTCCTCTCAATCCTTCCAACAGAAAAGATACAATTAATCTTTGAAAAAAAAAGAACCTTTAGCAAGTGAATTAAGCAATCAATAAAATAAAATAAACTGAAGTTGACAAATGAGGAAAACAAATATGAAAAACACATGTTCGAATGAAATAATCTAGTACTGTCACTACACCAAATGTAGTCGAACTTCTAACAAACAAAAGGCGAGTCTTAAGTATGGGTCGAAAAACAATCCTCCCAAAACATTCAAAATGGTGGAAGTAATTCCGAAAACAATTATTCCTTATACTTCCAGAAAAATGAAGAAACAAAATAATAACCCTGAATATAAAAGCCTCTATCAAAGAGTGGTCAAAAATGAAGATATATCTAGACATATTCAAAGATGGAGAGTGCGGTTTTTTATGTATCAAAGATCACGTGTTCTTATCCTGTAGAGCGTATTAATTCTGTTCAGAAATATCGAAATAACGATCAAATGCCAGAAGGATTCAACAACTATCAAATTATTCGAATAAAGGAAACTAATTAATTTCATCTCAAAAAATTACAGAAAACGAAAAATTATATAATTTTGTGAAGGATTCAACACCTTCCAATCACGATGATAATTAAATTGTCCTTGATATGTTTGAAAACGACAGGCAACTTCTTTTCTACAATCAGGTTAACTCTTCGTCATCTTCCAAGCCACACAATACGACAATTAGAGCTACTTAACATCAGCTGCTGGGTAGGACGAACAAATATGAAAATTAAAAAATAACGTTATAGCATATTAATTCATCATAGTGAAACAATAATAATGTGTTGTTTTAGATACGAGTATATTCATACAAAATATTCATCAGAAAATTTCAAATATAATTCAGGACTATTACCAAGAATCATCGGAAATATCTGTTATTATTTCGAAATATTCCTGAATAAGTCGATATTTTCTCCCGGAGAAATATATCTGTGATATTTCCTTCATCAACTATTAACATGTCAAGACAAGAAACGAAAACGATATGAAAACTTTCAGTGTCTTCTATATAATCTGATATCGCTAACACCGAAAAATATGACGTTGTTTCGTATACCTATCAAAGATCTCTCAGTATCCTGACATTCCCATCACATCCACCGCCGACTGAAATTCGCAATTCTCAACCCCATTCCAGCATTTTCTCGTCGCGTCAAAGATTCTCACCAAATAGCTGAAATGTCTGAACTGTCTCCGACAAAAATTGACCCCGCTTTGTCGTTCTTGAGGAAATTTCGGCGGCAGATCGCTCTTGCTAAGGGCTTAGCAATCGCTTTGCGTTAGACCAGCAACAATTCGCGGTATGCCCACCATTCTCGATTAATTTCATTCTGATGGCATTAGTCTCCGACCTGCGACCCCTGTGGAACTGACAATTAATTGGACATCAGGTAACCAACACTTCTTACTGATGGCGTTGCGGTTGGTAGGAATGTAACCAATATAGCAGTTGTTAGAAATTGCCTACATCCTACAGGAAGAGGAATGGCACTAGATGGGGAAGAAGGGATAGATTGTTATGTGTAGACGAATCAGCCAAATTCTCTCTCATATATTATTTACTGTAAAACATTACATTCATTGTACATATTATTACTTTCATTCAATTAATATGGTAATTACAACTAAGAGAAATGCTCTTAAAAGGACTGAATTCCGTTTCGAATCTGATCTTCCATTCAGTACTCGAAGAAAAACATTGGTAAAACTTTACATGGTATGTGATCAAAACTGTGCAAATTTTTATTATCATCATATTCTGCATTTGTAAAGGGAAAAATGGATAGAATGCAGAACATGGTTATAAATGCAGAAGATGATAATAAAGAAAAATTCCACAGTAATAATCACATGCCAAATCTCACGAATAAAATCGTAAATAAATTGAGAAAGTATAATATTAAAATTATTAGCACGAATAGAAGAAACCTTGGTTCATGTTCAGTTAATTATAAAAAGAAACAGGCTATAAATCATAAGAGTAGAGTATATCAGATCAATTGTGCTCAAAGAACATGAATTCTCCATATTAAATAGCAAAAATTCCACGGGATTTTCATCATATTGCATTCACAATAACGATTCCATAGATTTGAACTCAGTGAAATTGCTGCACCCACAAATGAAGAGTAAAACTCTGAATCTTCTTGAACAAGTGGAAATTTCTGATTCACAACTGAGGAAAAAACCAATATTAAACGATCAACTGATACGTACAATGTACGCCACGTCTGCAATATTCTCTTCAGTGCGCACTGTACGTATGCGAAACAATGGTTTGAGGTCCAACAAAGTATACTAGGTGATAACAGCACGAATTGTTGATTCCTCAGATCGGTTATTACGACCATAATATCCGTCGTAACAAACGATACACATTTTTCATAGAGCACGAATTTCGATAGTAAATTTCAACAATTAGTAATCGTTACTCGTTTGTAAGTCTTTACATGACGAAATGGCAGGGTACACTGAAAACTTTTCACTTTGACAGATGACGTTTGGATGCCATTACCAACCAGTGCTGCCAACCTGAAAACCTTAACTCTTAAGAAATCACACCTCAGTAGAGTTGGCTATGTGAAACATGTAGAATATGAAGTCTCCATTATTCTTCAAGAGATAAATGTAATAGAATATTGAAATCGGTGCCTGCATTTTTTTGAGAACGCGAGACAGTTACTGTTCGTGCTACAAGGCACTCTCCAGTTGCGTCTTGTACAAGAGACGAAAGGCATCGACTTCAATTCTCAAATATTCTCTGATGAATCAGAAGACCGAAAAATATTGACGTAAAATAAGTCGTATGCATATATAATGCATAGATTACTATACATCTAAAATCTTAGGAAATAATGGAAGAAATATGAATAGCAACATTCGAAGTGTCACACGTCCTCATTCAAATATCTACTAAATTTTACAGCTCTAGTTAATGAACAATTTCATCTAATTGGGTGATCTCATGTCATCTAGGGTGCGATAGTTGAAACGCCCGGTAAAAATCTTTTTCAGGAAGAACCTATAGTTCGGTATAAAAGGCCTTGAGGATAATTATGACTACAAAATCATCTCTTGTTTACAAATCCTTGTACAGTCACATCATATTCTGTTAGAGTCCAAAGGAATCTGAAACGTGTTATTTTAAAAAACAAGAAAGTGTAAATCAAATTTCTGTGTTTGAATTTGATATTTAAATCTAACATTTTATTATGATAAAATTGCACGAATAAAGAGAATACTATTCAATACATCAGCGACATAATCTTCCAAATTGAAGTCGTTTTGCCAAAATCTGTCTTGGGATTTCGTAACTATATATCTATATTACTATATATCGTAAATACTTGTATTTATTAAATGACACGGAGGTTTCGCTTATCTCTTGGTGAAATATTATGTTAAAAACTATAAAATAAAAATTAAAACACTTGACTTAAGTTTCACTGAATATGTTAAAAACTCTACATATGTTTCGGGTGATTACCCCAATATCGAGAGTATACAATAATACTGAATTTTCAAATGTACAACTTTCACTTATATATCCTAAACCACAGAATTTAGAACTGGTTTCACGGAAAAATCTACCTAGTTATTTTAAAAAGGTAAATTCTTCTTTTTGGCAATCGAAATTTCCAAAACTTCCTGGGATTCAAGAAATGATAATGTTTAATGCAGTATTCAGAAAACACGTATTAGGTTTCAACAGTATTGATTTCTTATATTCATCGATTTTTTTGTATAGAACGTCCATTTGACCTATGTAAAAACTATCACATTCACTGTAAAATATTTTATAAACGCCACTTCTCGAAAACAAGTCCATTTTCTCCTTGTTATTTACCAACAATGAACCCAAATTCTTTTTGTTGGTGCATATTGTATTCGCATTATTTTTATGTGATCTACAAATTTTATTGCTCAGTTTAGGTATATAATTAATTGAATGAAATATTTGTTGTTGTTTTTCTAATTGAATAGAAAAAATTCCTTGTAATAGTATATGTCTCTGTTTATTTTTAATTAGTTGATCAATAAAGAAGGGTTTATAACCATTGTTAATACCAATTGTTTTCATTATACAAACTGCTTGTCTTAAATTATCAGCAGACAACGGAAGCGAAAGTAATATATGAACTAAAGAATGAAAGGCACACATTTTTATTTTTTGAGACCGAAACCAGTTTTAAATTCTCTAGTTTAGGATATATAAGTGAAAGTTGTACATTTTGAAATTCAGTAATATTGTATACTCTTGATAATGGGTTAACCACCCGAAACATATGTAGAGTTTTTGATATATTCAGTGAAACTAAGTCAAATGTGTTAATTTTTTATTTATAGTTTTTAACTTGTATTTATATTATCGTCTTTAAGTGTTTAATACATTTCCTTGCTCTAATAGTTAACATACGTTTTCAATGAAACAATTTTCATTTATTTTGGTTCAGTCATTTGATGAATGAGAAATTATTTCGAATAAAAGCAATGTTAATTGTGAACAACGCCAACAAACTTTTTTGCCAATTAATTCTACAACGCAGAACGTCTAGAATTTCAAACGAAACCGCCACATCAATAATTAAAACGTCAGATTCATCGAAAGTTTTCAGTGAAGCGGAAATTTCTTATTCTGAGCGCGGTGTCATCCAATTCCACAGTAGCGCGATTTACTCGCACTTGTATTTCACACCCTTGTGGGTGTTAGACATTCCAATGGCGGTCCACTTTTGTGGACACCGACATGCTATACACCACTTTAATTTACTGCTTCCCAGGTATAAATCAATCCCCGGTCTGTTGCAGTTTTGTAACTGTTTGTACAACGCCACCGTTTTAATTACGGAGCACCAAAGCGCAAACAACAATGTCGCTGGCATGTTATTTCCGAAAAAATATTTTCGGCCCTTTGTTCATGCTGAAATATGTACACGACGTGCCTTTATCGGGCAAGAGTTAATGGATAACGAACTGTACTAGGGCATTTCGGGATTTGTAGCAGGATTTGGTCGTCATCGGTTGCAGTTCCGTTTCCTGTCGGTCAGTGGCGTACCACGAAAAAGGAGAGAGTTGATCACCCAAGGATTCGTCTTATCATAATATACAATATTTCAAATTCTTAGCCAAGTGGAACAAAATTGTCTAGTTCAGCTGAGGAAAACAAGTCGAATTTCATGATTTTCAGTTATAATCCCGTCTAACTAGTCGAAATTCCGAAGTTGAAACTTGGACCATGTTGGCTCAAAAAGGAGCTCTTCAGCCGGATGTTAAGGATTTTCTGGAGAAGCCACGTTATCAACAATTACGGTTCAAGCCGAATAAATAAGAAAAAGGAAGTAATGCACAAAGTTGAAGGGAGATATTTAGTGTCGAATAAATGATAAATAACAAACTTCGAGATTCGAAGATTAAGAAAGAACAATATTAAAATCATTTGCACTAAACGAAGAAATTTTGGGTGAATTTACAGTTAATGAAGAAGATACAACTTGAATACTTCCTCTACGTATTTTATAACTGTTAAGATACATTTGGGAATGAGTGTATTTAAAGGACGTTAATAGGATAATTATCAGTTTTCCTGTATATGAATGGCTGTAGCTGTAAGTATGCTCATTTCTCTAAACTTGCCTCTACATGAAGCATCATATTTCAATCTTAAAATGATACGCAGAGCTCTTTTCTGTAGAACGTTGACATTTTTCATGAAGCTACTATTTCCAAAGAACATAGAAGCATATCGAAGTCTTGATTCGAAAACTGCAAGATAAACCACTTTCAACGTGGACTAACTGAAATACTTCTCCATAACTTTCAGAGAGAAGCAGGCAGAACTCAAATTGGTACACAGCTGTGTTATGTGTGCATCCCATTTCATAGATTCATCAAGATATATGCCAATATATTGAAATTTTGATGGGTTTTGAATTTCAATGACCCGACCCTTCGTTTCAAACGGTTTAGGCGTTGTAATACTAGAGTGACTTGTCTTGAATAAACTTGCAGTAGTTATTTCTTCATTCATATGTACCTTCTTGTTTTATTCTATTGATAAGGTAACTTACTATTGTTAAGTTCACGACATAAAGGAGTCAAATATATGATTTTAGGAAATAGAAAACAGTCTGTATTAAATTAAATATTTTCTTATTGCTACCGAATCACCTATTTGAAGAATTTCATCCATAAATTTGAAATTAATTAAATAAAGTTGAGGGGTAATAAGAAATACTTGTCTAAAAAGCACTGACTGAATAATTCTTTATTCGATTAGTTTCGCCTTTAACAGAATTCTTGATAATGCCGTAAAAGGCGAAACTAGTCGAATAAATAATTTTTCAGTCAGTGATTTTTAGACAAGTATTTCTTATTACCTCTCACTTAAATATGAATTATCCCAGAATTGATTAATCGTCAATTGAATTTATAAATAAAGGTAAATAAATCCGTAACAGATTCACTAAATAGTAACAGATACGAACACGTATAGGGATCTTCTTTCTGCCACGGATATCCGCGGATAAAGATAGGGCGCGGATAATATCCGGCACGTAACTAGTTCTGACATCATAATAGTGTCGGATATCAAACGCAAAACGAACGATAGAATTATTTTCAAAGAAAAAACATGAATGCGCGTTAGAAATAAATACTAACTTGAAATATGCTTGAATATAAACTTAAATTCAAACACTTGAACCTATGATTTACACTTTATTGACTACATAGCATGACGCGTTTCGACGTTACAAACGACTTCTTCAGATGCTTACAGAATAATAACAACATTTTGAAAAACACAGGTGTAAATATCAAGGAATTTTGGGATTCTAAATGTTCGTTTTGAATGAAAAATTAAAATTATGTTCACTTAAAAATGTTTTGACTTTTAGACTGATGGTTCCAAAGTATGTTAAACTATTATATGTACGATTTCTATCCGACTGATAAAGACATACTAATCGTAGAGCTTTCCGATAGAGTTTTTTGTCAAGAATTTTGGACACTAAGTGTCGAAAATTTTACTTAAAAAGTCAAAACTTTTTAATTAAACATAATTTCAATATTTCATTCAAAACAAACAATAATTTATCGAGACAATAAAAACAAAATATAAATAGAAGACAAATCAGGTGTTTCAAACCATTTGAATTGTGGAACATGTCCCGGTATATATATATATATATATATATATATATATATATATATATATATATATATATATATATATATATATATATATATATATATATATATATATATATATATATATATATATAGGTAAAACTAGTAGAAATTTCGGAACTAGAATACAAGAACCTAAATATAGCTCCGCGCATAATAAAAGTAATTCGAATTATGCTAACCATTTATTAACAGAAAACCATACTTTTGATACGAATTTCAAAATTTTACACAATATAGAGAGAAGTAGTCAATTAGAAATAGTGGAAATAAATCAGCTGGAAAATTCTGGAAATTTGCTCAATGAACAGATAGAATTAAACAATTCACCCTTGTTAAACCTTTTCAGATAATAGGAATTATATGTCAGAATGGAATATCTTAGGTAAAACCAAAGTCATAGAATTCCAAAATTCCTTGATATTTATAATTGTGTTTTTCAAAATGTTGTTATTATTCTGTAAGCATCTGAAGAAGTCGTTTGTAACGACGAAACGCGTGATGCTATGTAGTCAATAAAGTGTAAATCATAAGTTCAAGTGTTTGGATTTAAGTTTATATTCAATTAGAATGGATTTACATCAAGTAATCGCAAACACCATTAAATAATCACTATGCGTTCTGAATTCTGATTCGTCTTCTGGCTCAATGATATGTATTTTGTATAGAGTTTGGTCAGGCTTTTCATCACAATTGTTTTCTGCACCTCAAGTTATCGAGAAATGATTTCATATCAATTCTTCGATATAGGTTTGAAAGTCTTTGCACTCATCAATCTTGAAAGACAATCGCATCAAACGAGATTTACACGTAAGAATGCGACGAACGAAATCAAGCGAGTAATAAGCTGTTGTAAATTTTTTACGAGCGAACAAGATCTCTGAGGATTTCAGCAAATCCAATTTTCTCGTTCGTTTCCTCTTGCCTGTAAGAATTTTATTTCATTGTTATATGATGCTGAAATAAACTAACTTGATTCTGGTGTTTATTTTACATGAAATAAGGTGCTTAGTTTCATAGCCCTTAATATGATGTTACAAAATATGCCAGAATGAACGGTTATCAGATCTTGGAATGTTTGATGGTTAAGTGAAATGATTTTTCATTTATCCATTACCGCCTTGGTAACTCAAATCTATGGTTCTAGTTTTATTCATAACGAAGTTATTGGCGGTCGAAAATAGCACGAACTGTCTTGAGGAAAGGACTGTCCACTTTTTGATCGTTTTGGCGAAGACAGTACCTTGCTTTTAGATAGGATAACTGTACACAGTGGGTGGATAAATTTATCATTGTTCATTATTATTATATAATATCGTATTATAATAATAAAATATCAGAGATGAATGAAAATATCGACAACTAGCTGACCCGGCGGACTTTGTACGTCCATTAGTTTTTCTATGAATATTTTTCAAAAACCGGAAAGACTTGTTCTACTGTTTGTGCTACCCTATCTTGTTTTTAATATTTATCTCGTGTACAACCAGGACCTTCGAACCCACTTACGAAGTGACTGCAATACTTCCTGTTATTTCAAATCAGTCGAGTTATCAAAATATTCCAATATTAACACATTTTACATTGAATTAAATTAAACTGTTGACCTAATGTTTCACGATTATATTTAACAACATGAATTAGTCGACATGTTTCGAGCGTGAGCTCATTTTCAAGACTCAAAATGAGTCTCAGTCGCTGTATTAACACGTTTGAGGTATTGAAACCCATCCGTTCTATAGTTGAACGGCATATTCCTAATTTGGTAGCAAGTACTTGTCCCTTATATCTCATCATTAATTATATGAGATATTTGCTGGATATTAGTGAAAAATGATCAGAATTTAGTCCATTCCGAGAAACCAATGAATATAGTGGCTCTGGTAGCTGTACCAATACGTCTATTTTAATCGACACTTCGCTCAATATTGTCGCATCATTGCTAGTATTTTCTTAGTAATAAAAATTAAACTTTGTCTTGCAATATGGACACACAACGTTCATTGGTCTAATAGCAGCGATTTGCTGTGAGCTGTAATTTTTTTATATTTAATTGAATGCAGGTCGATAGGAGTTAAATGAAACCTTTTCATATTGTTCATTTCGATTACATTGATTCAGATCAACTTCATTCCGAGCTTCGAGTTGCTTGTCAGTTTGTCTTGCTCTTTTATATCTTCGACTTGCTTCATTGCGAGTTTTGCGACTTGAGTTTGTTCATCTAATAGCCAGCATTTTAAAAAACGAGATTTCAACAGTTTTGAAGAAAACAATGTATTCTCCTTTATAATCAAATATACCACGTGCTATGTTAGTAACGTGTATGTTAGTCTTTTCCAACTTATAAAATTTTATTTTGAATTAAAGTTTTGATAGTAGTCATGATAGCTCTGAACTAACCGTGATGTGCAATAAGATATTCAGTTCTTTCACATCCTCTTTTTGTGAATTAATAATTATTTCTTACTTATATTATTAATGAAGTATTCTTAGAATTTTATAATTTTATAGCCAATTTTTTGAATTTTCAACCCTGGGCAACTTAATTATCTTTGTACAAAAAAACATATTAAAATTTGTTATAGGTTATGGCCTCAAGGTGCCGCTGTAACCGACTTCTTTATTACGTGCCATTCAGTCAAATGTCAGACTTTCAACTCATTTGACATTTGATGGTAAAGGAAATCAAAGAAAACTTTACCCACGTATAACATGTAATATTCCTGAGTAATTGAAATTTGATACGCGCGAGTAATTGATATAAGTTACTCGCGCACTTTTGATAACGCGCAATACGGGATTTATCACGCACTGCGATACTTATCTCGTACGCTAGCGGATGTGGGGAGGTATATCCTCTAGGTAGTCGAGGACATCGTCTTGAGGCTTCTAAAGTGCTTGCAGGATCCGTGCTAGTAGGAAGGAGAGTTTGATTTTTGATTTTCTGCGAAGAACGCATCCGCGTCTGTTCCATGGGGCCGTCAGCGTGGCTTGGGCTTCCAGATTGGGTTCGTTGAGAGTGCGTTGGGCGTAATGAGCTTGGAGCTTTTTGATGTGGGTGAAAAGTGGGGGTATTTTGGCTATTTCATGGACCAGAATAGACGGAAATTGTCTAGGAAGTCTGAAGATGCTGCAGCAGATAGCTCTTTCGCAGCTTTCGATAGCCTTCACTACACGTTTCGAAAGAGTGGAGTAGAGCAAGAATCTGTACGCGAAAACAGGGTGAATGAATGTCTTGTATGTGTTGAAGAGAGTCCGGGGATCACACCCTCGGATTCTACCTCGAAGTGCATTCAGTAGGTTTGCTCGATTTCGGACTTTTTTGAGCGTTTTGGTCAGATCGATATTCCAGGAGTTTCACTTTGAAAATTTTACACCCAAGTAAATGATTTCATCTTGTAGTCGGAGGTTTGCACCACAAAGCGACAATCGAACGTCATTTTCTGAAAATTTGCAAGATTTTGTGTAGTTGGAATGGTGGAAGAGTATGGATTGAGTTTGCTAGGCTTGGGTGTAGTTTTCCATCTGCTAGTCCAAGCACAGTAGACATCTAGTTGCCTCAGAATTTTGCGATTGCTGTAGTCTTTTCCTGACACTAACAAACACAACAAAAAAATAGTGAAATCGGTAAAACCATTCACGCGTGATGGCGTGGCCAAGTGATAGTAGGGGTTGTTTTTTATATATAAAGATTCGGTGTTCATCTCATTTATTGATAATTCTCACAAATTTGCTTCTTCATGTACTAAGGCACCTTCCTCTTTTGTAAAACATGTAATTTCAATGCCAGTTCTTGATGCACAATCTTTGTTACAGTGTCATGTCCTTTTTTCTTCCGTAGGTGCGAATATTTGACATCCCTTTTTTATATGTTGCATTGTCTTTGATCTTTGTCAGCCGTATCGAATTCCACTATATATGTATCCGTATATATTATTATAACAATTGTTCTCCATAAGGGTAGAGCTTGAATTTGAATTCGCAATAGTTAGGACTTTTGATTCATCTTTTATGCTTCTCAAGAAAAGTTCATCCACTCAGAAGGCTCTTTCTTCCAATCATGTGTCCATTTTATCGCACGAAGATCACACTCAGTGCGATCTTTTTATCTTGATCTGTTTTAGATCTTTTTGGATCTCTTTTGGTCATTCTGTTCCGCATTCACTCCAATAATTATATCGAGTATTATATGGAGTACTTTCTTTGGTAGTCTGGACTGCTTAATCCTATAGACAATCCTCTCGTTTTTGTATTTATCTTTTGATGAAGTTCATTCTGAGTCTTTTCATCCGAATGCCGTTTCTATTGATTGGCTTTTCTATTGGTTAACTTGTTCTGAAAATTTTTCGTTCTTGTTTTTCTATTTCTCTAATTCTGAATTGCTGTCAATAACCATTTTATTAGCTTATCAGATTTCTTCTGGAAGAATATTCGTGATATAACTCCTCGATTTGGCTCCTATCGAAATGCACTCTTCAATATAGTACGCCCATGTTAGCTGGAAGGCCCTTCGGAGTTTGATAATTCTATGTTCGTTAGCGATTCGGTCTAAACCTGAGGGCTGTATAACTTTCCGAGGTACTTAACATGGCCGACTGGCAGAATTTCACCGTGTTTGTGGTTAGAGAAGATTTATTCTTTGGTTTTCTTTTCATGTATTTGGTTTCATCATAAGACATTTTTAACCCCGTTTTCGGCGCAATTTCATGTAGTTTTCCTATGGCGAGAATGGCATCAGTTCTCTTGTCTGTGATAATCGCAATATCGTCTGCAAAAGTGAAACATTTGACATTTATTAAATTTTTTTGATACCTACTTGTATGCCGTTCATATGACGTTCCCATTCCGTAATGATATATCCGTATATATATTATTGCATGTACATTCGTACATATTCTATTAATATTATTTTCATTTCAAACTTCACCATCTGAAACGTATGTGGAAAAACAACTTCTGTGTTCCATAACCAGCAGATATGTCCGTTCTTTATAAATACATTGTTCATGGTAAACGCCAACATCCAATTTCCATATACGTAATCCCAAAAGATTTCCTAATAAAGTTGCAAATCCTATGATGTAACTTCAACCTGTCCTGGAAAATGTAATATCGGGACAAAATTGTCCGTCGCAGTACGGCGACCTGCTTATCTCCAAGTTTATACGTTATGTTGTGTCACGCAGAGTGAATTTTGGCGGGCGGTCAGGATATATGGAAATTAAGCCGCATTGTGCTCCGTAATAGCCTTCGGAGCTGACGTTATGAGGTTATGACCAATTTCTTCATCTATTTTACAAATCTAATAGCCAAGCTGGGTCGAGTTGGCCGGATAAGCCCGATGGATATGGCTTGGTCGCGTCCGCGCTCATTTGAAAGTTAACGAGATTCGAATAGAGCTGTATCATAATGTCAACGAAATACGGAAGTTTTCTGTAATGTGGGTTCGAGGGGAAGTCAACACGGCAAATTGGACCTTAGAGAAGCTCGAAAACAATGGCTTTGTCTACTCAGGAATAATGAACGTAACATAATCCCTTGAGAAATTGATATTAAAAGTATACTTGAACGAATAGGAGATCTGAAGTTACATGTATTAGTCGTAAACTATGAAATACTGAGATTTCTTTTATTTTTTGATGAGTTTTGATCATCCTTTGATATTGTATCAACAGAGGGTTGCCTTTTATGTTCCGGGATTTAGCAACCCTAGTGTTGAAATCTGGCAACTGTCAGCTCTATGGTAAAGTTGGTCATTTTTCAGGTTGAAGGTACTCAGAACGAGCGCTATTCGTGTATACGAGTTTTTCTGGAAATTGTGAACAGAAGAAGTACCCTTGAGAGAATAAAAGCACGTGTTCTTGATACACAGAAAACCGCACACTACATATTTGCGTAAGTCGAGGTATTTTCCATTTAGTTTCGATTATTGTTTGATGGAGGCTTTTATGTTTTAGGGTTTCTATTTTTACTTTACTTTTACTTTACCTTGCTTTTGTATTTCGCCGTTTTTTCTTTGAGTACTGGAATTATTGATAATCTCCATTTTGAGAAGGTTTGGCAGAATAGATCTTTGAGCCTAAAGCTGGAAGTTTGATTGAACTGTTCAATTTACATGCTGAAGATTCCTTTTTATTTTATTATTATTATTATTATTATTGGAGTTATTTTTATTGAGTTATTGGAAAGCGCCCACGCGATCTTTTTCCCTCGACTTTCCCTTGGACCACAAATCGTTCGATAGAGTCTTCGTTTCGGGTTATATGTCCAAATAATTTGAGGATTCGCAGCTCAAAACTCGACGATAACCTCTCTTCGATGTTTGTCTCCTTCAGAATCGAGACGTTGGTTCGATGTGCAGTCCACGGAATTCTGAGCAAACATCTTCAGCACCACATTCCTAACGCATCAATTTTGCGACGATCTTGCATACTCTTCATGTCCTCTTGGCTAATGGAAAACTAATTTATCTTTTATTTGTTTGATTGTTTTTGCATTTCACATAATTAATTTTCTTTCATATTTGATATATATGTGTAGTAACGGTGGAAGAACACGCGAGCGCGAAATATGAGATAAACAAGTGAACAACGCGCAGATTCCTCTTCGTACCGGACCACCGTACGAAGAGAAGGAGTAACGAGAATAAGGACCGATGAGTATAAAATCAGGTGCACGACGCCTAGAACGCCAGTTTACTGAAGGTGTTGACTTCAGAGAACTCTTCCCTGGAGACTGGGTGTTGACCAGTTGCCTCTACCCTTCCTTTCCTGTTCTCCTGGAGGTGTTGACTCCAGAGAACTTCTCCTTGGGACCGAGTGTTGATAGGTCCTTTTACTAGCTCTCTCGGAGCTGTTGACTCTGAAGAGCTTCTCCGTGGACCAAGTGTTGATCGGCTCACTTCCTTGTCCCTGATCCGTCTCTCGGAGTTGTTGACTCCGAAGAGCTTCTCCGTGAGCAGAGTGTAAATCGGCTCATTTTCTTGTCCATCACCCATCTGTCCAGAGGTATTGACTCCCTGTGACGTCGTTTTTCTTTGCAGGTCGTGGTTCGACCACGTAGAAGGTCTACGAAGAAGCGAGGAACGCTTTCGAAGAGTCGAAGGTAAGAGCATATATGAATCGTACCGTCTAGATTTTATTGTTGAATTATTTTTTGGTTCAATTATTATTTTGTATAAATATTCTAATTGTAAATAATAAAGAATATTTTTATTTTTGGATTATCCATGTGTTTTACTGGCCTAATCTGAGTCGACAAGAAAAGTCCATTACAGTGTATCTATATAAAATCATATCATTATTTATTGAACCAAGTGGTTATTACTGTTAAGGAGAACTAAGATTAAAAACATCTTAGTTCTCTTCTTTTCTCTCAGAAGATATCTGGTGGAGTTGTTGTTTGATTCACTAGAAAACCAATTGAATTGTATCGATATTTTAAACCTCTAGCCTGGGATTGAATTTTTCTTACTCTAATAACCCACCCCATTTTCACTGTAGCTAACTGTGGTATGGTACAATTCGTTTACTTCTAGTTCTCACTTAGCAGTCACTCAGATTTTGAACCAGAGTTTAATTGCAGATATATATCTTGTGTGTGTGTGCGAGATCCAAGATGTATACAAATCTATAGACTAGATACCAAAAGTAGGATATACATTGAAGGAGGAGATTGAACGCTGCATGAAAGAAATTCAGCCACTTTCATGCAGAATGGTCATGGAAAATTTCGACAAAGCAGTGCATATACGTATTCAAAGCCAAATATGTCATTTTGTCGATGTATTATTTCCTAAATAACCTTGAACTATATACTTTATGATTCAAGAAAAACTTTTAATCGAAATACTAAAAACTGTGTTTTCTCTTCTATTCAAATCTTGTTTTAGTTTTGGAACAGCGTTAGTTGTGCATATTCTCAGAAAACCAGTTACAGTGCAATCAGACCTTACAGCGATTGAACTCGAAATTCATCAGGGGTAAAGTGGGAAACGTTGGTGACGTCGTAAACCTTTGAAGCTGCGTGAAACTAATCAAACTGGCTGAACGAAATTTCCGAATTTGCGACGCCAGCATCCTCACAATTTCAGCTTATGATTAACACAGTTTTACACGTGACCCGAATGCACACTGCCTGATATTAATTACATAGTTTATTACGTCCATATTCAATATCTTGGCTAACAACAATAAGCTGCCTGGTCCACAGAGCAGCCTTATCAGCTTGTTAAAAGCAGTATAAATTCCGTCGACAACGTCACGTGTATATTATTCTGGACTCTTTATGGGCACATATTGTAGGGATGGACGGTCCCAACTCATTTTAGATTTTCGGCCCCGAAGTTAACTATAGGAATTTATTACTGAATTGGGTGAAATATGGGGATTATGTGGAAGCCTTTTCTTGAGTTATAGCGCTTTGGTGGATACAAAAAGTATATGTTGGTAGCATGATGAAAATCCCCTAATTTTATCATCTGAAAAATAAATGTCACTCGAAACATGATGAACTCTTTCTGGAGAATTAAATTTGGGGACAAATGATTTTTTTCTCTGTAGCAAATGATATATGCATTTGAGCATTCCTACTTAATTTTCATTAAGTCGGAGTTTTTATCAGGTAAGTTACACATGTTGAATCAGTAGTTCTCAACCAGAATAACCTCGAAGAAACGTCAAAAGGGAGGAAGTAGTTTGTTATTCAAATTAATATTGAAGAAGACATTCAGTTTTTTATTGATAGAGATTTAAATATATTGAATAAAAACCCTTGGCTCGGTTTCACAAAATTTATAATAAGTATGACAATTGTTGATGTGTTACCCCATTTTCAAAAGTTAAACTGATCAACATTTTTTAGGTCATTATATAGGTAGAAGTATTAAATTAAATGTTAGATTCATCAAATAAAAAAAAGATCTCAAATTAAGAAATTGAGGAAAGTAACAATGGTAATAAGCTGAAAGTAAGTTGATCTTTTAATATTGTTTTTTCCTTCGTTGCGAACCAGAAATTTCAACTTGTTCAAAAAGATCCAGAATTTTACTCTTCATCTGTGGGTGCAGCAATTTCAATGAGTTTGAATCTATGAAATTGTTTATATGAATGCAATGGGTTGAAAGTCCTGAAGAATTTTTGTTATTCAATATGGAGAATTTATGTTCTCTCATTCTGGACTTCTATTTCTCTGGAGTTTATCTCTATTCATTCATCTGGGGTTTTATATGATACATTAATCAATGTTCCACCAAGAGATCAGCGAACATTCAATCATATTTATTAAGTGAAATCATTATAATAAGTTCTTTATTTTCAACAACATTTGTGGCCGTATATCAGCAATAACACGGCGAATATTGTCTTCCAAATGGTCAAGCGTTGTGGCTTATCAGCAAAGACCAATGGCTTTACATAGCCCCACAGAAAGTAGTCTAGCGGTGTTGAATCACAAGATCTTGGAGGCCAATTCACAGGTCCAAAACGTGAAATTAGGCGGTCACCAAACGTGTGTTTCAATAAATCGATTGTGGCACAAGCTGTGTGATATGTTGCGTCATCTTGCTGAAACCACAGCCCCTGGAGATCATGGTTGTTCAATTCAGGAATGAAAAAATTAGTAATCATGGCTCTATACCGATCACCATCGACTGTAACGTTCTGGCCATCATAGTTTTCGAAGAAGTGCGGACCAATGATTTCACCAGCCATAAAGCGCACCAAACAATCAGTTTTTCTGGATGTAAAGGTGTTTTCTATACACTTGAGGATTATCTTCACTCCGAATGTGGCAGTTTTGTTTGTTGACGTAGCTATTCTACCAGAAGTGCGCCTCATTCTTCATCGCTTCATCATCGATACGTATTCCGCACAGAACCATTATTTTTGAAATAGAATTGCACTATTTGAAAGCGTTGTTCAGGCATGAGTCTATTCATGATGAATTGCCAAACCAAACTGAGAATAAATCACTTCTCAGCTGTTGAATCGGTCGCCATCTTCAACAGTAATGCCAATTTGAAGTTCTATACCTCTGAAAGAAACAACCTTCATAACACCCAATTACAGAAAATACTAACATAATGTTGAATACTAACTGAATAATTAAAATGAAAGAGATATAACAAAGAGCTCAATCTGATCTAAAAAAACTAAAATAGTACCTAATAAATATTAGCATTTATTGCAATATTACAAAGAATTCATTCTCAATCAATTCATTTAGTGAATTCCCTCTGTTTACATAACTCCTATTAATAACTCATATGGAGTCAAACTGAATGTCACAATCATTGCAACTCTATTCAATGTAGACTCCATAAACCAAATGGGGGATTGTATTAGCGAGTTGGTACTTTGAAGTCTCTAGGTGGAGTAATTCAGTATTACGAGAATTTTGCCTAGGAACACGAAATTTCAAAGCGGACAAAACAGGAGGGCAATCAATACTATTGTGCAGTAATGTGTGCAACAATTTGAGTAATAAAGTTTCTCTATTGCTTCGCAATGAGATTAAACTAAATCGACTCAATAATTGGTTATGACTGACTCACAACCAATGAGTGGATAAGCTCTCTGTGGATAAAATTTATCCTCAAGTGAGAATTATTCCTATAGTAAGAATTTCAAGAACCTTCTCTGAAGGGCCTCAAGATCACAAATTATCACATTATATAACAAATATTTATGATATCTATCTGACATGATTACTTAAGCTTCATAACCATGAATTTTTATCCTCAGAAAATCATCTCTTCGAAATTACATCTACACTCAAGATATTGTCCATTTACCTGGAGATAATTAACGAGATGAACAGACAGGTGATGATTCCTGTACACATGTCTCAGTACACAGAAATTTCGAACGTTCTAGAATAAACAGTAACAATCTAGAGCGTTACATTATTAGAATTTTTTGGTTAAGTTCTGATATGCGTAATATAAAAATCCCAGAACTCATTTTCAATTGAATCAGTCCAGACATTTAGCAGTAGTTCAATGACGTACACACGCATGTTATAATTGAAATAATAAATGATAGGTTGAAATTATATTGCTACTACGAATTGACATATAAACTATCCTCTCCGGCAAGTTGGATTAAACTGTACACAGTGTGCAAAATTTCATTGAAATCGAGTCAGTAGTTTAGGAATTCATTGCAGACAAACAACGTGACATGCAATTTATACATATTAAACTTAATAACTTCATCCATCAGTATTTGCTCAGAATATTATATAATATATCAACTTACAGATTATTCATAAGCTTCTCAAACATCATTTCAGTATTAGAAATGTTGACTCTAATCACAAATTCATGTTTCGTGTTGTATTATTGATATTTGTGTTATAAGAAACACATATATCACATTGAATTCAATAGCATTGATATTGAAATCATCAACATATCTTTTATATAATGAAATATTTTCTTCCAAATCTTCATTACATTTTCATCTAATAATTCCATAACTAATTGTGCAATGACACTTGCTAAAGGACTGTCCATGGCGACACCATCAATTTGTTGATAATATTCATTTTTATATGGGAAAACATTTGCGCCCAAAGTGAATTTTACTGCTTCTATACATGAACCAAAACAATATTTCAATATATACATTCTGGATAAGTATATAAAACTCAACTATGTGGTTTGTTTATATGTATGAATAAATCACACTCAATTGAGTCATCTGGCTTACCATGAGTTTTTCAGAGGTTTCCTCATGGTACGAAAGATCAAAACTACCAAAGTGAATACTAAGCCTGAAATATTCCTCTGAAGACTAAAGAAACTAAAAAGCCAATTTGATTTTTTTCAAAAAAATACGTTTGACATTCGATATCTATGGTTGTTCATAAAATTCAATTATTCATTAAATTTGACAAAGTTGTGATATACAACAACATCAACAAAAATAATGTTTTTAACATTGAAAACAGTTGATTGTTATTGCTAATGGATATATATAGTTTTCCAAATGGATATATTTGTAATACGCTTTGAGAGATGGACGTGAATTGTTTTTTGGAGAAATTTTAAATATTTAAGTATAATTGTCAATATAGTTCTTTGTTTGTCACCTATGAACTTTTGTTCCGAAGTATTTATATTGTGCGAGCATATGACATATATACCAGTTTGATAAAGGTTAAAATAATAACCGAAACGTAATTTTTTAAATAAACTAATATCATTTTGTTTCAATTGAACCAAAAAACCCAAGATTCAAATTTATACTATATATATTTACATATATATATATATATATATATATATATATATATATATATATATATATATATATATATATATATATATATATAGATAAATAGGTCATTTCGCGACCGTGCGATACTCATGTAGAATATATATATATGTATATATATATATATATATATATATATATATATATATATATATATATATATATATATATATATATATATATATATTTTTATTTTGAAAGTTTTTAGCAATAACAGTTTTTTTGATATGAAAAAGTTTAGTTTATTTTTGTTGACGTTTCGTTGTTATATTACAACTTTGTCAAAACTAATGATTCAATGGATTAGTTTTGACAAAGTTGTTATATAACAACGAAACGTCAACAAAAATAAACTTTTTCATATCAAAAAAGCCTTCCAAAATAAAATATCTTAAACAGGCAATAAATCAATTTCAAGAAATAGATATACATATATATATATATATATATATATATATATATATATATATATATATATATATATATATATATATAGATAAATAGGTCATTTCGCGACCGTGCGATACTCATGTAGAATTTAGGTAACGGCAATAATCGGTCTGGTGAAGTGTTCAAAAACTCATTTATTCATAACAATTCCCGATAATACTCCATTTGTTTGGCGTCTTCTTCAGGAGAAAAGACAAGAATGAGAGTTCTTGTAATAACAGAACTAACATCATTCAACAAACTTCCCATATTTTGTTTCGACTCATACATGAATAAATATTCGATCCTACATGAATAAATACTTCATCAGACCGATTATTTCCGTTACCTAAATTCTAAATATATGTAGACTCAAAATTGTTATAGCTTAGGATGAAAAAGAGATGACATGTGATTTTAGAGTAGCAAAATTATACACATACTCTGACATTTTGTATATAGGAAATCAAAAATCACATTGAAGGGATCTTTACAAAAATAGACCCTCCATGAAGTTCTAGCAAGTTTACCCACTTTCTCCTGATATTTTCATCCTTTGGTGAGAGAAAAGGAAATGAGGTTGTTGCTGGACATTGAATGCGGTCTATCGGAATTCACACATCGAGAGAAAATAGCATTGAAACTGGAAAGCGGCATAAGTCTTTTCGTACGACTTTGAAGGACAATTATTTTTGATACTAAATTCAAGTATTTTAATCATTACAATCTGGTCACAGTGGTCCAACGAGCATTTTTATGTTCCTCTAATTGACAACTGTCTAACTTGAAGTATACAAGTACTTATCAGCATTTTTCACTTTCTATTCTTATATGAGAGTTACATTAAAACTTAAGTAACTCATTATTACACAAACCAAGCGACGTCTTTCAAATTTCAAATCTATATCTCACTTCGCTTACTGATGGTGCTAATTGTCGTCTGGAGATTTTCAGTCCCTTCTGCGATGTTTCTTTTCACTGACTTTCGTCAATTATCTCACGGTATCATCACCAAAAGTGGCAAAATATCAATTTGAAGTAGTGGTATATCACACGTGTAAATCAGATTCAGTACTCACCCTAACACGTTCCCCTGAAGAACACCCGCATTGATCGGTTACAGCTGAGAAAATGGTCTTTTGTTTTGTTCTGTGACATGTTTCAATGAAATATCGAAAATCCAAATGATTATTCGTACAAATTTTCATTCACTTCGAAATTTGATGAAATAATTCTATGAGTCTTTTCAGATAATAAGCACCCTTCTCATCAATTTTATTCATCGAATCTATTTCAACCTCAACAATTAATATATTATGTTGAATTTGGCTACGAATTCAATAGAAATAATTACACTGTTTGTGACAAATTCAATAACACCGCATTTCAAACCGAACACCGACGCCGTAATCATAGAGCGTTCTACACAGCATTCCTGAGCACTCAGGTGTAATGGCAACAGTTCCAATTCGAATGTAGGGAAATACGTGTAATCCATGTTAAATGGGCTGACAATTATTCCTAAGTGGCCAATGCATGCCATTTTATTACAAAGATTAAAGCCATATATTATCCAAAAGATGCATGAAAATTTCATTAACTGAACCGTTTTAGTTCCTGTTCACATTTCGGTAAATTTTTCGGCAAATTGCAGTTTCGATGAGGATTTTAATGTATTTTTGTGAATTAAATTGTCGGGTAGCTTGTATTATATCTGATAACACATCGCCATTCTTCAAAGTAATGATTTTCATCAAGAGTTTTATAGAATATAGGGGAAGAGGAGAGATAATTTTGAAGTTATCAAGAACCAAATATACACTCTACAAAAATTCATCGTTTTAGAATTTAATCGGTTTCGAATTCATCCGTTGACATCATCAAGTAATCAGTGTTCTACGTAGGACTTGAGTTGTAAGAATGATTGAAGCGAAAATGATCAGTAGTAAAATGGAAAAATTCAAAAATGTTTCAAACATCGGTGAGAAAATATTTGACACTAGCAAAGGTTATAGCACGGCCGACTTCAAACAGGCCATGAAATGAGTATCTGGCAACAGTGGCGACGGTGGGCTATTGAATATTACTACCCCGACGTTATTTGAGCTTGTATACTAATGCAAATAAGACGCTTTTCGAAACTTTTGCAGTTGAATGATTTGAGTTTTTAGTATTAATTTTATATTTTTTATTGTATATATTGTAATACATGTGTTGAAATCTCAACATCAATTTATAAAAAACAATGTGTTCAGTGTGCTTACCGATTACAGTGAATGGAATCAAATTGATGTTGTTTGAGTTTTTCATAGTTTGAAATTGAATATTTTACGGATTCAGTATTAGTCCTCTATAAGTCAATTTTGTATGGTGTAATATAGGTGCTAGTGATGAGGGTTTGTGGATAACAAAACATCCAATTACAAAAACGAAGTGTTTTGTGAATCGAATCGCAATCAAATTTGTGTTGTGTTTTGAGTAAGGATTAGATACAAATAATTGTTTCGTGAAATATAATGTACAGGATAGGTGACTCAGTAGGTTTTTAGCTAGAAATAGGTAAGTTTCTAATAAGTATATTCTCTTAAAATGACAAAAAATTTTAAATTCCTGGTTGTAAATCAAATTATATATTGATTAAAATTATACCAGCACCCTGAAGGCCAGTGGAAAACTAGTATAGACCGTCGGATTCCCCAAAAATGAATTCTCAAGAAGTAAATAGATGAAATCTATACCACAAGGGCTGTAACGAAATATTCAGTTGCCTTGCATTTTCCTGAAACTAGTATCATCAGAGAAAATAGATTTGTTTCACCTGGTGGAATTGTAAGCATACTTGAAAGAACAAGAAAATTCGCTCACGCGGTTCCTTCAACTTTTCCAAATTTACCGCATTATTTGTCAAAATATGTGCCTGTACCAAAAAGCGGAGAAATTATTTAGCTCGCTAACAGTCAGATTTAATTGTCAATTTTCAAGATTTAATCATTAAATCATTTAAATCATTATGTCAGTAAATTCAATATTGTTCATTGTTGGAATGGTTAGATAGGTTCAGTTAAAAACAAAATTCATTTTCACCTTTTTCATTTAAGTGAAGAAATAATTACCATAAGTAACCAAATTACCGTTATTGAAGATTTGTTAGTAACAGTATTTTTGAATGGAAAAAGGTTGCTGTACAGTGATTTGAGCTGGATTGTGACTTCAAATTGCATAGGTGGTCTCAAATACAAAATATGTTGATAAGATTATTAATTATTCAAATGAGACATCGATTGAAATTAGTTGTGGTAGTCTTAAAGATTTTTTTCTGGAAAAAGGTATACTTGTTTAAATAACCTACAAATTTTAATTGATCAGGTTCAAACCTCAGGTTTAAACCGAAGCGCTAATGTGCTCCAAGCTCAAAGGGACTACAAGCCAACATGGGCGTACTATGATAAAAAGTGCCTTTCAAGAGGCCCCAAATTGAAGCATTATAACATAACGATTCTTCCAGAAGCAATTTACGCAGCTGAAACAATTTATTGACGGTCAATCAAGAATTAGACAAATAGAAAAATAAGAACGGCAAATGCTCAGAAAGATTCATGAGTCAATCAATAGAAACGGTATTTAGATGGAAAGACCTCAGAATGAACTTTATTAAAAGAAAATCAAGATAACTGAAGAAATCAGAAAACGACGAGCAAAGTTCTATGCACATGTCTACAGAATGAAACAGTCCGGAATACCGAAGAAACTATTCGATATAATTATGAAGAGTAAATGCGAAACAGAGTGGCTGAAAGAGGTCCGAAAAGATCTACAACCGATCAATATATAAAATCTCGAAAATCGTATTGAGGGTCGCTATAAAATCGCACATGTGAATTTTGAGCTTCGATTTTCGTTTGTAGTTACGTAACAATAGAAGAAAATACAGCTTTTAATATCAATTTCATCAAGTTCAATATGATAAATAAAATTTTAAAAATGCAACGTTAATGTGTGATTAGTTTCAACATCCCTATTATGTTGAATTAGTAATGAACAGGGTGTCCAAAAAGAATATCGGATAGTTGTAAGTTCAATGAAACAAAAACTACTTGTAAATGAAAAAAAGTTTATTATAAATCATACTAATATAAAATGAAAAATCATCTGGGAAAGATGATGTTATCTGAATGGTGACTGTTACATTGCTGGAACTCTTCTAATCGGACACGAAGATTACCGATGACATGTTGACACATAGCTCTGGATGTTGCTGCCATTTCGGACACCTAATGTTTTCCTTCCTCTGTGTGAGATTTCTTGGTTTGTTCTCTCAAATCTTACTTTTAAAGTGTCTTCATACGAAATAGTCAAGCGGGCTAAGGTCTGTGCTTCTGGGAGGCCAGTTGATGTTACCCCGAAATCACTTCATTCGGGAATAACTCATTGACGACTTCCATCGCTGTATTCGATGTATGGGAAGTGGCCACATCTTTTGAAACCTTGTTCTTGAGGTTAAACCCTCAAACTGATTTTTTTTTGATGATTTTTTTATGTTTAACGCATGGCTTCGCTTACGGATGGTTAATGACCGATTTTGACGAACTGACGCCTTCATTTTTCGATGGTTTTCTCGTCACAAACTGAACGTGGGCGACTCGAGTTTTGGATTTTTACCATTGCACATGTATTTTCGAACATATGGAGACATTTTATAATGCTATCGTCAGCTGGCGCCTGGCGTATGCGGTATTTGCACGATACATAGGTTGAGCAGTCACTACTGAGTAACCATTACGATAATTCGTTCGTACGCAAAAAGCTGGGTACAACTCCACACGCGGCTAAAACTCCACAGAATGGTAGACGCTACGATCCCGTCCCCTCACCTTGTCGTCGCTCCGATTTAAATGCAACACGAAAACAAATATCCGATACTCTTTTTTGACACCCTGTATTAATTATCTTATGGCATAATTGTGATATTTTCAATTCACAGCATTTTGATGAATACGAATACTCCTTTCAAATAACTGAGTTTCAATTGAAATTTTCTACAGTTACAACTCAGTTTGTCGTACTCTCCCTTACGAATATAACGAAGTAATCATCTTCGAAACAAACGATGATCCCACGTTATCCTCCGATACCACCAATTCTCTCCACGTCTCCAAGTCAGCTAGTTCTCCCTATTCTTGCTCCCCTGCTTGGAGAACGATGCAATGCAAATAGAATGTATTACCCACATGTCTGGTCGTCGTGAAATATGCCTCGATTTTAAACGCGATCACGTCCCAATTGAATTCGGAACGTACATTTCCATAATAAATTTGGAGAAAACGTGTCAGGACTTGCCCCATGCTCTTGTCGTCCGATAGAGGGAGTTGAGGACCTCGAAGACATATTGTGGATCATATCTAGATAAGGGATCTGGAGTTGAACTTGCTTCAAGAGCGCCCTTATGAGAAAGTACTCAGGAATATGGCATAGATGTGAGTAAGATTATAAACAACGTGACCACTCAGTCTTAGAAGCTGACTACAATTTTTCAATAATGCAAAAATTATTCTAGTATAGCACTCAATGGAGCTGAATATCTTCAAATCATGGAATATTGTTTTTAGAGTTTCTCTTTCTTTTCTGTTCTCCATAAAACTCTCAATATGAAGTTTGTGTGTTTGTATATACAGTTTAGAGCAGTGTTTCCCAATGTGGAGCCCACGCTCCACAGGGAAGTGAGTATGATTGTTAAGGGAGGCTATTCAAAAATGAATTAATCCCTTCCATTCTGAATTTTAACTTTTAACCCCTGTTTCAACTTTAAATAACCCAGGCTAGCTGAGAACGAGGGGTCACACATTGGGTCTGATTAACACTCAGTAATAACAAAGCTAAAATGTATGAATTTACTAGATTTCTTAGTATTTACAATAAAAGAAAATAACTTATCTATATAACTTTATAGATGTTGGATTCACAAGATTGTACTTTAATATCTGTACCTTGAAGCTCCAGCGACGTGTTTCTAACGCTGGAATCAAGATAATTTGGAGGCTCTATCCAAGGTGTTATTAAGACTCAAGCCAAGGTACTTTGAAAGCTTCAGTGGAGTTACTTTTAGAGCTCCAGCGAAGGTAGTTTGATAGCTCCAGCAAAGGTAGTTTGATAGCTCCAGCGAAGGTACTTTTAGAGCTCCAGCGAAGGTACTTTGAGAGCTTCAGCGGAGGTAGTTTTAGAGCTCCTGCGAAGGTGACGTCAGTTAAGACGCCACAGGTAATTAATCAAGCCACTTGGTATTAAGATAATACTATAATCAAATTAAGTGAAATCTACCAAATCTTATGTGTTAGATTACGATATAACTTCATAGATGGATAATTGACAAAAAAGAAACGTGCAACTAGAATTCAGCTCACTATATCTGCATTTTAGAAGTGCGCAGGTTATCGTCCCAACTGGACGAGTTCATTCATGAAGGGGTGAACACATGCATTCAATGCAACGAATGTAAGAGTCCAGCGACGAAGAACATAAAAAAGTCAACTGAATCAACAATTCAGTGGCGGTGGAAGTGTGGGTATTTCACACGTTACAACTTTTTCACCGATTTGTTGGGACATAAGAATTTTAGAAAAGCTCAGGTGGGCCATGGCACACAAAAGGTCGTACATATTGAATAAAGGGTTGTGCAATTTCCTCAAGGATTTTCTATGACAGTTAAAGATTATTTCCATTCAAATTGTGATCACGAGAAACATAGTATTATAAAAGTTCGTGTAAACGATTGAATATCAATTATGTCTTCTTCAATTCAACAGTTTCCACTGAATGTTGTAGTTGAATCTTGAAATCTTCACGTTCCAGTAATTTGAGTATTTCACAGAGAGATCACTATCTATTTCACTATTTCAAAGAAAAGTGTGGATAATTTATAAATTGGAAATTAAATTTTGTCACTCTAGAAGGTAGAAGGAAGGTGGAAAGGAATAGTTAAAAAAAAACCACTTCAAAAATTCTGAACAAATAATCGTTCTGTATATTATATCAAATTGATAATAAAATAATCACGATGATATTTCTTAGTTTTTCAATTTAGTATAAGTGCAAGTTAGATAGTTCACTGCCCTCAATTGAAATTATTTTAATTTGTTCAATATTTTTGCAGGATACGCCGGTTGCAGAAGTTTTCTTTACACTTCTTGCCACCTTCCTCTTTCTTATGCAGAAGTTCAACATTTATTTTGCCTAATATAGCCTAATATTCTTCTTTTGATTCAATATTTGAAAAGGACATTAGTTTTACAGCTCTTCGTCACTAGTTCGCCACTTATGGTACGGAAGAAGTACCCTCTTCTTCACGTGTAACTCAGTGTACATTCATATAAAAGCGGTTGTGCTTCGGTTTATGTTGACTTTTCGAAACCTGATTCTTCGACATTTTTGATTTTGCGTCTTCAATTGAAAGCAAGGCAAGTTTTGAGTGTCACTGTTTTTTAAAAAATATATAATCAATTCATTTTGTGGTACTCAATCAATATTTAGTTGTGTTAAACATTTAAATTCAGTATATACTTCTTTAAAGTTATTCATACGGTTCACGTATTTTTGGAATTTGGGGTTGATAAAATCGACTTTGTCGAATTCAACATCAATCTTGGATATGTATGAACATCTATTGATCGACGTTGTTTTAATCACAATTCCATTATAGATTGCATCTTTAGGTTTGAGTCTATACGAACGACTGACGTAATTTGAGACCGAAATTATAGTATTTTTATATGGAATTAATTGGAGTTACGAGCACTTGGATTTCCAAGAAGAGGATCACCATTTGAATATACATTGCAAGTATAACATAAATCATTAGGGACACAGGAAGAACCTGAACGATTTCTATGTTCAGTAAGAAAGCAAAAAATTGAGTTATTCAGATTTACTAGGTCAGTGTATTTGAACTATTATTTCATTGAAATTTTGAAGAGCACTAAATAAGAGAAATCCTTTCCATCAACCCATTTGTATGATTTTTGTTGTTATAACTAGATACTTGATTCGATTAAATATAAGTTTTGAACTGATCTGTACATTTCACTGTTATACCGATAGAATGTTAAATGTTTAAATATTGGCTCATTTGAGGGATAATTTGTAAGCACATCAGATTTCAAAGGTACATAAACTTTTATAGGTATAAGTGATTTTTTTTTTATATAAACCTTAGGCATTAAGTTATGTGGCCCTTCTTCATTGATTTGTCGATTCCATCTGAGTCTAAAATCCGAAAAGTTTCTTAGTTTTAACTCTAAGTAGTTCAAATACTCATAAATGTAATATGTCCTAATTAATTCATTTGAGCTCATTTGAGCATTAACTGAAATTATGCAATGATGTGTAAAGACCGAACAATAATTCGATTCCAGAAGAATTCCGAGTGAAACGTGAATGATCCAGTGCTTTCGATAAATTCATTGCGTCACCTGTGTTGATTGTCTTCAAATATTTTTGTCCCTCATTGGAACTGCTTCCAATAAAACCTGAACAAGTGAACGCGAATTTTAAAACTCGAAGTCCACCTGATATTGACAGCTATCCCACCTCTGATCATTCCCCACTAGACAATCAAATTTTTCGTGGCAGATGATTGATGCGCAGGTAATCCAGCTTCGGTTTTTTGGCTCTAATGGACATCTAGTTGGAACTCACATTTATTTATTTTCTAATGAACGAGTGTTTGCTCATGACAAGGAATAATATTGACAACAGACGGGAGATAACTGGAATGATGCATTCGTTGTTAATTTGCCGTCATTCGTAGGCCATTCGTTTCATATAAAATTTGTGTTCGAGGATTATTTTTCATCGGATGAATATCTGTTATACTTGTAGATTAATTCATGTTAGTACTGAAATATAATAGGTACTGTGAAAACTATGTTCGCAATTTTGATATGTTGGCCTTGATTTTATTTATTGGTTTAAAAGTGTTATGAGAATATGTTATTCTGAAAAATTGTTTTGAGTATTAATTGCAACCTTAAATTATTTATTGACATTTGGTAAGATATAAGAATTTTCTTTTAGAACATCATCGAGAGTTGCAATTTATTTACGCCCATGTCTTTCCCAATACGAGGGTGGGGTGAAAAGTTTTTGGCCTGACCAAGAGATGGCGCCACTAGGTCTACTTTTGGAGCGGCGTCCTACACTACCATTTCTACTGAGATTGTATGTGAAGTTTCAGCCCAATGTCTACGTTAGTTTGGGTTTGAGACCTCATTGCGCGAGACCCTACCGTTGATATCGTGAAAATGGAAAAATTGGAGAAAAGTTCTGTCATTAAATACTTTTATTTGAAAGGTTTTATACCAAAATAAATAAAAGAAGAAATATATTCAACACTAGGAGACTTCTCCCCATCATATTCAACTATTAAGCAGTGGATTTCTGAAGTCAAAATGTGTCTAGTGAGCGCCTTGCTCAGCACGGCCTGTTGAGGTCACAACTTCAAAAATCATTGAGACAATCCAACAAATAATATTGGAAGACCGCAGATTACAAGTGCATTAGATAGCTGGGACCTGTAGGATGTCACCTAAACGTGTGCGAAATATTTTGCACAACCACATGCATTTTGAGCACGGAAATGTTGTGTGCAAGATGGTTGCCGAGAAAATTCGAGAAAACATTTCTACCGAAAATTTGGCTCTGTATAGGCGCAAGCCGAACCATTTTTTGCGTCGATTGCTAACTGTTTATGAGGCTCGAATTCACCACTACACTCCTGAAAATGAAAAACAGTCAAAACAGTGGGCTGGAAAGGAGGCACCAACTCCAAAGAAACCAAGAACAATTTTACTTGCAAACAAGATTAGGCTACTGTTTTGGGGGCTGCGAGAGGAATTGAATACATCGATTATCTTGAGAAGGTTGAGATTATCACTAGTCAATACTACGTAGACTTATTGAAATATTTGAATGATGATGTGCAAATTGAACGACCTCATTTGGGAAAGAAAAAATATTGGTTCATCACGATAACGCACCAGCGTATTCGTCGATTGTTGCCATGTCCACGAATTGAAGTTTGAATTTATGCCGCATCCTCTCTTCTCTCCAGACTTAGATCCCAGCGACTATTACCTGTTTTTCAACTTAAAAAAATAGCATGGCGGTAACATATTTGAGAGCAACGAAGACGTTATCGAAACTATAAAGCAGTATTTTGAGGAGCTTGACGAATATTCGTTCAAAACTGGTATAACTAAATTAGAACACCGTTATGAGAAATGTATCAGTGTTGATAGAGATTATGTTGAAAAATAAAGCGAGAAAGAAAATTTAAAAACATCGTTTTTCTTGGTGAAGCTGAAACTTTTCATCCCACCTTTGCAATAAATAACAAATGCTACCTCATTATCTTTAAACTATAGGTATTTAAATATTCAGTTCTGTAAACAACAATATTGAAAATAAAATTTTAGTAATAAATATGAGGATTCAACTAAAAATTGGTGCCACTCACTGACCATTCAATTTATACTGGTGACTGAAAAACAATCAACTGCTCAAGTGTTCAACAAACTTATTCACTGAGACCATTTTGATATGACTCAAGAAAATATTCTGAAAGAAATTTCAATTTTCAAAAGTGAAGGTAATAGTTGACTTAAAAAATCAGCTGAATAACCATATTGATGTTAGTGCAAAATATGCGGAAATATTGAATAGCAAATAAAAAAACATAGACTTGTAAATTGATAGTCTTAAATTTACCTCGATACACATTTCACTGAAAACTTCGAATTCAACAAAAATAATATTCTAAGTTGACATAATAATAAAAATAATAATATAATTTTATTGAGAAACATTCCTTACATAGTAAAATTACATTCATTTCAATTGATAAATAATTACAACTAAGAGAAATGTTCTCAAAAGGACCGAATTCAGTTTGGAGTCTGATCTTCCATTCAGCCCTCGAGCAAAAATATTGGTTCAAACAAAAATCTTGGTTAAATTCATATTTACAATAATATACAATTTTGATTGAAAAGAGAAGAAAATAAAAATTTCCTCAGAGATATTAAACATTTGAGACAATTTCACATGGTGAAGAACATTAGTGTTAAAAAAATATACAAATATATGATACAAAAAATTGATTCAAACATTATTGCCTACATCCGAATCATCGAAGTACTCTGACACACTATAGTATGCCTTTGTTAAGAGCAGAGATTTAACTCTCCTCTTAAACAAATGAGCTTTCAGTACTTTCAAATTCGATGGTAAATGGTTGAAAATTTTAATGCTCTGGCAATAGAGAGAGTGCTCAAAAGTTAGCTGTTCTATGCATAGGAATAAGTAGCACATCCCTGTTTCTTGTTGAATACTCATGATTACTATTCAATTTAATAAACTATCTTCATTTTCTTTAACATATAACAAACATCTATAAATATATGAACACGATAAGGTGAGTATGTAATTATTAATGAAGATAGGTTTACAAGATGTTCGCTGATGAATATTGAATATTAATCGAAGTATTCGCTTCTGTGTAATAAACACCCTATTTATTTCTGTAGAGCAACCCCACAGCAGAATATTATAATTTAGATGACTATATACAAGACTGTAATACACATTCATAACACAGTTTCTAGGTACGATTTTCTTGATTCTAGAGATTGGAAAAAATGAGTTACTCAATTTTTTACATTAGACCTCAATGTGTGTTGTCTATCTCAAATTTCTGTCTACATATATTCCAAGAAATTTCGTTGATTGGGATGATGATATAGTGTTGTCCCCATATTTAACATCCAAGGTACTAATTCCATTGCCCTTCACACAAAACTGAACACATACAGTTTTGTCAACGTTCACCATCAGATTGTTCATTTGACACCAACTTACAAACTCCCTCACAATGCATTCACAAAATTCTAGAAATTGAAACTTTCAAAACTAAAAAGTTTACGTCTTGAATGAATCGTACTCACGATTAATATTTAAATGTTACATAAAACTAAAATTTATTATTTTGAAGCAACCATAGAGGAATCATTGTATTTTTCTTTATTCATCAGTCACCCAGTGAATGTGTTAAGAATGTCAATTCATTTTCGTAAATGTAATTCTCTTTGAAAATTGCGTTTCTGCTCGGTCCAGATCAATTTTCCATGTTATTGACAGTTACAACAGGACTCATAGAAAAGTTATATTCTAAAGTTGTTAAAATGTTCGCTGATCTCTTGGTGAAATATTGTTGAATATATCAAATAAAAAACACCTAGTTTGGTTTTACAAAAATTTTTTTAAGTTATTGAATGACAATTGTAACGAGGTGTTCCGACATCATTTCGAAAATATAGAGTATTATTTCAACTATAATATTCATACATTTTCACATCTATACCTGTTAGAGACACTTGGTGGGAGAGAAAGTGAAGGGGGTAGCACAGTTCTTGTTCAAAAAAAAAAACTGTGCTATCAAAACTCAATATCGAGTACCAGTAAGAGTTACTGCATGACTATCCTCATTTTCTGAAAAGTATGACGCACTGATGCCTCCAGCTCAAAAAACACTACAAACAGTGACATTTGGTGCATGCAAGTGTATGTTTTTCGACGATGATCACATGTGTCTTGTGTGAACTTCAAAAGCGGCAGTTCTAGTGTTTAACAAACCCATCAAGTTGACAATGTAATTCGTTGCTTAGGATGATTCTTCTCGAAAAATCAGCATCCATTTGTTGATGCTCAATAACGCATTCTGCAACCTCTCTTCGCTTTGTCATTAGGTTCCATTTGTTGTGATTATTGAATTTTGTAAGCCATGCTTTCATTATTTTTTGAATATTTTTCATTAAAAAGACACATTTGTTTTATTAAGTGGTGCTCCATGTCCACTATTCTCAAACTATCAGCTGTTAATCTGTGTTTTTTAGGATTGCCACACTTTAGATGCCATTCATTTATTACCTAAGACTATTTCCGATAGTTTTTGACCCCTTTCCCCCTATTATGAGCAAAAATGAGAATAGGCCGACCCCCTCCCCCTGGTACATATTTATTACGTAAGAATCTAAAGGAAAAAACCAATTTTTCTAAGTAAGAATTTTTAGAAATGTTTATTTGTACTCACAAAAGTGCTAATAATTTTTATTTTTTGGTAGTAGTAACATTTGATTTCAATTGTTCATCTTGAAATCATACATCTGAAAATCTTTACTTAAATAAGATTTTCAGTCAAGCGGCTCAAAAAGCACTCGGAATGTGGATGTCATCTCTAAAAATAGATGATGCTACTAGTTGGTTATACTAGTTGATTCCACATCAGCCCCGATGCGGCACAAAACTTCTTTGCCTCGCCTTGAATATATGGCTGAAGCTTCTTCTTTTTCAACATTTGACATACGACCAAAAAGTTTTTAGTGAAGTTGCGCTGCCTTTTTCGATGCAGAGTATTTAGAGCATATCAAACAAATTTTTTCTATTAACTCATCTTGCACTGATGGGTAGTAAAAATCGTAAGAAACAGTCTTGAATGGGGCCTCAACTTCCATGTTTAATGATTGTGGCACAAACAAAGATGCAAATTGATCGGAGGCTTCAACATACTTTGGGGAAGGAAATATGAGTACAGGTTCATTTTTCAAAGAATATGGTGGAGGAAAACACCCTTGCGGATTTAACGGATATCACTCCTTTCATCACCACAGCATTCCTTATTTGTGCATTTTACAATGTCACATGTCTTGTATACCAATGTTGATCATTTGATACATCTGTCATTTCTCCAACGTCTTCAACATCTGGAGGCAAATACTCTTTTACTACTGGATCATTATCTATAATGATTGATCTCCAAATTTCTGACAAAATTTCACCAGCCTGAGCAATGTTTTCAGCTCTAAATCAGAATTGATAGTTTTTCTCAAAGTTCAAAAAGTATAATTTTAATATTGCGCATTCGTGCATTTTCGCATCTAACGTAAGAACTATCAAGACTCTCTTCCATCCCCTTGTTAGAAAAGATAAGACATGACCGACGTCCCCCGACCCCTAAATAGTCTTACGTGACAAATGAATGGCCCCTCACTGCATAAATGGCGACAAATTCGAAACGTGCGGTAATTTTTGGACATCCTTTATTTTCTGATCCATTTTGAACATTTTCACTCTGAGAAAAAGATTCAAAAGGTTTCTTGTTTCTACAAACGAATTATCTCCCAGGTAACTAACTTCTCAATAGCCGGAATTGTTGAAAACTGCCAACAAAAGATAATATTCCAAATTATTTCTGCGAAATATCCAAGTAACTTCTCGGAAAGAGTTTTCTACAGTGCAGCCACAAGGATTTCTCGAGTTTCAAAAAAGCAATATCTCCTTGGCAAATTGTTCCGTTCGAGTTTTCGCCGGAGTTGCAGAATCAGGGCGAACTTGATTAAGGTCCATTGTGGCGCCTCGAACAATTAAATGTGAAATTGAAGTGAATGGGCCTCGAAAATTTATAATGAAATTTTTAGAAAGTTTTGAAACGTTTCGCTGGATAAACATATTTATTATCATCGGAGAATTTCTATGACTTAATCGGAAGTTTGAAGGAGTTGGGACTGTTCGAACGTAAACAAAATTACTCAGTTTTACAGGAATTACGACTTGTTTGATCGAGGTGAAGTTGTTTGCGTAATTCCGCTTCCAGGGAAAAAACCGAGAGCGGGATTGAAGAAAAAATTCAATTTCGTCTTGCTGTATATACTCAGATGCGCAATTAATTACTTCGATAAACTCTTCGCATATTTTGTGCTTATGAATCTCGATTCGATGCGATCAGAAATGCTCATATGAGATATTGCTATATTTATATATTTCCAAGTTTTGTATAATTATAATACTTACTGCTTTTAATAATAATAATAATATAATTTTATTGAGAAACATTCCTTACATAGTAAAATTACATTCATTTCAATTGATAAATAATTACAACTAAGAGAATTCAGTTTGGAGTCTGATCTTCCATTCAGCCCTCGAGCAAAAATATTGGTTCAAACAAAAATGTTGGTTAAATTCATATTTACAATAATATATAATTTTGATTGAAAAGAAAAGAAAATAAAAATTTCCTCAGAGATATTAAACATTTGAGACAATTTCACATGGTGAAGAACATGAGTGTTAAAAAATTATACAAATATATGATACAAAAAATTGATTCAAACATTATTGCCTACATCCGAATCATCGAAGTACTCTGACACACTATAGTACGCCTTTGTTAAGAGCAGAGATTCAATTCTCCTCTTAAAAAAATGAGCTTTCAGTACTTTCAAATTCGATGGTTAATGGTTGAAAATTTTAATGCTCTGACAATAGAGAGAGTGCTCCAATTTAGCTGTTTTATGCATAGGAATAAGTAGCACATCCCTGTTTCTTGTTGAATACTCATGATTACTATTCAATTTAATAAACCTATCTTAATTTTTTTTAAAATATAACAAACATCTATAAATATATAAACACGGTAAGGTGAGTATGTAATTATTAATGAAGATAGGTTTACAAGATGTTCGCTGATGAATATTGAATATTAATCGAAGTATTCGCTTCTGTGTAATAAACACCCTATTCATTTCTGTAGAGCAACCCCACAGCAGAATATTATAATTTAGATGACTATATACAAGACTGTAATACACATTCATAACACAGTTTCTAGGTACGATGTTCTTGATTCTAGAGATTGCAAAAAATGAGTTACTCAATTTTTTACATAAGACCTCAATGTGTGATGTCCATCTCAAATTTCTGTCTACATATATTCCAAGAAACTTTGTTGATTGGGATGATGATATAGTGTTGTCCCCATATTTAACATCCAAGGTACTAATTCCATTGCCCTTCAGACAAAACTGAACACATACAGTTTTGTCAACGTTCACCATCAGATTGTTCATTTGACACCAACTTACAAACTCCCTCACAATGCATTCGCATGCCTCCAGAAGTTCTTCAGGAGTCCTGCCAGAAACAACCACCGATGAATCATCGGCAAATAGTGTCACCAAAAACCGGGACAACTTCGCAGGCAGATCGTTTATGAACAATATGAATAGAAGAGGTCCGAGTACAGCTTTGTCCGCAGTAAGAATTCTGAACCGATTCAAAACAATTCGCATGCGCAGTTTGAATTTTGTCGTTCGCGGATCACTCAGTTCCGAACTTTTAGTTACAGTTCTGTGTTCGCGGATAAACTGGGACTGGTTCGGAATCGATTCGGAATTGGTTCTACCGGTTCGAAGGATCAATCTAGAACTGTAAGTTCGGGGCTTGCGCATTCACGATAGTTTGGCAATTGGTATCATAGAAAATTATTTCTATGATTTGTTCATACATGCCACATGGTAACGAAACGGAAACTAACAGTTCGTTCACTTGAGTATCTTGTATTTCATTTCATTCAAGTCGACTTCTATAGAATAATGTGTTATTGTATTGTTCTTTGATTAGAATGCCAAATGCAAGCGGTAGGTATACGGCATATTATTCGATGAGAACAACCATGATTTGAAAATTCCCTGAACTTGTTCTAAAATCGGTCGCGGGTCGAAATAATTCCGAAACAGTTCATAACCGAGCATGCGTATTAGATCAATCCTGAATTAGTTATGAATTAGTTCTGAATCGGTTCAGAATCCTTACCGCGAACAAAGCTATTGTATTCGCTTGAAAATTGAGTCATAGATCATGATATTGATTTTGATTTGTTTCGCATTTTTACTTCTCATCTCGTTTACAACATTGTACTCTTTGAAATAAAAAAAATCAAAGGATTAGGAAACCATTTTTTGTTGAAAAAAACCTAGGAATATTGAATTCAACAATTCAAAATATTTTTCTCAGTATTCAATATTCATATCGCAATCGAGATCTACAGAAAATTAAAAAATCGGAATGAATAACATTTATAATCTGGATATACTCCATACCTACGAGAAGCAACTGATAAGTTCGCGACCTAAGGTACTTAACGAAAGGTATCTATAGCACAACTTGCGGTACTAATTGATAGAATGAATAACACCCATTTGTTCAATTTGGTTCATTTACACTTCAATCCTGGAACAAGCAACGATACCCTGTTGACCGAAACTGAAAATTCTCGCAATTTTGAGGACTCCGCAGTGATTAAATTCCTTGTAAAAAAAGCAAACTCGCCGAAAGATATTTTTGAAGGAATTTCTTCGGTTCTTCAGGACTCCAGGACATCATATACAATGGTAACAAAATGGACTCGACTTTTCAATCAAGGAAGAAAGAGGTGTCAAGACGACCCCTGCCCGGGTCGCCCTGTGACAGTAGTGACCTAAGAAAATGTTCGAAAAGTTGAAAAATTAGTATTGGCTGATCGAAGAATAAAATTGAAGCAGATATCTGAAGAGTTACAGATCAGTAGAGAGTGAATCGGAGAAATTTCACACCAAAATTCAACAAGAAAAAAATTTGTGCGCGTTGGGTACCGCGAATGCTCACACTACTCGACAAACAATGACTGGTGAGTTGTAAGGATTTTTTGAATTGTGCCAGAACGGTTTGAACGAAATTTGTTACCGCATTGTAACAGTAGACGAAACCTGGATTCGTCAGTATGATCCGAAGTCTAAACAAGATTCTGTGCAGTGGATTTAAACAGGAGAAAGACCACCAAAGAAGTTTGAAGTGGAAAAGTCGGCCTCTAAGGTTATGGCGACTATTTTCTAGGATAGCGAGTAAACTTTATTAATTGATTACTCGACTAAAGGAACTACTATGAAAGGTCAATACTACGTCAATTTATTCGGCCAGGCACGTGAAGCACTCGTACAGAAGAGACGTGGCAAGTTGGCGGACGGTGTGTTGTTTCGGGAAGTCAACGTTCCCATTTCACACAACTCGGGTTTCGAAGGATGTTTCAAAAGCCACTGGGTTCGCAGAAATTGACCATCCTGTCTATAGTTCGAACCTGGCTCCCAGTGACTTTTTTCGAAACTGAAAAAGGAGATAAAAATCTCCTTGATGACAATGAGATGAAGTCAGCCGTAGGAAGTATATTTCACTTGACGGTGACTATATTGAAAAATAAAAATTGAAAAACTAAAATTTTCTTCCACTGAGTACCCCAGGCCGCGAACTTATCAGCTGCCCCTCGTACATCGTGCATTTTGAACTACGAGTATTCCATGAGATGCGATCTTAGCAAATATTCATTCAGCCTGTGTAAAAAGTTTTAAAAATTTTTTTTGAAAATTTTTATATTAATATTGAGCATGGTTTTCGAAACTGAAAGTTTACTATAACGTTACTTCTAAATATTTCATTTTGAGTGCACTCTTTATGCTTCTATTGTTGATTTTTGTACAACTGGGTATTGATTTTCCATAGAAGATATTTTGTTCCAAGAACTGTATATTTGCTCTTATTATAGTTTTTACATAATTACTAATCATTTGGCCACGTATAAATTCGAAAATATGTTCCATTTTTATAACATGAAAAACAGAGACCCTTGGACAGTTCCTTGAGGAACACCAGTAATGGGTAATATGAGTAGAAACAAAATTATAATATTTCATGTTTTTTTGTTTTCTATTCGAAAAATGAGACTGAAATTCAATTGGATGATAGAGCTATCGAAATCAAATCTGCTTTGAAAGAAGATATGCAAATATCAGATGAATTGAATGATAATAGGACTTCAGATGTACTTTATGCGGTGATACATTAAGAAATTTCTTTATTGAAATTTTTATAATAGTATCTCAAAACATTTGTTGAGTTATATCTGACAATTTTAATGAATTTGGCTGTTTCCAAATTTGAATGCATCAATTTAAATTTAAATAAAACTGAGTACTTTTCTGATGTTCACTATAATTAATTTTAAAAACTGGACAATATTGTTTCGTCAACGAAGTGGCTTCATTAGATGTTGATGATAAACTATGTAATCAGATGTTTATCATCAATTTCTGATGAAGCCACTGTGTTGGCGAAAAATATTGTCATATTTTGAATTAATTATAGTGAAAATCAGAAAACTACTCAGTTTTATTTAAGTTATGTGGATATTTAGATTTTCATCAAGTATCGGCCCAATCGATTAATGGCATCAATTCAATTTACAACCTATCGTATCGAGTAATCATTTTTAATTTTTTACTCTGTCGTCGATGCGAATTCTTGCGAAAAAAGAAGATGAAGAAATTCCTCATCCCCATTATTCTTTAAGTTTGCAAATTACAACGTTGAATGGCTTGCAAGAAGTATTCAAAAAAAGTTAGAAAGACTTATTCGTCTATTCGCTAGAAGAATGATGATACCGATTATTTAACGCTCCCTGCGAATCAATTATCTGAAAAATCTTTGCTCTAATGAGGATTTAATTAAAACTTAAATGAGGAAATACGGAAATATCCCCTTGATATTTTACAGAATATTCCAACTAAACGTGCTAATGACCTAAAAAAGTTTCGTCGTTAATTGTAAAGGAACAGAATCCAAATCAATTATAAAAAATGCTTTTTCATATCGTATAACTAAACCATGTTGATGAGATTGTAACAGAGTTCTTGTGAGAACAGAGGCCAAACTTCTGAAAATTTTGGGATTTTTTGTTTGTTAACCGTATTTTTTTCACGCAACACGCAAAACTAGGACCATCTCTCGAATAAAATTTCGATTACCAGATAGCTCTAACGTGAATATGGATCTTATTTTATTACTGAAAAATATTTTGTTTCTATTGTTTCAAACTGCCCAGGTCACAGTTATGATTAAAATGCTACTCGGTACTATAAAACTACTAAACAGAATGTGCAACCTACTATTTTGTATGAGTCGACTGATTTTTTAATTTTTCATCTTCATTTATCAGTAGCCACAGACCAACTCGGTATCATATGTGAGCGCATAGAAAACAATAAATCTGCTTCGAAAACCCATAGAAAGCAAGCTACAGTTGTCGGTAGGTGATTAAAAAAGGCTGTGGACCATTTCAGGATTTACATCAAAAGGAAAATAACTTCCCACTTTCAATATCAGCTTTCAGTTTGGAGTAACAGGTCTGAATAATTTTATTTTCCTGCCCTTTTTTCCAACTCAAAATTGAATTGGTCAACCATAACCTTTTTACTTCAAGTTTTTTACTGTAATTTACGTACTCATCATCAATAATAATTTTTACCTGATATTTATGAATAGAAGCTTCGACGGAACTCTTCAATTTCTAGTTACCTATGAGTAGTAATATGAATTTACATATAAAAAGGCCATTAATTAAGCCTTACGGCTTTCACACTTGCCCACAAAGGAGCTTTCACTTATCTCAGATAATATTTATCAGATGAATAATGGTATATGGGGACCCTCTCCAAATTAAAGGACCTGTGGCGGCGGTCTCCATGGCGGCGATATTGGCGGCGATCTTCGTGGCGTTGATTTCCGTTATGCGCTAGAAAATTTCTGACAGTCCTTGAGGTGGCAAGTAGATTTTTAGCAATTACATATAGCAAAAATTTATTTTCTGAAAATAGTTTATATAGAAGAGACAGGAAATTGTATTTATTATAATGCTGATACAGATAATCTAAGCAACATATATATATATATATATATATATATATATATATATATATATATATATATATCTAATTGGTTCTTTTCAGTCACCTCTTTCTCTTCATTAGTGATAATTTTTTTTCTCTTCTCTTTTCAGTCAGCTCTTTCAGTCACCAGACTCCGAGTAATCGATAACCATCATTTGAAGCATTGATAATGTCAAGTGAGACCTTGACGAAACGTCTGCCAGTTCCCAACAGGCACTCAACAAACCAACGGATGTATTCCCGGAACAATATACCATTATATATATATATATATATATATATATATATATATATATATATATATATATATATATATATATATATATATATATATATATATATATTCAATATTATTCTGGGAAAGATCAGTGATTTTTATTTTCTTTCAGTTCTCTCCAATTTACACCGAATTTTAAGCAGCGGAAAGGTATATAAAGGTCCAATCAAGCGAGTTGGAAATTTCAAAGCATCTTCAACCTGCCGATGTGCTGCCTTAGTTCTCAGATTCATTAACATGCATCTTCGGTGTTTTCTTTGAGGAGAGGAATGCCTTGGAAAACTGAGATGATGTAATGAAAGCTTTCAAAAACATAATACTGTTATAAAATTAATTGCTGCTTTTTGTTATTGAAATCAAATGAAGCTGGAATGGTTTTATATTACAGATTGAGCATTTTGTTTCAGTGTAAAATAATCAATATTATTACGAGAGCACAATGTAGTGTAGAATTTCATATTAATTAAATTTCGAGGGATGCTTGTACATCTGAAGATTTGATGAAGAAATTTAAGTAATGTGTTTGCAAGTAAAGAGAAAAAACATATTTCGTTAATATATTGTTAAGCTCGTTTATAGTTGATGAGTCAGATAGAGACGAAAAAATTATGAATTAATAGAGTTTAAAACAGAAAATTATCTCGCAATGCCTAGTATCTTCTTTGCGAAACTTTTAGAGAACTTTCGAAAAAATAATTGCAGTATCAGATTTTTATTGAAATTCATCAATAAACATTGTGATTGACACAATATTCAATTTTATATTGATTCGTTTCTTCATAGAGCTGGATGTTCATCACCAACAGTTTTCCTTCGTCCCACGTTGAAAAAATGAAGTCAATTAGATTGAGTTCTATGTAATATTTCATTTCATTTCATTATTAAGTTACTAGTTACTTTCTAAGATTTTTAGTTTTGATTGAGCTCTTTGTTGTATTCGATTTCATTACATTTATTCAGTCATTTAGTTATTATTCAACATTATGTTATTATTTTCAGTAATTGGGTATCATACCTATTGTGGATGAAGGACTATTATTATTTTATAAATTGAAAAGCAATTGGAAAATGGTAGTAGACTTGCGATTCAGGACTACCAGCACTGGCAATGCAGAGATTGTTCCATATTAATTTTGAACAGTAAGGCTCAGAGAAAATAATTGTTCTACAGCTGTAAAAATTTCTTTCGAAAGTGAAGATTCACAGTTTTGCTGTTTCAGAAAAACTGAAAAACACACAGAGATAGAGAGTGATTTGTATATTGGACCATTTCAAGATGAAACACAAAATTTAGAAGACATTTTCTCAACATTGCGATAACTCATTACAATTGAACGAACGAAATCTCCAAGAAATTTGTGAAATCGATGGCACTTGTGCGTAGAAGCTGCTAGATATTATGAACACCTTCTCTTTAGGAAGAGATTCCTCTGGCTGCTTGCTTTTTATACTTTTTTGTTGTAGTGTCATCTTAAAGTTAAATATCGATTTCAAATTCACCTTATAGTAAATACTAGTTCACACTTGTTTTCTGTTTCATTCATTGCGTATATACTCCAGAATCTTTAGGTTCAAAGTAAGCATTTCTGGATTTACGAAGGAAAATATCCAAGATATGTAGTTCAAAGTCAAGTCAGCAAGATATCAAGAAGGCTTTTTCTTCGAATGATAGTTTCAGCATCTCTTCAGAAAAATGTTCAGAATCAAATGTGCTCTTCTCAAATGTTCAGGAAAAATTGACCTCACCTAATGAATTTCATTCAGAAAAGTTCATTTCGAAAATTGCCGTGAAAACAGAATTTTTTTCAAATGAAAATCGAGATAACCTACGCATTTTCGAGAACTTTGCAGTGAAGGCGATAAATATTGATGCTTAGTTATCACCAATAATGTATCCCCAGAAAGATCCATCAGCTTTCATATGGATGAGAGCTAAGCCCTTAACCTAAAAACTTGAATCTCTGGAAGATTTAAAAATACGCTTCATTTTCAGATCAATATTTCAATATCTGAATATCTGGGTCAATATTTTTCTATAAAATTCAGTTAGTGAAAACCGTTTGAAGTATGCGTTTAATTTTGGACAAAAAAGAATAAAGTCCAGTTAATGGATTGATTTTCGAAAAATAACATTTTTTGAAAATTATGGAAATTTCTCTGTATTCCCATTCAAATCTAATGAAAAAATCTTATAATAAGCATATATTTCCAAGAGGTAACTACCAATCACAGAAAAATACATAATGAATAATGAAATATGAAATTTGGTGACTAAAAATATCAATAATAACACAGATATTAAATTAAATTAAACTCTTGGCTTAATGTTTCACAATTTCAAATCGTGAAACATTTAGCCAAGAGTTCAATTTAATTTAATATTCAATTATGTTTCACCAAGAGTTAAGCGAGAATTAAATCTCGGTCAATAACACAGATATAAAATATCAAAAAAAAATAATAATAATTAACATCATCAACTATAAAAATCTGAATCTATTATATCAATATCTAAATATTTAATTATTCAACTGAATCTGCCATCAAAGAATCTAAACAAAAAACAAATCACTCACACCTCAAAGCGCAAGAAAGCAAGCTTTCTCAATGGTTAAGACTTAAGTGGACATGAAAGATGGAATCAATTGAATCCTAGAGTAAATCACAGCAGCTAAATACATGTTTCGCAATAGAACATGCGAAGCTAAGAGGCGATTGCGAAAGAAGATTGTTTCTTTTGAGTGGAAAGAAGAGTGAAATGTATGACTCATTCTAGTACAGCTCTGAGGAGCGAGGAAACTAAGTTTACCCAGGAGCTCGGGAGAGTTGATATTATCATTGAGCAAACTTAATAAAAATGTAAATGCCTTCAAACTTCTCCTGGTGTGGAGGCTCCTAGTGTCAAACCTCAACAGCAAACGAGAGTGATTACAACTCCTAGGTGAATATAAATGATCCTCTCTAAATGAGAGCCATTTCAAGAACCTCCTCTTCAGTGCCTCCAAGTGGTTTGCTTGACAACTATATATAAGTCGCCAAACAAGACAGCCATACTCAAGCTTGCTTCTCACTAGGACATTAAATAAATAGACAAGTGTTGAGGAATTCGAGAACAATCTTGCGTTCCGAACGATGAAACCATAAACCTTGCTACATGATAAAAGTAATTGATTGATATGAGGTATGAATATATATTTCAGCTTTTCCTGTCTTCATACTCCCAATCGAATCTTAGGGCATTTTCCGGCCTGTTTTTTTAAAGAAATATTTATCAGCTAGTGTACCTCATAATGCAGGGACAGATCCAAGAAAAACGAAATGTCGGAAGGAAAAGAATGTCGTGGTTAAGAAATTTTAGGGAATGGTTTGGCTGCACATCAATTCAAGTCTTTCGAGCTGCGGCTTCAAAAATTAGACTGGCAGTGATTATTGCGAACCTTCGTAGCTGAGATGGCACGTGAAGAAGAAGAAATAAATGAGAATGTTTGATCAAGTACTAGGGCGAGATCCTTAACATCCAGACATCTCTTGACTTCTGATGATGTTCAATGATTCTATTTATCAAGAATCAGGAAAATCATTTATCACTTCTGTTTCTTGAAAATATCTCCATCAGTTTGAAATAATTTTATAAGGTGTTCTGAAAGCTCCTCCAAAACGCAGATGTCTGCTCTACTCTACCCTTCAAAAACGTTCAGTAAGGTCTATCGAGAGCTGCGAACGAGCAATCTGCCGCAGCATCTTCAGACTTCACAGACAATATCCTTCTATTCGTGTCCACGAAATAACCAAAATGCCCCCTTTTTTCACCCACATCGAAAAGCTTCAAGCTCGATATGCCCAACGCACTCTCAACGGCCCCAATCTAGTGGCCCGACAGACGCTGATGACCCAGTGGTACAGACCCGGACGTGTTCTACGCAGAAAACTCAGAAACAAATTTCCCTTTCCACCAGCACGGATCCTGCATTATCTCCAGGAGCTTCCAGACGATATCCTCGATCACCTAAAGGACATACCTCTCCGCATCCGTTAGCCTGCTATTGCTGTTAGTGTCGTTAGCGTTCGAATAGTAAAAAGTGCGCGAGTGAGGAAGTGCTATTCTTCCAGCGTGTAACAATAAATATTGTTCCTACTGTAACAATATTATAAATATAATTGTAATAATTTTATATGTTCTTAATTACGTGGGTAAAGTTTTCTGTGGTTTCCTTTTCCACCAAAAGTCAGAAGAATTGAAAATTTGACATTCTACCGAATGGCACGTAAGGATGAGTCGGCCACAGCCGCACCTTTAAAATATGATATGAACATATATAAAAAAATTTTTTTTAAATATAATCAAGTAGCACAGGGTTGAAGAAGGTCGCGAGATCTTACAACCTCCCACCTTGTAATTGAAAATAACAATGAATTTTAATGTAAACAAAAATCTCAATAAACCGTCTTTTCATTCATTCATTCATTCCTCCAAAAGCACACATCTTATTCGCCTTTATTCCCTATCATTTTATCCGTCATTTGTCGAAGGTAAAATTCACGTCAATTTCCGATTCTACACGTGCCATTTGTCGGGACACTAGTCACGGCAAAACGCGGCATCAAGCGGGAACAACTAATAGCCGAAATAAATCACAGAACAATATGTAATGAACTTGATCAGGCGCAGCTACCGCAGCAATAAAACATCGAGTCTTCTCATCCAGAAAGCTGTGCTCATCTTCTGATTGGAAACTTATCTGGGTCTGTATCTTTAAAGTTATTACGTGAACGAAATATAACTGCCAGGCCATATTTTCGTCGAATATAAATCTCTCGACTCATTTCTACCGAATTTTCATCTCGAAACTCTGCAAATTCGGACTTTTTATTTGTTCCGGAATGATGAATTGTATACACAAACCGGATGAATCATATGGATCAGAGGGTTTTGTGGCAAGAAGTATTTACTGAGACAGCTTGGGAATTAATCCTTCTTTTTGGGAGTTTCTACGCTCAGGCTGTTATAACATTTTTTAATTCCTAAAAGTCTTGTTATATCTGATAGTGGAGGGTAACTTTGGTTTTCATTCATTGTAAATTCACATATTGCCAAAATAATAAAATCCAACAAATGAAATAATTTGCAGTTGTATAGACTGCTGATTGAACTGAAAACTTGACACTTTCAGTAAAAAAATTCGAAATTTCATAATTATTGAATTAAAATTATCAACCTCGATCTGGTTTTCACATGAATTGACACACAGAGGAATAATAGTATGCTTGCTTATTTGGTTTTTCATTAGTAATTAATAATATTATGATGATAAAATTTATTGAAAGAATGCTCACAACAGGACTGAATTCAGTTTTGAGTCGGATCTTTTATTCAGTCCTCAAAAAAAATATTGGTTCAAACAAAAACATTGGTTTTGTTTATATTCACAATTATAAAGAATACAACTATATGTAAAAGAAGATGAAAATCAGTTATATTGAACATTCAAGACAATTCCACATGGTGAGAGATTCGTGATAAATAAATAAACAAACATATGATACAAAAAATTGATTCATTCATTATTGTCTGTATTCAAATCTATTTATTTTTGTAGAGCAGTCCCACAACAGAATATTATAATTCATATGACTATATACAAGACTGTTATACACATTCATGACACAGTTTCTAGGTAAAATGTTCTTAATTCTAGAGACTGCAAAAAATGAGTTACTCAATTTTTCACATAAAAAACATCAATGTTTGTTGTCCATCTCAAATCTCTGTCTACATATATTCCTACAAACATAGTTGATTGTGATGATGGTAATAGTGTTGCCTCCATATTTAACATTCAAGGTCTGATTCCATTGATTGTATTATCATCAACTATCATTGATTTTGACATGCCACTCAGAACAGCGCAATGTTATGTCGTGATATTTTTATAAACATCGTTTGATTACACATCACTCAGTAGTATATAATATTTCAATTTCAATTTGTTCAACTCGGTTACTGTATATTACTATTGCAATTGATTTGAATTTTATTATAGAATATAACTTAAATTCAACCACTTGAACTTATGATTTACACTTTATTGACAACATAGCATGACTCGTTTCGTCGTTAGAAACGTCTTTTTCAGATGCTAACAGAATATTTCAATTTTATTGCCGTTGACTTCATCAAATATTAGGTATATATCATTAATTTCTGTTGACTACGTTTGAATTTCTAATAAAAAATATTTTATTTTCACTATGCTCCTTTTGGTTATTGTATACTACTATTTCAATTAATTTCAATTGTTTTTTCGTTGTATATATTCGTTGTATATGTTTTTTCCATGTCTGTCCATGATATTTTCGTTTACAAATGAATGTATTATTACTATTCATATGATTGTCTATGTTCTCCCCTAACGAATTATACTCGTAGACTCGGCGTATTAATTTCTCTTTACACCGTTTCGGCGGTCTCCCAATGGTCCTAGAGAACTGAATCTGCAGACCACTGAATCCATTCATGTAACTCATAAAATACTAATGAAAATTGGGACGTCGCAGTGTGGAAAGAATCAATGAATATTAAATCAGATGCTGGCGATGAAGCCAATGTGCCGCTGTTGACACTGAACTTGAAAAATGCATAGTATTCTTTCACAAGAGTTCTTTCAGAAGCTGATGAATTGTTTGCTTTGCCCGTATGCTCGTTATTTCAAACGGTCCTGTGGGAATTCGTGCTGCACATGGTCCAATTTTAAAAATGGGACCTGCTGTGAAAGATGAGTTACATGAGTTCATTGTCGCTATTTTGGTTTCCACTCGGTTCTCCTCTGTGTTTAATTTGTATGTAAGGTAAATTGAGTTGGTGATATTACATGTATGCTCTGATGAGATATGTATTTGAACATTAATTGAAATTGAGAACTGCTGAATAATTCTTATGAAGGTTTTCCCAAAGTTTACGCAAGATTTGAATTTGCTGCAACTTATACAGTAAAGTATGACAACCCTGAAAAACAAAATACCGATCTACTTCAAAAATGAAGCGTTACACGATAGAACAATTTGTTTTCATTATTGAACAATATTTCAAAAATATTGGAATATTGGCGGTCACAGTTCGAGAATTTCATAGGAAATATGGTCGGAATAGTGTTTTAACTTCGTCAACTGTTAAGCCATTAACTGAGACAGGATTTTTAGAAGACGTTGAACACATTTGTCATCCAAAAACAAGACTTTTGATGTCAATATCGAAGCAGTGCATCGGAGTGTCAATAACAATCCAGGAATCTCAATTCGACGTCGTGGACAAGAATTGCAAATTTCAAGAAGCTTCTACAGCGTATCCTCACTAAAGGTATTTGTATATATGCTCACAAAATCCAATTAACACAATAACTGAAGCCTAATGACCATGCACACCGAAGAGAGTTTGCAGAAAGGATTATTAAGCATCAAAAAATGGATACTGATTTTTCGAGCCAAATCATCCTAAGCAACGAAGCACTTTGTGACCATCATGGGTTTGTTGATTTTCAAAACTGACACATTTAGGGTTCTGAGAACAACAAAGACTTTGTCCGAACGTGGACGACAGCGCATCGAGTGAAAATTAACATAACTTTTTATTAAAAGTACAATAATTATTGGAAATCTTTCTTCATTTGAATATTGTTTCATATTATAGTAACAAGTATTGCTTTTGTTTGCGTGTCGATGACAATACATTGATAAAACTTAATTTGAAAAAGGACCAAAAAATGGACCGAAACGTAATGTGCTGAAGATTTTAAATGAATAATTATGAGAACCATAAAACCCAATAATTTCTCTCTGAAAATGTAAATAAAATGGTTCAAGATAGCAATGAATATGATATATATATATATATATATATATATATATATATATATATATATATATATATATTATTTGGAATGTTTTTAGCAATAACAGTTTTTCTCGCAGTTGAAATACTACATGATATTTAGCAGAAAATCGGGATTCTAATTTCTTATGATAAAACCAAATACATCTAAAGAAAACCAAAAAATAAATCTTCTTTTATCACGAAGCATGGTGAAATTCTACAAGTCGCCCATTTCAAATATCTCGGGAAAGTTATACAGTCCTCAGGTTTAAACCGAATCGCCAATGAACAGAGAATTACCAAGCTCCAAAGGGTCTACAAGCTAACATGCGCTCACCATAACAAAAACTGCATTTCGAGAGGCGCCAAATTGAGGCATTATACAACGATTCTTCAAGAAGCTATCCATGCATCTAGAATGATGGTTATTGACGGTCATTCAATAATTAGAAAAACAAGAACAAAAAATTCTTAGAAAGATTTAAGGACAAATCAATAAAAACGGCATTTGGATGAAAAGACCTCAGAATGAACTTTATCAAAAGACAAATACAATAACGGAAAAAATCAGAAAACGACGAGCAAAGTTCTCTGCACACGTCTACAGAATGAAACAGTCCAGAATACCGAAGAAACTACTTTATATAATTATGAAGAGTAAATTGGGAACAGAGTTTTTGGAACAAAGAGGTCCAAAAAGATCTACAACAGATCAATATAAACAATCTCGCGGATCACTTTGCATGTCTGTATAAAATCCCACATGTGAAGTTTGATCAAAATTCAAATCGTCAACCTAGAATAAAATGGACAGATGAACGGAAGAAAGAGCATTCCGAGAGAATGAAGCGTTTTTGGGAGGCGAAAGAGTTATAGCAAAAGTCGTAATTGCGAATTCAAGTTCAATCGCTCTCCTCATGGGGAACAATCGTAATAATGATATATATATATATAAGGAAATTTTTTTGAGCTTATGGAACTGGATGAAATATTCAAGAAAATATTATAAATTATTTATTCTCTTGATTAATTTGAATTCTAATGAATGTTCCAGTGTTTTTTTTTCTTTATATATATATATATATATATATATATATATATATATATATATATATATATATATATATATATATATATATATATATATATTATAAAATATTATTTAATATGTTTTTAAGATATTTAAAATATCTTAAACAGGCAATAAATCAATTTTAAGAAATAAGATATATATATATATATATATATATATATATATATATATATATATATATATATATATATATATATATATCTTGAAATTGATTTATTGCCTGTTTAAGATATTTTATTTTGAAAGTTTTTAGCAATTATTCATTAGTTTTGACAAAGTTGTAATATAACAACGAAACGTCAACAAAAATAAAGTTTTTCATATCAAAAAAAGCCTGTTATTGCTAAAAACTTTCAAAATATATATATATATATATATATATATATATATATATATATATATATTATTTTGAAAGTTTTTAGCAATAACAGGCTTTTATATATATATATATATATATATATATATATATATATATATATATATATATATATATATATATATCATTATTCTTACCTTACGTACCTTACCTTAACATGTTCCATAATTCAAATGATGGATGCCTGATTATTGTGGTTTCTAATTTAAGTTTCATTGTTTTTAATATATTTAAAAAATCTATCGTTTATTTCAAACTATGTTTTGAAATTGTAACTACGAAAAAAATAGATCTTACAACTGGCTATTTCAGAATAAAATATAAATGATTATAATCTTGGAAGATTTAAAGCATTCACGACAAACTATATATTTCTTTTCAGAATATAACATTTTACTCGTGTACTCTAATGATTTCATGTGCACTGCGAATGAAAACCTTATCAAACCTCTGAACGAAAATCACATCCATCATCCGCACAAAACATAATTTATCAAACTACACGGCGTAATAAACATGAAATACGAAAGAACTGAAATCTCACCAATGCAAATGCTCGGCTTCAGCTTTGAAGAGCATTGACTTATTCACGCTGCGGAAAATATGACCTTACAGTTGATATTGGTTTATGTGTAAAGTACGATTCGAATATTACACATTCACATATTTAGCTCCATCGATTCCAAAAATTCAGTACGCTGCTTTCGTAATCAACTGTAGCATTTCCTTTTGGCAAATTTCAATTTCAGCAGATAATAAGTTCTTTATTATCAACAGGTATAACACCTAATTACAGAAAATGATAACAATGTTGAATACTTAATAGTGTTGGCGTTTACTTGATGTAAATCCATTATTATTGAATATAAACTTAAATTCAAACACTTGAACTTATGATTTACACTTTATTGACTACATAGCATGACGCGTTTCGTCGTTAATGTACATTAATAATACATCGAATAATCTACATTATTCTGTAAGCATCTGAAGAAGTCGTTTGTAACGACGAAACGCGTCATGCTATGTAGTCAATAAAGTGTAAATCATAAGTTCAAGTGTTTGAATTTAAGTTTATATTCAATGTTGAATACATAAGTAAATAATTTTAAAAAAACGATTTAACAAAGAGCTCAATCCAATCTAAAAAAATAGTAACTTATAACTACATTATGGCATTCAATGAAATATTACAAATAGCTCAATCTAAATCAATTCATTTTGTTCAATTTTCGTTGTTCACATAACTCCTGATAATAAATTCTATTTAGTCAAAGTGAATGTCACAATTATTGGCAACTCCATTGAATGTAGACTCTATAAACCAAATGGGGGATTGTATTAGGGAGTTGGTCCTCGGAGTCTCTAGGTGGAATAATTCTGTATTACGAGAATTTTGCCTAGGAACACGAAATTTCAAAGCGGACAAGAGAGGAGAACAATCAATACTATTGTGCAGAAATTTGTACAAATTTGATTGATGAAGTTTCTCACCTGCTCTGCAATGAGATTTAACTAAATCGACTCAATAATTCGTTATGATTGTGTCCTCTCTATGGATAAATTTTATCCTACAAACTAAGAATTTCAAGAACATTCTCTGAATGGTCTCAAGATGGCGTTGATGGCAAGTGTCAACGGGATGCCAGATCGTCCTGCCATACTTCAACCAGCTACGGATTAGGGTATTGAAAAGTCCTATGAATGTTGAGGAATTATTAAAATATTTGCCATTACGTATAAGGAATCCATGTATTTTCGCAGCAGAAGAAATAAGTTAAGTGATGTGTGGGACAAAGGAAAGCTTCTGGAAGAAGACTCCACGAAGATCTCTCTCCTTATCAGAACGACAGAAAACCTGACGCCAACGCTATACTCACAGTCACTGCAGTCTCTTTTCCCTGTGAAAGAAACAACATTACACTTTCACACCTTCAAACTCAAATAATTTCCTCACACCAACTAGCAATATGGTCCAGCGCGAGCTGAAGTTGAACACAGTTGTCCTGTGATCTAACTTCATGATATAGTTTCAAATCGTCTGGGAACATCAAATGTGGAGAGTGAATGTTATCCATCAGATCATTCTAGAACAGAATAAATAACAGTGGTCCAAGATTAGACTCTTGAGGTATTCCAGAGGTAGGTATGAACTTAGAAGACTGTATAGCCCCCAGCTGTACGAATTGATGTCGGTCAACCAGGTAAGAATGAAACAGGTTAGTGAGGCTATCGGAGAATCCAATTTTGTTGAGTAATTTCTGTACCAGGAGCGAATGAGCAACTTTACCAAATGCTTTTTGAAAATTTGTGTAGTTCACATCAACTTGACCGGTGGAGTCGACTACTTCAGAAAAGTACTGAGAAAAAACATTAGATTGCTTGAACAAGACCTCATTAACATGAATCCATGTTGCTCAATCTTGATGCTATTTCTGACGGCTGGATATATAGCATTATAGACCACAATTGCAGGAAGTTTGGAAAAGTTTGATAAGATGGATATTGGCCTGTAGTTGTTTACAAGAGAAGGATCACCTCCTGAATCATTAAGAGAAAACTTTCGAATTGAACAATAAATTAAAATTCAACACTTTGCATGAGTTTCACTGAGGTTAAGTATCATACTTAGTAAAACTTAAGTCAAGTGTTTCAATTTGAATTTATTTTTCAACATAATGTTTCAACTAGTGATAAGCGAAACCTTTGTGTTATTTATCAAATTTAACGTTAGAAATAGTTAAGATGAGTCCTAAGCAGGTTCTCCCCACTTCTTTATATTTTATCCAGATGAACTTATTGGAAGACTTATTATATATTCCACACAAAAATCGGAATTAATGATCTGAGATGAGTTTGTTGTATAATTATCGATACAGTTTGGAGAGAAAACTACCTTTATTTGAATGAAACACTTGTTTCGTATTTTCCTACCAAATATAGAAATTATTACCTAGGTCAAAAAGAAGCTGCAAAACACCACCTTTTCTTTGGGAGTTCAGTTTTCCATCTTTGTTTTTCTTCAATTAAATTTTGCTACAAAGTTCAAATGCGTTACCACATACGCGAAATTAATGATATCCGTTCTGCGATGAAACAATCGTTTCAATTTTCTCATATATTGAATTAAAGAACACAAACGTTTCGAAGTATATATTTTTTTCAGATCCTAATTTAACACTGATTCAATTTAACGATTACAAATGTTTATGGCTATTTTAGAGTACCTGAACGTAGAATAACAAAGAAGAAAGAATAGAATCATAGAATTGAAATTATACAAAGAAAACAGGTAATGAAAAGTTTGATAACAACCAAATTCGCAATGAATTGATTGATGAATTGAATTAAATCCCCGATTAAAAATTGGGAGTGCCAATTGTATGTTATTATAGTTCAACGAGTATATAGTCAATTAACTTTGAAATACGGAAAAATTCGCAATGTTCTACTAATGCACCCTACTGAGATGTGAAAATATCATAAGATGCCATTTGTCGAATAGACGCTGCAATTTAGTAGATACCCAGGGGTATAGACGTGTGAACGTTCGGTGCTTGGCGTATCTGACAGATGTTTTCTATTGATTACTATAGATGGAACTGTGGAGTATTCATTACTTGACGGTTTTTCACTAGGAGGCATAAGAAGGTGTTTGAATATCGAAATAGTTGCCTAACTTGGATGGACGTTGCACAACTGACGAAAATGATACAGCTGTCTTGTGCTTTCATCAGTTGTAGCATGGATTTCAATAGTTTTTTTTTTTACATTGATTCTTTGAAGGATAAAGCGGGCACTGCATCGTTCCCGTTTACAAAGCTACTCTACTATAACATTCTTTTTATTGACTTTGAAGGATGGGTCTTTTCGAGTACCTATCTATATCAGCTACCGAAAACACAAAAATTACAATGCATCAGGGTATACGACCTATGGGCGTTTTAAAAGTCATCGATTCTTGATTTATAGATTAGATATGGACTGATGAATCACAATAATGATGGAACAATTGTACCCAACATATTATCATTCAACAACATCGATTAATTTTTCCATACGCTCTTGATATTCACTCCCGAAAGTGATGGGTTCGTTCTCGTTGACAACATTTGTGTAGAAAGCTCCTGAGAGTTTTATTTAAAATGTTTCAATATTTCGATTGAGAGTCACCGTATTTACTAGTATGAATGATTTGTGAATCTTGGAACTAGGTATACTTTTGCCCACGGCGGCGTGCTCTGGAGCGATTAGGCATGAGACCATTCTTACACATGGTAGACAGTTTTCTGTAGTGTTCGAATGAGATGTCTACAAAGCCTTACTCGTACTACTGTTGTCATCAGAAAGAAACTCGAACGCTAGGGAGAGTTTTCTTTTCTCCGATAGAAGGAGCTCACGTGAATTTTCACTCAGAACTATTCCCGACATTCTGGTATAGGACCTATGGGCGTTTTGAAAGAAAATGATTGATCGATTCAGTATCAACTGATGATTCATAAAAATGATGAAACAATAATAACAGTGAAATAATAATGATGAATCCTATCATCATTCAAAAAGATCGATGAATTTTTCGAAACGCTTTTAATATTTGTTCATTTGAAATAGTTTTATTTCAAATATTTCGATACTTCGATTAAGTGTCTCAGTCTTCACTGGCATGAATGATTTGTGTATGTACATATATATATATATATATATATATATATATATATATATATATATATATATATATATATATATATATCAATATATATATATATATATATATATATATATATATATATATATATATATATATATATATATATATATATATAATAAATATATTATATTAAAAAATATATTATATATATATATATATATAATAAATATATATATATATATATATATATATATATATATATATATATATATATATATATATATGAGTCCTGCGGTTTAAACCTTTATAGTATTTTGATGTTTCTTCATTCAGGAAAATTCTACGAGCTAGTACACGCTTTGCACGAACTTGCTCAAACTTATATATCAATTATCAATTTTTGCTTTACTAACAAGAAAAATTATGATTAATGAAAGTTCTGACATTTCTAATCTGAAAAGAGAACATCAATCTATTTGGTCATAAACTAAAATAACAGGGCAGTAATTCATTCTGCAGAAAAAACGTGCCGTCGTGAAAATATTTTGCCGGAAAATGTAACAAAAGATGGAGTGATTAGATTGGTGGCAGGGTTCAAAGACGTCAAATATGAGGAAAAACTTTTCATAGAACCTTGAGATAAATTGATGGTGTTTGGAAAGTAACTGTATTATATTAACACATTTTCAAGAATGAATTTCATTTCGCAGCGTTTCGAAACTCTAATAGAAGTTGAGAAGTTGATCGATTAATTAACAGACTTGAATAAAAATGGTTCTTCAGAATGAGGCGATAAAAATGAAATTCTTGATTTAATTACTTTAAACTTTCTGTACCTTTCTGAACAACAATATAATTCAACAACCCTTGAAAGAATTGGTAACATATTAGGTTCATTTCATGACTATACTGCTTGACACTATTTTGGTTTTCCGGGTTTTCTGATCGCAATAATCTTTTACAATACCTATGAGTTTCTTTTTCGTTGATGAAGTGTTTCGTTATGAAATATAAAGCTACCATCATTTTTCGTTTTATCAACAGTGGTTACTAAAGGGTGTTTTTTTTAAAAGTATGGAATTTCAAATTGTAATAAAACAACGATGGATCATTGGATTGACAAGAATTTTTTTTATTCGAAAGATAATCTTGTAGCATTACATTTTGAATATGATTTCTGACATATTGTCTCATTTTTATTATCATTACACGGCGAATATTGTCTTCCAGATGGTCGAGTGTTCGTGGCTAATCCGCATAGACCAATGACTTTACATAGCCCCACAGAAAGTAGTCTAGCGGTGTTAAATCTCAAGATCTTGGGGGCCAATTCACAGGTCTAAAACGTGAAATTAGGCAGACACCAAACGTGTCTTTCAATGAATCGATTGTGGCACGAACTGTGTGACATGTTGCGCCGTCTTGTTGAAACCACAGCTCCTGGACATCAAGGTTGTTCAATTCGGTAATTAAAAAGTTAGTAATAATGGCTCTATATCGATCACCATTGACTGTAACGTTCTGACCATCATTGCTTTCGAAGAAGTACGGACCAATGATTCCACCAGCCCATAAAGCGCACCAAACAGTCAGTTTTTCTGGATGTAACGGTGTTTTGACATACACTTGAGGATTATCTTCACTCCAAATGCGACAGTTTTGTTTGTTGACGTAGCCATTCAACCAGAAGTGCGCTTCAACGCTGAACAAAATTCGCTAATGAAAATCGGAAACTACATCAATCTCGTTTTAGGCCCATTCGACGAATCTACGCCTTGCTTGATGATTGTTTGGCTTCAATTCTTGCTCGAGTTGGATTTTGTAAGCACGCAAACCAAGATCGTTCCGCAAAATCTTCCATAAAGTGGATGGACACAGATCCAATTCCTGTGCTCGATGGCGGATGGACTCATACGGGTCTTCCTCAATGCAACGCTCTACGTAGGCAATAGCTTCTTCTGTACGCACCGTACCGCGTGGGATGCGAGTTATCAATGAGAGTAAACGTGGTGCGAAAACGTTCCATGGTTAATCGAATTAACTGCTCTGATGGACGATTTTGTCACAATGCACAAAACGTAACATCATAGCAGGGGATATTGGGGCCATTATCTCAATATTATTAGTTTTTGGAATACTTCAACTAATCTATACTTTTCAAAGTTGATTGAAGAGGTAATACTCTTGATGAAACACGTTTGAACATAAATTGACTGAAAAATACTTGACTCAGTCTAGCAGAATTGCACTGTTTCTTGACAATTGCTTTGGGGCGTTATTTCATTTTATTCGTATCCAGTTTTCTTGTTACACTATTTCATTATTATTTTCCAGATTTCAAGCCCCAATGCCCTCACACTGTATCACTGGGGAAATTTCACTCATCCTAGCTCCTGAATATTTCATATCAGAAGAATTCATCTCTGTGTGGACCCTTTTCAAATTAATTTTCAGGCCCGTGGTAGCGGTTACCATGGCGGCGATCTTCACGACAGCGGCCTTCGTGGCATTGATCTCTGTTACGTCCTAGGAACATCCTGAATGATCTTGCTGTGGTTCTTACTGAGAGTAGTCCTAGTTCTCTGATGTTTGATATGAGATTTTTTGGATCATACCAATAGACCCTAGTAGGATTGGAACGTTCATGTGCCACTGCCTCTGCACTTGTTTTTCAGGTTCTTGGCAATAAGAGGTATTATCGGCATTCTTCCCAACTAGATTACTTCCATTTGGAATTGCCACCGATGAAAGTAGTTTCTCTCGCTTTTTGTCAACAAGGACAACGTGAGGCTTGTTGTGGAGAACTGTTTGATCAGTCATGATGTTGCGATCCCAGTAGAGTTCAAAGTGGTTATTCTCTAAATTAATTCTGGAATATAATTGTATTAAGGCATCTTTTCCTCTGTGAAATTCGTAATTCTGATGCTATTACTTAATGCTAATAATGTGCTGCTTGATGCACAATCTTTGCTGTAGCAAATCTGTACCTCGATCGTTTATTTTTACTGAAACTTAATTCTGATTTTCAATACCATCGTTCAAAACTGGTGTTCATTTTCAATATGATGTGTTTTTTTGATTAGCATTCTTGAAAATTGTGTTTAGAACTCAAAAATTAACGAATGGCAATTCTATTCGATATTGTTATTTAAATTGGCAGGTTTGGAATTATCTGCAGGTTTTTGAAGATTGTAATTCTGAGGAAGTTGAAGAATTATTATGTTCATTTACTAAACAAAGATATATTCGATTTAATTTATTGTTACGAATGTTAGCGTAGTGTTTCAATATCCAGAAATTAACCACGATTATTCAGAGCGTACAAAAACAGTACAGCAACAAGAACATCAAAGTTGAGCAATTTTATAGTTTCAGATATTGCAGTTCGAAACTTGCGATGCTGAAGTTTCCAGCGTTTCAATAAAACCAAGGACTTTGTATTGATTCGTTGGCGGTTAAATGCCTTCCAAGCATTCTACGATCACCCAATATTCCGAATATATACAATGACTGTATGCAAAACAATTTCTTCTTCTTCCTCAGTTTTGTCTTATCTGTGAACAAAAGAGAGGAAACTGATCTGGAATCCTCATGTAGTGAACAAATAGGACCTACCACGGATGATCCGATATAGGGTGAAATTTTTTTCTGCTGGTTTCACAAAAATGAAGCAGTGATCATACAACTTCTAATAACTTCCCAATAAATAGTATAAATAGTTGAATTGCAAAGTTAGATGTATTGAAAATAACCAAAACATTTGTTTTCACACTTTTCCACATTTAACCTCAAAATTTACGTAAAGATTCAAAATAATCAACATTTTGTTTTATATCTATGTTTTAGTTTTTGTTTTTAATATTTATACCTACTCAAAATTGAAAATGCTTTAAAATTGCAAGCATAATGAAAAGTCTCTAACACCGTAGTCTTTAGAAAAATGATTAATGTCAAAAGATATTACAGAATAACATCTATATAAAAATCAATGTCTGATTATGTTTATGGTACTCCGTGCTTGGATTGTGAGGTATAGATCAAACTTATCAGACCATAAAAAGAAGAATATCTCTTCATAAATGTTATGTTAGAGTTCACCTTGACAGGTGAGCTTTGGCACTCCATTCTTCAAAAAAGGGTCTTCGCTATAATTCTGAAAATTTCAAGTTACTTGATATAGCTGTCAAGTATCAAAAAAAGATTTTTCTGGAAATTCACCTGGAATGGCAATAGCCAAATAAAACAACAGGCAGTGTTCCTCTGAGTTCTTAATGTAGGTTTTGTGTTACTTACATATTTGTGGTGACATTTGGTTTTTGAGGGTTTTAAAATTTTACAACCTGTGTTCTTCGATGACTTTTGTCTTTGTTCCGACAGTACGGTTCTTAATTCTCTTTTGATTGTAAAGTAACCAAAATTTTTACATTTTCATATTTTATTATCAAAATTTCATTTCGTTTATGATCATTCCAACAGCATACACTCCTTCTCACAGTTTGGTAGAACATTCAGCCAGGTTGAAAGATGTAAGATGAAATACAATTTTCATGACATTTTATTTAGCATATGTCTTTTCTAGAGTTCTGATGAAGAATATAAACATATTCGAAATAAAGACTCGTTCAACAAACTGGTTGTGTATCAATATTTCTGCCGAGAATTCATAAATTTTAGACTTATAGGTATATACATATGAATATATTAGAAAAAGAACACAGGAACATTCACTCGAACAATTCAAACTAACCAAAAGAATGTTATAGTAGAGCTAGATATGTGAACGTGTACGATGTGATGCCTCCACTATCCTTCAAGGGATACATATCAGAGAAATATTGACATGAATGACACACCTGATAGAAGTGTTTTGTTCTGCAAGGAACCCGTCAGTCGCTTCACGTCCATCAAAGTGAGGCAACTATTTCAACCATCAAGCATCCTCTTGTGACTCCAAGTGGAATACCGTCAAGTAATGAATACTTCACAATTACATCTATAGGAATCAGTAGAAAACATCTCTCAGATCATAGACATGCCAAGCATCAAACGTTCACATCTCTTCTATACCCGTAGGTATCCACTAAATTGCAACTCTATTTGACAAAAGTCATGACATGATATTTTCAAATGTCAATAGGTTGCGTTAATAGTAGGTACGCTCGCGATTGTTCTCGTATTTCAGGGGTCTATTCGGTGATACTTTTAAGGCTATGAAGCTGAATTTTGTGCTAATGGCACTGAATGAAATATTTAAGAAAAAGAACAATAGCACATTCACACGAAAAATTCAAACTTACTAAATTTTGCTGCGACTGACGAGTTCCTTGCAGAACAAAACAACTGTCCCGCACTTCCATCAGGTGTGGCATCAATTTGAATATTTCGCAAACATGTATCCCTTGAAAAATAGTAGAGGCATCACATCGTAAACGTTAACATATTTAGCTCTACTATAACTTTCTTTTGGTTAGTTTGAATTTTTCTTTTTCTTAAATATTTCATTCAGTGCCATAAGCACAAAAACTTCATTTCCATATATATATATATATATATATATATATATATATATATATATATATATATATATATATATATATATATATATATATATATATATATATAGTAGTAAAGCCTACGTGAATATTTCACCAATATAAAATTGTCTTAAAATGTTTCATCATTTCGTCAAATGATGAAACAATTTCGAACAAAACAAGATCGATGAACTTTTCGAAACGCTCTTATTAATATTCACTCTTGAAAGTGATGGGTTCGTTGTCGTTGACAACATTTGTGTAGACAGGTCCCTGAGAGTTTTATTTGAAATATTTCGATATTTCGATTGAGAGTCTCAGTATTTACTAGTATTGAATGACTTGAGAATCTTCAAATGCTTTTGTAGTCAATAAAGTGTAAATCATAAGTTCAAGCGTTTGAATTTAAGTTATATTCACTCTTATATATATATATATAGACATATATATATATATATATATATATATATATATATATATATATATATATATATATATATATATATATATATATATATATATATATATATATATATATATATATATATATATATATATATATACATTCCAATAAACAGGAAGGTTTTCTGATTAAAGTAAAGTAGACAGCATTAGAACATTTTTGTCTTTGACATCTGATAAGTGAGGCCATTTTGATCCGAATAATCCTTTCATTTCATTAGTGCCATCACTTAGCTGCGTCATTAGAGGAAAGGATATTTCAGCTGGTCACAAAATAATATAGATAAGGAGACAATACAAGAGTAAGATCGTATCGGGGCCGTGAATTATAGAGGATCTTGGTCGGACAATGCAGGCCGAATTTCAGAACGTTTCAGCAAGAAAAATATCAATTCTGCTTATTAGATATCATTACTTTCACAAAAGCCTAAATCTCTTACATTTATCATCGAGATAACGACGTTCAAATGCCAGTGGCAGAGAAAAGATAATACAAAATGGACATAAAGGACGATTTCTATGAACTTCAAAAGTTACATAATGGATCGAATGAAATTCGACAGGAATTGAGGATGTGGTAAGTTCCGATAAGCTTCTTCTCCTCTATACCTTTTGTTTCCGGATTATAGTGTAAGCCTCTTCACGAATTTATTGACAAGAAAAATTTTATAATCGAGTAACCACGACGGTCTTTAATAGATTATGAAGTTCTTTGAACAAGTTATATAATTAGATTCTCTTTGAAGTTCTGCTGGAATAAGTTATGCTTTTATGAAAAATTACCTTGTTGATTTTCTTCCTTTTGTATTCGTTACGTATATCTCGTCTTTGATGTTGATCCATTTCAATTTTATGTTGCGAAAGTAGATGATAACTACTTAGAATTATTCAAAAGCAAAAATACTTCTTTGAAGGGAAAACCTACGCAATATACGATGAACATACTGATCAGAACTCTATTCACATTAATCATATATCAGAAAATGATGTGCTATTCGCTGTCAAGAAACTCAGTACAAAAAATACAGCTGGTCCAGATGGAAAACTTAATTTCACCTTTATGTCATATTTTCAATTCAATTGATAATTTAATTTAAATAGTACATGTACTTAAAATAGGTCATGCAACGGTTATCAGCAATTATATACCTATATCTATTCCTTCCAACTTTTGGAATTCAGTCTTTATTTCATTCAATATTTAAATAATTGAACACAGTTTGTACAATTTGAGAACCATAAGTAATATCTAATCTAAGTTAATTTAATATCTAAGTTCTTTAAGCGTAGTTTTTTTTTAATCGAATTAAACACTCAATTTGCATCATATATTCAATTTTCATTGTGATTGATAACTTGGACTTTGCCATTTAAATTTCAAAAATAACTTCATGTAAATGTTGTCCGCGGCTCCGTATCAAATGGTCCATGCGGAAGGTCAAATTTTGCGTAATTTTTTCGAGCATTCAGACCTATATCCCACGAATTACGCGTGTCAGGTTATCCTGTAAGGCTTCAATAGTGTTCGGCTTGTCCACATACACTAACGACTTTACATAACCCAACAAGAAATAATCCGGACGCGTCAAATCGTATGATCTTGGCAGCCAATTCACAGGGCTATTTCGAGAGATAAGCTGCTCACCAAATTCATCCTTCAACATTTCCATTGTTTCACGACGTGTGTGGCATGTGGCACCGTCTTGATGAAATCACATTTCAACCAAGTTCAACTCGGCCAACTGGGGCAAAAAAAGTTGCGTATCATGGATCGATATCGTTCGTCGTTGAGGTAACGTTTCTTCCACGGCCGTCTTTGAAGAAAAATGAACCGATGATGCCACCAGCCCATAAACCACTACAAACTGTCGTTTTTTCGGGATGCACCATAATTCTTGTATGTCATGTGGCTGTTCATTACTCCAGATGCGACAATTCTGTTTATTTACATATCCGTTAATCCAGAAATGAGCCTCATCGCTGAACACAATTTTTCGATAAAACAACGGATTTCATTAAGCTGTTCTGAGGACAGTTCACCAAAAATTAGACGTTGTAGTAGGTGATATTGCATGTGGTTGAATAAATAACACATGCCAAATTGCTGAAAACGGCGTCGAATTGACACTTCACGATTTTCATTAACCCTGTACGCTAAGGCTGCAATATGGTCTTCAGTACGCACTGTACGCTTGCGAGACAATGGTTCGATGTCGAGTTGATGCGAATTTTGGTGATGAGTTGATTCACCAGGTCGATTATGACGGCCATAATATGGTCGTAACAAACTATACACATTTCTCACAGAGTACAAATATTTTGATAGTAAATTTTCACAAAACTTAACACTCATTCCACGGAAAAATCCACCTGATTATTAGAAATAGGTAAATTCTCCTTTTTAGCTATCGAAATTTCCAAGAATTCAAGGGTATCTAATCTTTTGCCCTTAGTACCTGAGTGTACTATTTCGGTCTTCCTGAGATCCAAGAAATAATTTGTAAAAATAATATTGTATTCACATAAAAATAATGTGAATACAATATGCACAAACAAAAAGAATTTGGGTTCATTGTTGGTAAATAACAAGGACAAACTTGACTTATTTTCGAGAAGTGGCGTTTATAAAATATTTTGCAGTGAATGTGATAGTTTTTACATAAATCCAACTGGATGTTCTATACAAAAAAAGAATCGATGAACATAAAAGATCAATACAGTTGAATAAACCTAATTTGGGTTTTTCTGAACACTGCATTAAACATAATCATTTCTTGGATTCCAGGAAGACCGAAATAGTAGTACATATGAAGTGTTTTGAATATATTCAGTGAAACTTAAGTCAACTGTGTTCATTTTTAATTTTATAGTTTTCAACATGTTTCGCCAAGATGAGCGAAACCTCCGTGCCATTTAGAAATAAATAATAGGTACGAAACTGTATGTATGTTCAAAATTTTACACAATGAAGCAATGCATGAAATATGGATTTATCGAAACAATCAGTTTGGCAGCTAGAAGCATCATCTCGAGAAAAATTGCACTCTGTTTATTTTTATTGATACTGCATATATATTCAAGGAATTTTGATACTAAGTTATAAGAATTATTCTAGGAATTTATTCCACATCTGTCATACTTTCTATTTCTTAAATATAAACTAAAATTCAAACACTTGAACTTTTGATTTACACTTTATTAACAATACACCATAACGCGTTTAGTCGTTATAAACGACTTTTTCAGATGCTTACAGAATATTGACTATCAATAAATTTGAAAAAACAGGTATGAATAACAAGGGGGTTTAGGATTATTTGACTCTGGGCTTCACCCAAGATAATCCATGGTTAAATATAATTTTTATTAACTGAAAAGGTTTAACAAGGGTGAATTGTTTAATAGTAACTATCTGTTCGTTGAGCAAATTTCCAGAATTTTTATGTCGATTTATTCCCACTATTTCTCAAAAATATAATTGTCCACTTTTCTTGTAATATTTTGAAACTCGCATCGAGAGTTTGGTTTTCTGTTAATAAATGGTTAGCACAATTCGAATTGCTTTTGTTATATGGGAAACTCTATTTATTCGAATCGAATTATGCTTACCATTCATTAACAGAAAACCACATTTTCGATACTAATTTCATAATGTTACATAATATACAGAAAATAGTCAATTAGATATTTGGGAAAATAAAGGAAATAAATCGGTATAAAAATTCTGGAAATTTCCCTAATGGACAGATAATATTAAGTAATTGTTAAACAAGCTTTAATATTAAGCAAGCCTTGTTAAACCTTTTCAGTTAATGAAAATTATATTTTAGAAGGGGAAATCTTGGGTGAAACCCAGAGTCATAGAATCCTAAAATTTCCTTGTAAATTATACCTGTTTTTTCAAATATGTTGTTAGTATTATGTTGGCATCTGAAAATGTCGTTTGTAACGACGAAACGCGTCCTGCTATGTTGTTGATAAAGTGTAAATCAAAAGTTCTAGAGTTTGAATTTTAGCTTATATTAAACTATATTATAGTTGAATATAAACTTAAATTCAAACACTTGAACTTATAATTTACACTTTATTGACTACATAGCATGACGTTTCGTCGTTACAAACGACTTCTTCAGATGCTAACAGAATAATACTGATAACAGCAGAATTAAATATAATGTAGTTACATAAAGTAAACGCCAACACTATTGAATACTTTTCATTTCTATTTCATGACAAAATTTGCATACAAATTTTACCATAACAATTCATTTGATTTGAAAAATTGAGAACGAAAATTTCAAGTTGATGGCTTTCTTCAATACCAAGTTTAAAACGACAATTTGTTATGCAACTTTCCTAGCCAAATCAATATAACAAACGTCTGGACGAACAGCCATCAAAGTATCCGTCGATACAACTCTCCAGTGAGTTTTTAGCATTGGTTTCCATGCGACATCCATCTCATAGGTTCGTTTGAATGATGAATTCCTGGAGGAATCCAATATCCCAGTGCAAACGTAGCATCTGCTGCAATCCACGACCTTATCGATCAAACGAAGTTATAAATTTCGTTGCGCAATAATTCAATGAGACTTGTGAATTTTTCATTTGAACATGTGCCATTTTCCATCGGAGATGTCCCACAGTGTGAATAGTCGAAGGAAATAAGCATCGAACGTTTCCAAACGTGAATATCGAACATACGGGCATCCACAGTGACGAATTTTATGGTCTAACTGCCGGAGAATATGAAGATTCGATTTTTGTAATTTATATTCTACGATCCCCAATATACATTTTTCCTGGGGAAAATAGCAGTAGCGTGAGATGTATGAACATATTTTTCGAATATGGTTCAGAAGAATAGACCAATACACTTTATAGATTTCAATATTAAGCACGATTCTGAAACCGTAACACGAGAATATACGTACCAATAGTTTAGTTACTTCTCTTTCATCGATTCACTGAGAAATAATAATTTTGTTGCCCCAGATCTGTGACTTGTTTTGGACTATATTTTCGTCTCTGAATTCAAAAATTTTATCAATTTTATTCTGTTGCGTCAAGTTTTCAATATACAGGATACCCGATCTTTACCCTAAAAGTCATACAAATTCGGCATACAGAGAAAAATAAAGTGGGTACTAACCAAACATATTAGAATATTTCATTCATGCAGAGATTATTATAATATTAAAAGTTGAATTGTGTTTATACGAAAAAAATATGGTAAAAACTTCCACTTATAACTTACCCTAGAATCTTCCATCTGGGGACATTCTCGCTTGATGCCCCAACGGTAGTCTGCCGGCATACTGACATCCCTGCACCTTGATACCTTGCCGCCATGGACCTTCAAATCTTGAAGGAATCGCTCACCCTGTTCATCACCAACAGCGCCACAATTATCTGCAAAGTTAGCAAGATGGCTATGTAAGGAATGCAGTTTGATATTTATGTTACAGCCAGGCTTTTTGAAGCTTTCTAAGAGTTTTTGAACAATTTCGACGTAGTTCTAGGCTCGTGTGTTTCCAAAAAAGTGCTTGACAATACTTTTGAATGCCAACCAAGCATTATTTTCAAGTTCGGTCATTGTTTCAATGAAACGTCCATCTTTAAAAAGTTGCCGAATATGTGGCCCATCGAAGACACCAGCGTTCATCTCCTCATATGACAAACTAGGAAATGCCGAAATGGTTTACTCGAAACAGCCCACTTCAGTTACCCCCACAATTCAGAAGAAATATGTTCTATAGTCATCCCCGTGTAAAAGAAAAACAGTGTTCTATGGTCATTCCCACCCCACACACTTCAGGATAAATATACGCACTCCATCGTGAAGTGCGTATATTTATCCTGAAGTGGGGTGGGAATGACCATAGAACACTGTTCTTCTTTTACAGGGTAATGACTATAGAACATATTTTCTTATAGAAAAACAGTGTTCTATGATCATTCCCACCCCACGCACTTCAGGATAAATATACGCACTCCATCGTGAAGTGCGTATATTTATCCTGAAGTGGGGTGGGAATGACCATAGAACACTGTTCTTCTTTTACAGGGATATGACTATAGAACATATTTCTTCTGAATTGTGGGGGATGACCATAGAATACTCTCTTCGATTGCATTTTTGCTGAAATAAATTTAATAACGGATAATTATTCATTAAAACTTAATGATTTAATAAACTGTTCGATTTCTTTCTCTTATTGATTTACATGGACTCTAACAGGGTTAGCTTATAACCTTTAAGCTCTGTATGCAATATTTTAAAGTTGTTGTCGAAGACATGGTTCTCTTCAAAAAGATGTGTCGCATACGTAGAATCGGTTTCATTCTAGAAGAGAATCATGTCTTCGACAACAACTTTAAAATATTGCATACTGAGTGTATAGGTTATGAACTTAACCTGTTAGAAGCCATGGAAATCAATAAGAGGAAGAAATCGAACAGTTTATTAAATGAACAAGTTTTAATGAATAATTCTCCGTTATTAAATTTATTCCAGTAAAAATGCAATCGAAGAAAAGTATTCTATGGTCATCCTCCACAATTCAGAATAAATATGTTCTATAGTAATCCCTCTTTCAAAAAAGAACAGTGTTCTATGGTCATTCCCACACCACGCACTTCAGGATAAATATACCTAGTCCACAATGTAATAGCTCAGTTTATCATCAACATCTGATGAAGCCACTCTGTTGGCGGAACGATATTGTCATGTTTTGAATTAATTATAGTGAAAATCGAAAAACCACTTAGTTTTATTCAAATTATGTATTTAGGTTTTCATCAAGTATCGGCCCAATCGATTGATGATTTGTTGAATTTACTTATTATTGAAAGAACAGTGCTTTTTGTGTATTGGGTTTTACACTTTACCATCCATAAAAATATATAAATATAATTGAAATGCCACCGTCAGTTCATAAAATGGTCAGATTGAATAGTGGAATGAGGATTTCACCATTCTGTGAAGATGAAGAATACACCGTGCAGTAGTACATACTGAAAATAAGAAGAAAGCAAACTGTACTGCTCGTCATTTCTGTACATAGATTCAAACAATAGTAATTCTTTTAATGATTCCCTGAAAATGTAGTTATATTACGAAACTTAATGAATTAAGTGACAAAAAACGAAGTGAATTCTTCTCTATAATTCAAGATGAATTTCCAGTTAATCCTACAATTTCCTAGCATTAGGAAAACATTCGTCATTCTCGAGACGAAGAAGAAACATCCAGAGGCGGGTACTGCAAGATAATATATTCTCATTCAGATCGTGTCACTGCAAGAAGTCGGTTCCAAGTCGATCTAAATTATGGATAAGGTTGGAGAATCCATTCTGATTTTATCCGAAAAATCTAACGCTTCCACTGACGTTATCAATATTCTCGTAAATTTCAGATGTTCTAGAATATTTTACGATCCCAAGTACAGTTCACATTTGAGTCAAACGTGGTTAGCATGCAGCTGTAAGTGGAATGTTTCGCAAAGACGAAGGATGGCACGCTGTAAATACTTTATATCTCACTTACACTTCGGGCTCTGTTTTGAATAAAGTTATTTTGGGAGATATTTTTATTCGGAGACCACGGAAGTTACGTGAATTCTTCATAGATAATCCTAAAATATTTTTGTTCGATTCAATCTGAATTATATATATATTTCAAGATTACAAATCATTCAATACTAGTAAATACTGAGCCTCTTAAACGAAATATCGAAATATTTCAAAACTCTCAGGGAGCTGCCTCACTCGCGCTTATGTTGTCATGCGTAGAAATCTTGACCGCTAGTGAGAGTTCATTCCTTTTTTCTCCGATAGAAGGAGCCCACGTGAATATTTCACTATGAAATATTCCCCTCAATTTGGTATAGGACATATGTTCGGTTTGAAAGACATCGATCCTTGATTGCTAGATTAAATATGGTCTGATGATTCATAATAATGATGAAACAATTGTATACTCTTATCATTCAACAAGGTCGATAAATTCTTCGAAACGCTCTGAATATTCACTCTCAAAAGTGATGGGTTCGTTCTCGTTCACATTTGTGTAGACAGCTTTCTGAGAGTTTTATTTGAAATATTTCGATTAAGAGTCTCAGTATTTACTATATATATATATATATATATATATATATATATATATATATATATATATATATATATATATATATATATATATATATATATATATATATATATATTGATTTATTGCCTGTTTAAGATATTTTAATTCGAAAGTTTTTAGCAATAACAATTAATTAATTAGTTTTGACAAAGTTGTAATATAACAACGAAACGTCAACAGAAATAAAATTTTTCCTATCAAAAAAAGCCTGTGATTGCTGAAAACTTTCGAAATATATATATATATATATATAGATATATACGTATTATTATTATTATTATTACGATTGTTCCCCATGCGGAGAGCGACTGAACTTGAATTCGCAATTATTAGGACTTTTGCTTCATATTTTTTGCTTCCCAAAATAGCTCAATCCTCTCTGAATGCTCTTCCGTTGATCTATCCATTTTACTACAGGTTGACGATTTGACTTTTTCTCAAACTTCACATGTGCGATTTTGGACCTCTTTTAGCCACTTTGTTCCGCATTCACTATTCATAATTATATCGAGTAGTTTCTTCGGTATTCTGGACTGTTTCGTTCTGTAGACATGTGCATAGAACTTTTCTCGTCGTTTTCGGATTTCTTTCGTTATCGCATTTGTCTTTTGATACAGGTCTTTTCATCCAAATGCCGTTTGTATTGATTGGACCGTAAATTTTTCTGAGAAGTTTCTGTTTTCAGTTATTGAGTAATAATAATAAGTTTTTTATTCTCAACAGGTATAACACCCAATTACAGAAAATAATAACAATGTTGAATACATATCTAAATAATTAGAAAAAAGATTTTACTGAATAATTAGAAAAAGATTTAACAAAAAGCTCAATCTAATCTAAAAAAAAATAGTAACTTATAACTACATTATAGCATTCAATGAAATATTACAGATAACTCAATCTAAATCAATCAATTTAGTCAATTTTCGTTGTTCACAAAACTCCTGATAATAAATTCTATGGAGTCAAAGTGAATTTCACAATTATTGGCAACTTTATTGAATGTAGTTGAATGACTCCATAAACGAAATGGGGGATTGTATTAGGGAGTTGGTCGTCGGAGTCTCTAGGTGGAATAATTCTGTATCAAGAGAATTTTGCCTAGGAATACGAAATTTCAAAGCGGACAAGAGAGGAGAACAATCAATACTATTGTGCAGTAATTTGCACAAAAATTTGAGTGATAAATTTTCTTTCCTGCTCTGCAATCAAATAAAACTAAATCGACTCAAAAATTCGTAATGATTGACTCCTCTCGGTGGATAAACTTTATCCTCCCTCTAAACTAAGAATTTCAAGAAACTTCTCTGAACAGCGTCAAGATGGCGTTGATGGCAAGTGTAATGGGATGCCAGATCGTGCTGCTATACTCCAACTTGCTACGGATTAGGGTATTAAATAGTCCTCTGAATGTTGATGAATTATTAAAATATTTGCCATTACGTATAACGAGTCCATATATTTTCGCAGCAGATGAAATAAGTTGGGTAATGTGTGGAACAAAGGAAAGCTTCTGGTCGAAAACTACACCAAGATCTCTCGCCTTATCTGAACGAGAGAGAACCTGACCACCGATGCTATAATCACAATCAATTCGTTCTCTTTTCCTTGTGAAAGAAACAACATTACACTTCGACACATTCAAACTCAAATAATTGTCGTCACACCAACTAGCAACATGGTCCAGCGCGAGCTGAAGTTGAACACAGTTGTCCTGTGTCGAATTTCATGATATTGTTTCAAATCGTCTGCGAACATCAAATGTGGAGAGTGAATATTATCTATCAGATCATTTACGAACAATTAGGTAATTAACAATTACCTACGAGTAATTAGTTAACCTAACAACATATTTCAGTGATCATATCAATATTGCAAATTTTCTATATTTCAAATTAAATAGATTGTCTTGTCAACTGTACCTGAAATTCTCATTCGATATAAAATGTATTACTTGTGAAATACATTGGGTTTTCACGCGTTTGCCAAGTCAATATTAGTTAGGTCAGCTTTTTTCGTAAATACTTAAGACACAAGGTCCCTTAAGTAGGGATTGAAGTATAACATGAATCGCACAAATTTTTACGGTAGAAAAACTAAGTTTATGGTATGGCATGGTAGTGTTCAATGTCAATAATTTGACATTAAGTCCAAGCGAAATTATTTCAATTTTACGTTCATAAAATCTTGAATGAAATTCACAAATAACCGACTGACTAGCGGAACGTTTCATTAGACTTTGTTAATAATTAGTCACTATTGCCTTGTTGAGATCATTAATAGGCTGAATGTGTATTGCTCTCGAGCAACAGAACGAAGATAAGTTGAGGATGAAGAGCGCGTAAGGAGAACAACGCTATCGGCTTTAATAAGTTTCTATCCAAAATAACGATCAGCAAAGTTCTGGAACCCCTAAGAAATAATACATAATCTTGCCCAATTAGGAACTCGGGCCGAACAGCGTTATCCTGTGAAACTTCGACTTCCGCCTCAATACATCAGGAGAACTTTTAATATTTCTTCGCTGGAGTTTCACTCGTTCTGACGATTCAACGCTGTAAGCTCCGGAGTTTTCTTGATTCGGAAAATATCCTTCGTAGGTATTCGGACCAAAATTTTATGTTGTGTATTATTTGCCGTTTCTGCCAAAAATTTATTTGAAACAATACAATATTTTATTCAGTAAAACGCCAATTATTGTTGAGAAATATTACTGCGAGCAGAAATTCCATAATCCCCAGCAAGTTGAAGTATGGAAGCATGTTCTGGCATCCTATTTAGACTTGCCAGCACCGTAATCTTGAGGTCCCTATTCAATAGTTTCTAGAATGACTGTTTTATTTCCTTTATCGGATTTTGTTATAGGAAGTTAATTGTGGATTAGACTGGTCTAAGATTATGAATGATTTTGTTTTATTTAAATTTTTCATAAGAAGTTTATTTACAGCTGTATTTTTTATATTTTGAAAATTATTATGGTGTATGATTCAATTGTATTAGTTACTTTTAGTCGAATTGAGTTTTGATTTTCAGATATTGTGAAATTTCGGAAATTCCTGTTTTCTATTTTCTAATTGTGATATGATACTTGAAAATCGGAATTTGATCTACGTTATTTTTATTTGTACCGCGTGTTTTGGATCTAAATTGAGTATATTGTTGACATATTCTGGTATTTCTGTTTTTGTTGTATTTATAACATTCTCATAAGATGATGATGTTGGAAATTCTATATTTATTTGTTCAACGTAAAGTTTGTTGAATTTTCTTATTTTCTTGAGTTTATTTTTTTCAATAAGAATATTAATTTTTCTAGTTTCATTAATGATTGTGTTAGATTTTGTATTATTTTTGTGAGTGTTTTATTTCTTTTGTTGTATCTGTAATAATAAGGTTGATAGTTTTTTGTATATATTTTTTGTTGAGATTTTTGAATTTTCTGGATAAGTACTCACAATTTAAGTTGATATGGTTTCTGTTCAACTTCAGGAATGTGGGGCATATTTCATTATGCTTACATCTAAGTAGGAATATTCTTCTTGATTTTAGGTTTGTTAGTTTTTTATTCAAATTGGCGAGGCGTTTGAGTTGGATTTTGGAATTTTTAATTTTTAAAATTCCGAAGCGAATGCTGAGCCAGAAATATTCCTCTGATAATGAAAATCAATAAGTGAATATACAAAAAAACTAATTTGATTTTTTCAAAAATTAAGTTTGACATTTGATATCCATAGTAACTCATAAATTCAATTATTCATTAGTTTTGACAAAGTTGTAATATAACAACGAAACGTCAACAGAAATAAACTTTTTCATATTGATTTCTTCCAAAAAGCCTGTTAATGCTAAAAACTTTCAAAATATATATATATATATATATATATATATATATATATATATGACCAAATTTATATATATTTTCCTGTAATATATATATATATATATATATATATATATATATATATATATATATATATATATATATATATATATATATATATATATATATATATAAGGAAATGAAATTTTTTTGTGCTTATGGCACTGAAAGAAATACATGAGAAAATGAACACTAGAACATTCATTTGAAAAATTCAAATTAATCAAGAGAATGTTATAGTAGAGCTAGATATGTGAACGTGTTCGATGTGATGTCCCTATTATCCTTCAAGGGATAAATGTTAGAGAAATATTGAAATCGATGCCACACCTGATGGAAGTGCGAGACTTATGTTTCGTTCAGCAAGGAACTCGTCAGTCGCACCACGTCCATCAAAGTGAGGCAACGATTTCAACCTCCAAGCATCTTCTTGTGACTCCAAGTGGAAGGCCGTAGAGTAATGAATACTCCACAATTCCATCTATAGGAATCAGTAGAAAACACCTCTCAGATTACAGACACACCAAGCATCGAAACTTCACATATCTTCTATACCCGTAGGTATTTACTAAATTGCAATGTCTATTTGACAAATATCATCATACGATGTTTTCAAATGTCAATAGGTTGCGTTAGTAGTATGCTAACGTTTATTCGCGTATTTCAGGGGCCGATTCGGCGATATTTTTAAGAGAATGAAATTTTTTGTGCTTATGGCACTGAATGAAATATTTGAAAAATTCAAATTAACCAAGAGAATGTTATAGTAGAGCTAGATATGTGAACGTATACGATGTGATGTCTCCATTATCCTTCAAGAGATAAATGTTAGAGAAATATTGAAATCGATGCCAGATCGACCTGATGGAAGTGCTGGACATATATGTTTCGTTCTGCAAAGAACTCGTGAGTCTCATTCAATTTCTCTAACATTTATTCCTTGAAGGATAATGAGACATATCTACGTTCACATATCTACCTCTACTATAACATTGTCTTGGTTAATTTGAATTTTTCAAATGAATGTTATAGTGTTCATTTTCTTTTATATATATATATATATATATATATATATATATATATATATATATATATATATATATATATATATATTCCAAAGAAGAAGATTTTCTGGTAATTTATATTCCACAAACGTAAAGCTTCGAAACTTTTTAGGGTATAAAGTGAAATTCATACTTTATATCTCAGTGACTCCTTCAATGAAAGATAACTTCATGTTTCGTGAAAATAGAAGGAATTTCGCGTCCCCAATTCCATTATGAGAGAGATCGTCTTGGGAAACTCAGAAAAGCGTAATTTCCTCTTATGTGGATCTCCATTCCATTAACGAATGCTAATGCTCAATACAGGACTAATTAATTCTTTTCGGCAACAAAGAACTCCTGCCTCAAAGAGCATTAGCTTTATACCAATAATAATGCGGAGAATAATTCGGCGTTTTTCAGTTTATATCCGGTAAATACCTCTTTTATTCTCAAACTTTATATATAAATTAGGCTCCAGTTCATGATAGAATTGGTCAACGAAAAACCCTTATTCAATGAAAATAAATCGGTAAAATCTTCCTTCTTTATCACTGGCTAATGCGGTTAATTTCTTGAGGATTTGTTGAACTCAATTATGTACATATTTCTCTATACTCTATGTTCAAGAAATAATTTCGATTTGGCGTATTTTGTGTAGTTTGTTTCATTGGATATTATAGAGTTAAGTTAAATTGAATTCTTCAATTTAATTTCGAATTTTCATAGTGTAGATGATACATATGATTTCATGATATCATAAACTAATTGAGAATTTTTATAGATCTACACACACATATATGAGAATCCAACTGCATTTTAGTGATGAAATGTTACTACGTATGACAGATAAATAGATGATTATTCAAATTGTTCAAATTATTAATCAATTCAAATTGTTAACTGAGAACTTCATTTGAAATATTTTGATTGAAAGCCTTATTATTTACTCCTATGAATGATTTGTGAATCTTGAAACTATATATCATAACGATTGTTCCCCATGAGAAGAGCGATTGAACTTGAATTCGCAATTCTTAGGTGTTTTGCCTCATTTTTTTCATGAAGCAAAACCATCATCCACCTATCACAACTAGAGACCTAACACATCACCCAACTGATTGCAGATGAAATGAGTTGGGTGATGTGTGGGACAAAAAGAAAGCTTCTGGTCGAAAACTACACCAAGAACTCTCACCTTATCAGAACAAGAAAGAACCTGACCACCGACGCTATAATTACAGTCAATTCGGTCTCTTTTCCTTGCGAAAGAGACATTACACTTCGACACATTCAAACACAAATAATTGTCACCACGCCAACTAGCAACAACGGTCCAGCGCGAGCTGAAGTTGAACACATTTGTCCTGTGATCTAATTTCGTGATATAGTATCAAATCGTCTACCAATATTAAATGTAGAGAGTGAATATTATCCATCGGATCATTTACGAACAGAATAAATAACAGTGGTTCAAGATTAGACCGATTGAGGTATGACAGACGACTGTATACCCTCCAGCTGTACGAGTTGACGTAGGTCAACCAGGTAAGAATGAGAAAGGTTGGTGACGCTATCAGAGATTCCAAATTTGTTGCGTAATTTCTGTACCAGGAGCGCATGAGCAACTTTATCAAATGCTCTCCGAAAATCTGTGTAAATCACATCAACTTGACCGGTGGATTCGAGTACTTCAGAAATATACTGAGAAAACAGCATTAGATTGCTCGAACAAGATCTCCTCGACATGGATCCATGTGTCTCAATCTTGATGCTCTTTCGGACGGCTCAATATATAGCACTACAAACTACAATTTCAAAAAATTTGGAAAAGTTTGATAAGATGGACATTGCCTGTAATTGTTTGAAACAGAAGGATCACGTTTTTTCCAAGACAGGTGCTATCTTGGCGGAATTCCATATTTTTGGAAAATTAACTTTGCGTATTATAAGATTAAATATATGTGCTGATGAATCAGAAAGTGCATAAATACAATGTTTCACAATAAAACTTGGTATTTCATCAGGACCAGGCGTGAGTTTATTAAAGAGTTTCTTGGCGGCAGTAATGATTTGATTTCGTGTGATTGAACTGATATCGCGTCATAATCATCTGAATGGTTCACCTTACATGAATTGCTGTTCAAAGATGTAAAAAGGATCCTTTATAGAAACAACTATATGAGCTAAACATGATGTAATTTATTAAAGTTATCCAGTTTACTGTCTATATTGTACATAAATCAGACGAATTTATATACGTCTCTTCGTCGATTACGAATTTTAGAGCTAGTCGGTGATATCATCAATATTTTTCATGGGAGTACATCATAAACTGGAAAGGTTGTACTATAGAACTTTTAATTGTATAGTGTTTCGAATATTGTAGTCATTGTTGCTCTGAATTTTTCAGTTTTTACAATGCAAGTCCGCCTCTGTCTATACGAAAATATTTAGCGCTGTCCATGAACATCCAGAAGTCAGACGGTGCAAGTAAAGTGGTATTATTATTAGGAAAGTGGTCCAGTAAACGGCCTTTGCGGTCGGCCTGTCTTCCTAAAAACCGTCTGCGAAATCTAAATTACCCTACACCGGAAACGGCTCTATCTATTTATTATCCCCGTTCGTCCACAAAAACACACGCAAAAAGACAATAGGCGCCATACACTCAAGTTCCGTGACTCTGGATCCGGTATACGTTATACCAGAGTTTACGGAAGAAGGTGCAGAGGTGCGGAATGAAAGAAAGTTGTTTTCTGTTTCTTTGTTTCTCTATTTGGTAGGGAGGGTCGATCCTATTTCCGTGGTAAATGGATGTTTATCTACACAATACTGCGAATTTCAGATGGAATACACGTCATTCCTCAGAACTAGCGAAATGTGGAACGCATTACGAATTTTTATTTGAAATTGAAAAAAAACTGTTGACTGAAGAGAAAACTGAAGAAAATGAAATTTTCTGAGTGAGGCTATGCAAAAAATTTCGAAGTGCAATACATATACTCCCGTTAAAAGTATTCTAAACTCACTGAATTGGTCTGTCGAACAAGGAATAACCCTTGATAAAATTATTTATATATTTGAAATTGAATATCATTTGTTTTCATGTAAAATTTCAGTGATGTGCATGATATAATAGTAGAAATACTGATTGTTTCTCTACTCAAAGTTGTAGACTTTCTAAATCTGAAAATAGTATGAAATATGAAAGATTTTATACGTTCAATAAATAACCAAGTCTCTTGAAAACTAGTATTAGTGTTAAGATATTTGGGAATAATTTGAAAAGTATATGTTCCCACGTTCCTTCAACTTTGCTGCGTCAAGTTTCATGCCGAAAACATTCGAGAAAATTGCATAGCATGAGGGGTTTGATATGCCAACATCTTCTGCAACTTCCCTAAAAGTGATTCGATAGTTTTCTAAAACCATTTTCTTCGCTGTTTCGAGGTTTTCTTCGTTTGTTGCCCTGGTTACAACCTCTCCTTGGCCGTTCGTAAAGGTCTTGTTCCATTTATAAACACTTTTTTCAGACAGAGTAGATTCCCGGAATGGCACAGTAAACATTTGAAGTGCACTGGAGAGCTTTATTCTATTTAAGTACAAAATCGAAGGACACACAAAAAGGTGCTAACCTTATCAATTGTCAAAAACAAACTTCTAATCCAAAATGGCTGCTGATAATTTCAACATATAAGAAATGTATATGTACCAACATATCTAAAAACCAAAATTCTATAATCTAATATGCACACCCACGAAAATTCAAAATTCAGCTTCACCTTTGAACAGACCCCGTGCATCATTTAAAAAATCCCAATTCTAAAAACAATTCTAAGAACCATTATAAAAGCTAGCTAAAATAATTAGAATAATAATCAAATTTATTTGCCGGTTGGCTATCTACAAAACTAAATTATCATCACATTTTATCCTATTTTTATATTAACATAATCATATATTTTAATATCGCCAAGCATCAACATACAAATTATACAATATTTTAAACATTTATTATACTACTCATCAGATGCCAGATATTTAACATACATCAATCTTTCGTTTGATAATGTTGCTTCATTTTGCTGTTGAATTCTACCATTTTATGCACTCTTTCATATTGTTGGGTAACTTATTATAAACTTTTACAATCTTGAAGAATACAGAATTTTGAGTAGATTTTTTATTTTGATGGTCTAATATAAAATTTTCTCTATTTCTTGTGTTATGATCGTAGATGTCTTTCAATGAACTCAACTTATTTATGCAAAAATGTGGCAGTGACTTCGAACGGATCTTATGAATAAATTTGAGACTGTTAATTTCTAGGTAGAATATAATTTCTACCCAGTTTAGTCTTACTAACATGGTGTGTATGCTCGTCGCATACAGGTATGATAATCATAGCTCGGTTTTGTAATATCTGCAATCGGTTCACGTCAGATTTATTGGCCAAATAGAGGAATGTACAAGCATAATTTAAATGCGGTAGTATTATACACCGTTTGTTCAGTCCATTGCGATAAAAATATACAGCATTTCCTTGTTAATCCAATTTTTGTTGATGTTTTCCTGTATACATAATTCATATGTTCCTTCAACTCTAATCGGCTGTCCAACATGACTCCCAAATATTTGATCGAGCTAACTATTTCCAAAATTTTTCTCCATCTAAAATCACATTTATTTCATTTCCTATAAGAGGCTTTTTCTCGACTTCCATTATTTTTGTTTTTGGTGAATTGAGATTCAATTCATTTACTTTCAGCCATTCCACTATTAGATTTAGTTAATCTTGCAATTCATCAAATATATCAATATTAATGTTGTAATAAATACAACAGTATCATCTGCCAATAGATGATATTTACAATAATTTAAGTTATAAATATACAATCATTAATATACCAAATAAATAACATTGGACCCCGGACCGTCACTTCTGGTATTCAAATATTAATTTCTAATTCACTAAATACAAAATTTCCACATTTGACAACTTGCTTTCTATTTTGCAGATAGTTCCGAAACCACTCCAAAACTCATTCTTCAACACCATATTCTTTCAATTTTTTGTGTGCAATCTCTATCAATAGTTTCAAATGCTCATTCCAAGTCTGAAAAAGCTACTATTGTTGATTGATCTCTATCTAGAATATGCTTCCACTGTCCTATAACATACTGTTATGCTGATTCTGAGGAATGTTTAGGTCTTAATCTTGACTGTTGTTCTAATGGGTGATTTTATGGGAGTGATTTTTTTTAAATCGAATAAAACACTCATTTTTCATCATATATTCAAAATTTGTATTGAAATTGATAACTTGGCCTTTGCTATTTACATTTTGAAGACAACTTCATGTACATGTTGTCCGCGGCTCCGTATCAAATGGTCCATTCGGAAGGTTCAATTTTGCGTCAATTTTTCGAGCATTTCGGCGTGTATCCCACGAATTAAGCGTGTTTGTTATCCTTTAAGGCTTCAATCGTGTTTGGCTTATCAACATACACTAACGACTTTACATAACACCACAAGAAATAATCCAGAGGCGTCAAATCGCATGATCTTCGTCGACCAATTCACAGGGCCATTTCGAAAGATAATCTGCTCACCAAATTCATCCTTTATGTCGAAGTTTTCACCTGATTATCGGTTAGAAATTTAACGATAGCTTTCAAAACCCAGAATACCGTGGGCAGACGCATCAGAAATGCGAAAGATAAAATTTGGCCTGATGATAAATCGGGTATTCATGAGTTGAGTTGCGGTACTTGTCCCAAGGTATATGTTGGCCAAGCTGGCAGGAATTTCAACCTTAGAATATCTGAACACCAAACATGCTTTTCAAAAAATAAAACCGATTCTACGTATGCAACACATCTTTAGAAGAGAACCATATCTTCGACAACAACTTCAAAATATTGCATGCAGAGCGAAAAGGTTATAAACTAACCCTGTTAGAAGCCATGGAAAACAATAAGAGGAAGAAATCGAACAGTTTATTAAATGATAAAGTTTTACTGAATAATTCTCTGTTATTAAATTCATTCCAGTAAAAATGCAATCGAACAAAAGTATTCTATGGTTATCCCCCACAATTCAGAAGAACAATGTTCTATAGTCATCCCCCTGTAAAAGAAGAACAGTGTTCTATGGTCATTCCCACCCCACGCACTTCAGGATAAATATAAGCAGTCCACAATGTAATAGCGCAGTTTATCATCAACATCTGATGAAACCACTGTGTTTTGAATCAATTATAGTGAAAGTCAAAAAACTACTCAGTTTTATTTAAATTATATTTTAGATAGATTTAGCGTCACTTTTAACTAAGTCAATATTACTTTCATAAAATAGATTTCTTTTATTTTTAATCATATCAGTAATTATATTTCTAATTGGCTCATAACTCCAAGTTAAGTCCAAGTTAACTTCTGTTAACTCTTCAGAGTAATCTGTTCTCTGTAAGAGGGAACGTTGCAATTGATTCAAAGAAAAAATATGTCACTATGCTTTTCTTTGATAATGGCAAAATTGAAACTCATTATCTCAAGATTAATTCAATGAACGATAAATTGAAGGACTTCATGATTATGAATAATATATTTACCTTCTTCCCATAGTGATACCCCATATTTTCCCAATCATCTTTCATTTTTATTTGGTCATAAATATTTCCAATAATAAAAAAACTCATTACTTCCATTCAATCAACTTCAAAGCCCACAACTCACGAAAAGCGCGCGCTTCAAAAAACACATAAAGCCCCAGATCTGAACCGGAATATCATATTTTTGCGTATGAACATTGCAATAAATAACGACGGGACTTGAACATAATTACAGGCACTAAATAACGCACGAATCGAACTATAATTCAAAATTCGGAAAGAACGAGTTGTTACAATATAGCCGGGCCGAATTGGTCCTCTTCCGGAAGATTAAATCATTTGCGTCAAATGTTTTATGGCTTCCCAATTCGCAGGCCTAATTTACGGTCAACGTATGCAAATCTCCTCTAATTTATTGTGCCTGCATATACTGGAACTTTTTACGTAGATTTTGTAGTTTGTTTGTGCGTAAGTATCACACATGTTGTGGAATTTTTATATACATAATTCATTTCTTGTTTATCACCAAGATAATTCTGAACATATACGATTCGAAACTATCATGAAATTATATCCATGGACAACTGTGTTCAACTCCAGTTCACGCTGGACCATGTTGCCAGTCGAAATGGTTTGAGAAAAATCATTAGGAATGACATTGACTTGGCGTATAAAAATTTTATTCAAACAGCGGAAAATAATATCATGCACGACCCCTCTTCTTTCTGGTCTTTCATTAACGAGAAAGAAGGTATCTCTAAAATTCCTGGTGAGGTGAGAGATGATGAGGGTACTTATCATAAACCAATATCCATAGCTAACGACTTTGGTGAATATTTCAGTTCGGTATATGATACATCTTTGAACAACAATTCAAGTAATGTGAGCCATTCTGATGGTCATGGCGCGATATTCAGTAACTCGAAATCAAATCACTATTGCCGCCAAGAAACTCTCAAATAAACTTGATGAAAAACCAGGCTCTATTGTGAAGGATTGTATTTATGCACTTTCGGATCCATTAACACACATATATTCAATCTCACAATAAGCAAAGCCACTTTTCCTAAAATATAGAAATCGGCCAAGATAGTACCTGTCTTGAAAAGAGGTGATCCTTCTGTTGTAAACAACTACAGACCCACATCCATTTCACAAAATTTCCAAACTTTTCGAAACTGTAGTCTGTAATACTATTTATCCAGCCGTCAGAAACAGCATCCCGATTGAGCAACATGGATTCATAAATAAGATCTTGTTCAGGCCATCTAATATTGTTTTCTCGGTACGTTTTTGAAGTACTCGACTCCGACGGTAAAGATGATGTGATTTACAAAGACTTTCAGAAGGCATTTGATAAAGTTGCTCATGCGCTCCTTCTAGAGAAATTCCGCAACAAATTTGGATCCGCTGATAGCCTCACCAACCTTTTTCATTCTTACCTCGTTGACCGACCTCAATTGGTACAGCTGGAGGGTACACAGTCGAGTGAGTTCATACCTACATCTGGAATACCTCAGGGATCTAATTTTGGACCACTGTTATTTATTCTTTTCGTAAATGATTTGATAATATTGTCCCTTCCCATTTGATGTTTGCGGAAGATTTGAAACTTCATCATGATATTAGATCACAGGCAACTGTGTTCACATTCAGCTCGCGCTGGACCATGTTACCAGTTGGTGTGAGGATGAGTATTTGAGTATGAATGTGTATGTTTTCTCTTCAGAAAGAGAAGAAGATCGAATAATGTCCAATTACGAGAAATTATTATTGCAGGTTTGTATGCCGCTTGAGAAAATATGATAGAGTCTCGAATAGAATTCAGCAACTTCGATGGCTAAAGATTGAGAATCTCTACAAACTGCGTATCTGTTCGTTGGTACATAATATCTTGCTGTTTGGACGGCCTGCGTATCTCCTCGAAAAGTTGATATACAGGGGGAACTTGCATGATGTGGCTGTAAGGCATGTAAAGCTTCTGAATTGTCCCAGGTTTCGTTTGGAACTATTTAAGCGTTCGTTTACTTACAATGCGGTAAGATATTATAATGAGATAAAATCAGAATGGAAGGATTTTCAAATCGTCAAATTCAGGAGGAATGTGGGGAGCGCCTTGCTTCGGAACCAGGGAATGAGTATCAATCCGGTTGGTTGTTTTTTTGACGTATAGTTGTATATCTTTTTATTTTTGTTTTTATGGTGTGGCTCTCATATTACTATGTACAGATCTGTTCATGTGGTTGGGTAAGAGTAGCATAGGCTGGACTTAGTATTATATAGTCGGTGGCAGGTTTTTCCTCGTTCTGATAGGTTGAGAGATCTTGGTAACTAATCATTTAATCAGAAATTTCCTTCACTCCGCACATCACATTGTCATACCATCACACATCACATAATCATATTGTTATTGTTGTTTATATACCTCCACAAAGAGGTATATAAACCTTATTTTTTGACTGACTGTCAACTATTCAATCAGTATTTTATAAGAAAGTATCAATTATTGGTGATCTTAATGCACCTCAGTTTGTAAATAATGTATAGCCTCAAAATCGTTCGAAGAAATTCTCAATCCCTATCAATTCAATAATTCAGTCAATATTAATGGTAGACTATTAAATCTAATTTTCTCAAATGCTCCATGTCAAATCTCTCCTGACAATTTTTTTCTTGTGAATGCTGATCTTCAACATCCTCCAATTCATTTCTATGTATCTATGTAGTTCAAAACATGTCTTTTCCATGGGCGTCACTTATATGGTCACTAAAGAGTTCAATTTTCGCAAGGCTAATTTACCGCTAATGTACTAAATGATATTGAATATCTATTGGGACTATGTCTTCGAGTCAACTCAAATTATCGATGAGACATGCGACAAATTTTATGCAATATTACATGAAGTATTCTTACAAACTGTACCTTATAAAATCAATATAATAGACAACATATTGAGAAAAGAAAAATACCTGAATAACTTCATGAGGTTTGGTAATTACCTTTATTTTGCAAGGTACAAAAATTTGAGAAAAACCATTATGAATGATATTGACTAGGCGTATAAAATTTTATTTCAAACAGCGGAAAATAATGTCGTGCAAGACCCTGCTCCTTTCTGGTCTTTCATTTACGAGAAGAAAGGAATTCTGGTGAGATGAGAAATGTTGAGCGTACTTATCATAAACCAACATCCATAGCTAACGCCTATGCTGAATATTTCAGTTCGTCATATGATATATTCGACTTTGAACAACAAATCATGTAATGTGAGCCATTCTGTTGGTCATGACGCGATATGTATCACTTTCATCAGGATACATCACATGATCATGCACATGTGGCACCGTCTTTCATCAAATCGGTGCCACATGCCACACAGCTCGTGTGGCATGTGGCCACAGCTCGTGGACATGTTGATGAATTTGGTGAGCAGCTTATCTCTCGAAATGGCCCTGTGAATTGGCCGCCATGATTATGCGATTTGATGCCTATGGATTATTTCTTGTGGGGTTATGTGGAGTCGTTAGTGTATGTGGACAAGCCGAATACGATTGAAGCCTTACAGGACAACATAACACGCATAATTCGTGGGATACAGACCGAAATGCTCGAAAAAGTGACGCAAAATTTCACCTTCCAAATGGATCATTTGATACGGAGCCGCGGACAACATATACATGAAGTTATCTTTGAAAAGTGACTGGCAAAGGCCAAGTTATCAATTTCAATAAAAATTTTGAATATATGATGCAAATTGAGTGTTTCGTATTCGATTTAACAAAAAACTACGCTTAAAAAATCACCTATTATTTGGAAAATTCAGCCATATGAAAGCACGTATTTACGCAGTGTTCAATCATTATTCGATTCTCCTTCCTATTCATCCAACTCTGACAATATGTAGCAGATCCGATCATATGAAAATACAAACGCACGAAAAGAAGCTATGACACGATTGTTCACTAAGTTTACGGCTACAAATGCAGAAATCTAGATGGAGAATTTCAATAATACAGTGCTAGATTTTCCAGTATTTGATGATATATTCCTCCGGGGGTCTAAATATATATGAAATTCGTTTCACGAAGTTAGTGGGGTAGAATGATTGAACACAATACAGGGCGCCAAATACTGGGGGCGTATTTCAGTTATAATTTTTAATATTTGCTGATATTTTTCATATTCGTGTCAGTTGCAGAACATCGCGAAATAGATTGCTATTTGAAGGAAGTAATATTCTGCTTTCAGAAGGAAAATATTTTTCAATAGTATTTTTGCATTGCCGAATAATGTATAATATATATATATATATATATATATATATATATATATATATATATATATATATATATATATATATATATATATATATATATACGCCCTGTTGGTCTACCAATTAAGCTACCGAGGTCTACTACTTCGCGATGCAATTCCGACTATATCTAAATACTCTTTTGTTCGCAAGCCAGTTATCGACGCACGGGTTTTTGTCTTTCAAACTGCAAGAACGTGAGTAAACACCTTCCCATCCTCCCGGATGTATTATTGAATTTTTCGTTAATGAATATGAGTTTAAATTGAAGTGGATATTATTCGCGGTAACCATGCACGTACGGACATATTTTATATGAAGAAATATTTAAATTTGGTATGGAAATTAAAGTTTCACACACAAGCTTGGTAGAGCAACAGGGCGTAAACCTGAGAGACCTGGGTTCGTATCCCAGTCGAGGTTGAAAACTTTTGTGGTGTAATTTCGATTCCAAATTTAAACATTTCTTCATATACAATATGTCCGTATGTGCATGGGTAGTGCGAATAATATTCACTTCATATATATATATTATATATTGTAAAAATTCGCTTCTTGGGTTTTCTGGATCAATTAAAACAAAATGATGTTAAATTTTTTCCAATAACGTTTCGGTTTCTATTTTTGATTTTATCAAATTGATCAAATTGATACAAACTGTCATATGATCGCACAAACATGAACACCTCAGACAGACTGATATAACAATTATATTGACAATTACACTCAAAATATCTGAAATTTTTCTTCCAAAAAAACAACAACACGTTCATCTCTCAAAGCATATTGTAGATATATGACTCGACTTGGAGACTCCAAGTACTGTAGCTAACTCTGGTGTAGTACATTTCATTAACTTTCAGTTCTCAGTTAGCAATCATTCAGGATTTGAACCAGAGGTTAATCGCAGGTATACATCTAGTGTTTTTAGATTGGAGATGTATACAAATTAATACTAGATAAAAAAAGGTTATAAATTTGTTTCTGTCCAACTAAAACTCTGCTACTTCTAAGTGAATTGCCCTAAAGAATCACTCCATAAGAGAGGTTACTATATACCAGAGAGCGGTACATACTTACAACGGTTTCATAGTTCAGTTCGTCAGGAAGCTGCAAAATAGCATTCAACGCCGAGTTGTTACATCTACAAAGAAGCTCAACTGAGATGATTATCCACATAGAGGCTGAGAAATTCAGTAGAGGAATGTGTTATCAGTACCGATGGACCACAAATTCAAATACATTCATTGTGAAAATTCTTCATTATATTCTTTTGGACATTCACGTTCAAATTAATTATCACACGATTGAAATTGAGGTTTAACTAATTGTATTAATTCCTTCAGTTCCTCAATGTACAGCAAAACTACCAATAGATGTGTCGTCCGCAAACTAACAAGATGTCCAGTAGACATATGATGAGACGTCATGAATAAAATATAAAAAATCACAGATCACACTACAGATCCCTGTGGCACTTCCATATTCACTTTAAACTCCTGAGAGAAGGTACCATATATATTGACAATTGCTTTCTGAAGCGTAGTAGAATCGCATCAATTTCAGAAACCGTCATCGAAAACTGACTTTGTAAAGCTTTTCGACAATGAATTCGACGCTAAAAACATCGAACGTACGGCACAAGTCGGAGAAGAATCCTACTACATAATAATATGCAATGATAACTGTGAGAATGTCCCTTTTTCATTATTTTCTTGAAAACGGGTAATTTTTTAAAGAGTTAAGTTTTTCAGGTTGGCGGCACTGGTTGGTAATTGCATCCAAACGTCATCTGTCGAAGTGAAAAGTTTTCAGTATACTCTGCCATTTCATCTTGAAAAGTCTTACAAACGAGCAACGATTGCAAATTGTTTAAATTCATTATCAAAATTCGTACTCTGTGAAAAATGTGTATCGTTTGTTACTACCATATTATGGTCGTCAAAATCGACCTGGTGAATCAACTATTCGTGCTGTTATCATCAAATTTCGCAACAAGTTTACTATGTTGGACATTAGACCATTGTCTCGCATGCGTACATTGCGTACTGAAGAGAATATTGCAGCCGTAGCGTAAAGTATTAATGAGGGTCGTGAAATGTCAATTCGTCGCCGTTCTCAGCAATTGGGCATGTGTTACTAAACCAAGTGGAAAATTTAACGTGTTGATTTGGGTTTGAAAGCCTATAAAATTCAACTTCTGCAAGAATTGAAGATGAATGACCTACCACAACGTCAATTTTTGGTGAATGGGCCTTAATAGAACAGCTTAATGAAAATCCGCTGTTTTATTAAAAATTTAGTTCAGCGATGAGGCTCATTCATGGCTTAACGGATATGCAAATAAAAAACTGTTGCATCTGGAGTTATGAACAGCAACATCCCATACAAGAATTACCGATGCATCCCGAAAAAACAACAGTTTGGTGTGGTTTATGGGCTGGTGGCATCATCGGTCCTTTTTTGTTCAAAGACGACCGTGGAAGAAACCATCAACGGCGAACGATATCGAGCCATAATACGCAACTATTTTTGGCCCAATTGTCCAAGTTGAACTTGGTTGACATGTGGTATCATCAAGACCGTGTCACATGCCACACAGCTCGTGAAACAATGGACATGTTGAAGGATTAATTTGGTTAGCAGCTTATCTCTCGAAATGGCACTGTGAATTGGCCGCCAAGATCATGCGATTTGACGCCTATGGATTATTTCTTGTGAGGTTATGTAGAGTCGTTAGTGTATGTGGAGAAGTCGAACACGATTGAAGCCTTACAGGATAACATAACACGCGTAATTCGCAGAATACAGACCGAAATGCTCGAAAAGGTGACGCAAAATTGGACCTTCCGAATGGACATTCGATACGGAGCCGCAGACAACATTTACATGAAGATATCTTCAAAATGTGAATGGCAAAAGCCAAGTTATCAATTTCAATAAACATTTTGAATATATGATGCAAATTGAGTGTTTTATTTGATGTAAAAAAGCTACGCTTCAAAAATCACCCATTAGTTTCGCAATGGAATTGTTAACCCGGAAGGCCTAATTTTTTGTTCGAAAAGTTTGATAGTCATATTTTCAGAATTTTCGCATTTTATTATCTCGAAACACTTTTATGACTGATGTTTAAATTACGCAAAATTCAAGTTATGGAGTTGAATAATTCGAGTGAAATGGTATTCGAACGATGCAGAGACCAAGCCGTAATGGCCTCTCTGTTCGACAAGTGTTCCATTTCTGAAATTCGTTGAACAATTTATCGATGTGGGTCAGTATTGCCCGCAATTTTAACGTACTAACAGATATTTCCTTGTGGGGCACGTAGAAAGTGACTCTGATTAATGAAAGATAAATGAAGGGTCCCCCATTTGGCATTTGAACGATTGGCGGAGCGGTGGCTAATGAATTTGTGGTCAGCTGACCCCTATCCTAATGAGGGCTTTCCATCTATTCTGATTTGTCCATATATCCCTTGCTGACAAGACTTATCAAATAGGTTGCAGTGGCCTTTATGAAAGGGGCTGTAATTAACCGAAATGACTTGAGCTTATGGTTGTTAATTCAGATCTTAGATGCTCACATAATGCAGCTTGCCTTCAAATCAATTGTATCTAATGTATAGATATGTTCAATAATTATGAAAACTGAACAGTTGTAGTTTGAGAAGTCATTATTTTACCCTGAATTGTTTTCCTCTTTTTTTTATTTCAATACTTCTACAAATTCAATAGCGCTATTTGTGAACTAGCCGATAAAAACACTCATCAAATATCATGCATTTCGTCTTATATCGCACAATATCAATTAGATAAATCACTTTGATATATTTGGAAATTTCTTTCATATTGAAGAATTTTTGCCGTATAATTTTAATCGAAAATTATTAATTTACGGCAATAAGAGCGCCACTATAATTTATACACAACCAACTTGTTTACCTGGTCTATATTTCGAATATGGTTATATTCTCCATCAGGACCGTTCAAAATACAGATGTGGTGGAAAATGTATAACATCTTAAGGCTAACTAGGCTGAATATTTGACCAAACTCGTCAAAAAGGCTCTCTCTAAAATCAATATGGAAGAATATAGAAGTTATCGAATTTTACGTCGAGAAAAATTCGATAACTGCCGGGAAAACCCTAAAAACAGCCCATTTCTTTTTCTCATACTAACATGTTCTATTAATAAATGACACGGAGGTTTCGCTTATCTCTTGGTGAAACATTATGTTAAAATATATAAATAAAATTAACACACTTGACTTAAGTTCTACTGAATATATTAAAAACTCTACATATGTTTCGGGTGGTTAACCCATTATCAAGAGCATACAATATTACTGAATTTCAAATTTTACTTATATATCCTAAAGCACGGAATTTAAAACTGGTTTCACGGAAGAATCTACCTGGTCATTACAAATAGGTAAATTCTTTTTTTTGGCTATCGAAATTTCCAAGACTTCAAGGGTATCTAATCTTTTGCCATTACTACCTGAGTGTACTATTTCGGTCTTCCTGTGATCATGATTTCATCAATTCTTCTTTTATAGAACGTCCAGTTGACCTATGTAAAAGCTATCACATTCACTGCAAAATATATTTGCAACGCCACTTCTCGAAAAAAACTCAAGTTTGTCATTGTTATTCACCAAAAATGAACCCAAATTCTTTTGGTTGGTGCATATTGTATTCACATTATTTTTATGTAATCTTCTACAAATTTTATTGCTCAAGTTAGGTCTATAATCAATTGAATGAAAAATTTTTCTCTTTTTCTGAGTGAATAAGAAAAATTCTTGGTTTTTTATTTATTATCTATTTATTTATTCATTATCTTTCACTGTTTATTTTTGATTAGTTTATCAATGAAGAAATGTTTATAAAAACCATTGTTAATAGCAATTGTTTCAATTATACAAACTTCTTCTCTAAAATTATCAGTAGACAACGGAAGCGAAAGTGATTTATGATGAAAGGCAACATGTTCTAACTAAAATGTAGAATCAACGGCTGAACCGATTTCACTACTTTTTTTGTTGTGTTTGTTATTGTCAGGTAAAAAATTTTGAAAATTGCGTGAAAAATTATAAAATTTAAGAATACTTTATCAATAATATAAGTAAGAAATAATTAATAATTCTCACAAAGAGGATCTAAAAAAACTGAAAATCCTATCACATATTTTGATTAGTTCAGAGCTAACACGACTAATATTCAAACTTCAATTTAATATAAAATTTTGGTAAGTTTGAAGAGACTAACATACAAGTTACTAACATAGCACGTGGTGTATATGATTATAAAGAAGAAGACATAGTTTTTTTTGATTTTGAGTTGAAATTTCGTTTCTAAAAATGATAGCTATTAGATGTACAAACTTAAGTCGCAGAACTAGCAATGCAGCAAGTCAAAGATATAAAAGAGCAGTCAAACTGATGAGCAAAGCGAAGCTCGGAATGAAGTTGAACGGAATCGATGGAAACGAAACTAACTCTATGAAAAGGTTGTATTCAACTACTACCAAAATGTTATAACGTTGAAATATATTACAGTTCACAGCAAATCGTTGGTATTGGACCAATGAACGTTGTGTGTCAATATTGCACGGCAAAGTTTGATTGTTATTCATAAGAAAATACTACCAATCATGCGACAAAATATTTTGCGAAGAGTCAATTCAAATAGACACTATTGGTACAGCCATCAGAGCCACTATATTCATTGGTTTCCGGTAATGGACTAAATTCTGAAAATTTTTTGACTTATATACAGCAAATATCTGATATAATAAATGATGAGGTATATGGGAAAAGTACTCCATACGAAATTAGGAACATTCCGTTCAACTATAGAACGGACAGCTCAATACCTTTCAATAAATCAAACTTGTTAATATAAGAATTTTTTGATAATTCGCCTGATTTGAAATAACAGGATGTATTGAAGTCCCTTCGTAAGTGGGTAAGTCCCTGGTTCTAGACGGGATGAATACTAAAAACAAGATAGTTTAGCACAAATAGTAGAACATGTCTTTCCGGCTTTTTGAAAAATATTTGAAAATAAAATGGGCGTACAAAATTCGCTGGGTCAGCTAGTTATTTATAATTTTGAATTTTACTAACAATTGTTGAATGTCGATATTTAATACTTACACATCTGAAACGACCAGCTCTTCGAAGCTAGCCACCAGTTACATTAAATAGAGAGCTTTAGTCCTCATTTTACGTGAACTAAATGAGCTTGGGGAAGGGAGCCCTGACCGAATTCAATAAGAAGGTCATAATTCAAGTCCTAGGGGAACAGAATTGATCCTAATGAAGCAAAACATAAAATGGTTTGAAGCCGCCCCAGAAAGGGTCTCAAGACGTTTAAGATATTTGGTTCAGATAGGGTTTTATAGCGTTTAATGTTTTGCCAGCGACAACGCATAGACCTGCCTTAGCGTGTAATAATTGAATTTAATTTGGACGCGTCCATTAAGGAGCAGCTCTATCAAAGTTAGGCTTTGTTAGAGTGGACATATTACGAGCATTATGTTCTTCTTCATTTGGTACAATGATCTTACGATATACGTTATTAATTTCTATGAAATTACTAATGTGATTTAATTTGTAATTGAGGAGATGAAATAAAACATAATGATATGTATTATATATATATATATATATATATATATATATATATATATATATATATATATATATATATATATATATATATATATATATATATATATATATATATATATATATATATATATATATATATATATATATCTTGCGGTGGTGAAAAGTAAATAAATGAGAAAAAACACAATTATCGGTATAGCCCGCAACTCCATTGGAAGCAGCCGTTGACACGTGTTTCGAGCTTATTGGCTCTCCTCAGAACGGCGTAGCCAAGTTCAAGGTGTACGAACCTGGAGATGGAATCCACAACAAAAGAACACACCTGCAAAGGAAGTCCCCACTACTAGGATATCTTTAGTAGTGTTCACATTAAAGGAAGTCCCCATACTTGACCAAATCTCCAAACCCGGAGAGTTCACGTGGAAGCCTAGTAGTGGGGACTTCCTTTGCAGGTGTGTTCTTTTGTTGTGGATTCCATCTCCAGGTTCGTACACCTTGAACTTGGCTACGCCGTTCTGAGGAGAGCCAATAAGCTCGAAACACGTGTCAACGGCTGCTTCCAATGGAGTTGCGGGCTATACCGATAATTGTGTTTTTTTTTTCTCATTTATACTTTTCACCGCAAGAAACTTCTTCATTCCTTATTTACTTAGTCGGTTGAAGACTCCGTAAAGGATAAATAGTCGCCACATTGGCGATACGTTGACCAAATCTCCAAACCCGGAGAGTTCACGTGGAAGCCTAGTAGTGGGGACTTCCTTTGCAGGTGTGTTCTTTTTGTTGTGGATTCCATCTCCAGGTTCGTACACCTTGAACTTGGCTACGCCGTTCTGAGGAGAGCCAATAAGCTCGAAACACGTGTCAACGGCTGCTTCCAATGGAGTTGCGGGCTATACCGATAACTGTGTTTTTTCTCATTTATACTTTTCACCGCAAGAAACTTCTTCATTCCTCATTTACTTAGTCGGTTGAAGACTCCGTAAAGGATAAATAGTCGCCACATTGGCGATACGTTGACCAAATCTCCAAACCCGGAGAGTTCACGTGGAAGCCTAGTAGTGGGGACTTCCTTTGCAGGTGTGTTCTTTTGTTGTGGATTCCATCTCCAGGTTCGTACACCTTGAACTTGGCTACGCCGTTCTGAGGAGAGCCAATAAGCTCGAAACACGTGTCAACGGCTGTATATATATATATATATATATATATATATATATATATATATATATATATATATATATATATATATATATATATATATATATATATATATATATATATATATATATATATATATATATATATATATATATATATATATACATGAAACCAAAGATGAGAATTCATCGAAAGATGCGCATGTCCTAAACAAACGAATCTACAGTTGTTACCCATAGACCATAATTCTCGCACTAATCAGTTTTACGAAAGATTTGTGAAATTGAAGTCAATTTCCAACTAACATGAACATGTAGTATTTTGAAAAAGGCCTAGAGCCGAAACATATGTAGAATAAACAATTATTTCATCAATTTTAAACTGTGCTCATTTCATTTATATATATATATATATATATATATATATATATATATATATATATATATATATATATATATATATATATATATATTTTCCAGTGTTTGATTGGGATTGCAGTCTAGGACAGGAAAATCAGTTACCTCTTTAGTATTTTCCAAGCTTTCGAAAATGTTTATTTTCTTCTTCAGGGCTAAAATAATACAAAAATTAACAGTTTAATAAAGCAAGGCACTATAAAAAGTTTTTTCTTACAATTACTGTGAAGTTAGTTCAACAAATGTGCTTCGAAACAGTAACTGTCTTACGGTTTCAATGCATTTAGGCATCGATTTCAATATTCTCTAACATTTATCCCTAGGAAGATAATGGAGACATCACATTCGCTATATATTCTTCGTATATCTACGAATCATGAGAGTTATTTCAATATGGCTGACATGAAGTTTGTAGATTTCTGATGATTTTTAATTATCACAACCACAAATTCATATTGTACTTTTAAAAATGGATCGATTTGGTATATAACTATTTCAATTCCAAACAGCTTGCATCTTCAAAATAACGTTCTGAACACAACATTGTGGAAAATCTACCCTAATTAATTGTGCCATTATTTTCTCTGCTACAATATACCCTCTTCACCAATTATAATCATCTATTCGGAGATTTTGACCGAAGACAATTTGTCTTCTTGATGGCGGACTGTTCAAAACGAAGAAAAAGCCATCAGCCTCTGGAAAGCCATAAATGGGTTTCGGGACTGATATACATAAAGAAACGCTAGATGTCACTCTCGAACGCCTACGTCTATAACTCATCGGTTTTTCTCCATTTCTAAGTTCACCGTATTTCCGCTATTTCGTCTAAATCATTTACCATTGTTTCTATTACCTCATTCGATTTTTTCTGCTTCTTTAACTGCTGGTATTTCGAAAGTATTTATATAACTGACAGATGTTAAGTGATATCTGTGATGAGATATCGCAATTATTTGCTCAACAGATTCTAATGCGTATATTCTGGGGAAAGTTGACATTTATACCTTCACGGCAAATCTATGAAAGTAGAAATGAGATCGACTTTTTCGTGAAACCTTGAGCAGGAAAATGTATTGGACAAAAAACTTTCACTTACTTGGCTCCTTAATTATATAGCCTTGTTCCCCAGGAAATTAGAACATTTCATTATTTGTAAGTCTACAGAAAACACATCCAGAGGAGGATTTTCGATAGGGGAAAGAAGTTCTTCATGGAGTTGGTTGATTGCTGACTAACATAATGAGTTCATTATTTAGAATGAATCATGGAGTTATATCTATAACAACTTCGCCCTTGAATTAATCCATTTTGGATGACCATTGATGGTAATCCAAAATGAATGATGAATCATGACGATTCCACCTGATTATGAGACGATTTACTCAATTGAGACAACACTACCTGATATGAGACAGTATATATTTATGCAAATTCAGACCAAACACCTATTGCGACCTTTCATTGCGAAATATCATAAAAATAAGTCATGACAGACACTTTAGGGGAAGAATTTAATTCAATTCAAGATAAATATCGCGTACAGACTTCATTCAAGTCTCTGCGATTATGTTAATTCGCAAATGTTTTCATGAATGATTCTTAAAAATATTATTCTGTAAGCATCTGAAGAAGTCGTTCAGGTGTTCAGGAGAAGAAAGTTCAAGTGTTTGAATTTAAGTTTATATTCAATCTTAAAAATAAGTTGAATTAAATTATAGATGTAAAAATATTCTTATGTATTAACTAAAAACAATTATAGGTAAATAATAGAATAGAAATGACAGGAGCACAGAGAATTGACACTGAAAAACGACACAGAGGTGAAAGAAAAAAATCACGGTAGTAACAAATGTCGTACCACGCACGTAACAGATAAAAGTCTATTAAAGTTGTGAGATGTCTGCGAAGTTGCGAAGGTTACTTAAAATGATTTGAGAGTAAGTAACTATAAATGCAACTAAGTTTGGAAACGTCCGTATTCTTATTGATGCTGTTAGGGTTATTATTAATATGGACCATTTCCAAAAAAATCCTTTTGTGGTAACTAACAGCTACAGCCTTTGTTCCTACATTATCAAAGTCAAAACGATGTCCATGTTGTGAGGAATGTAGTGCTAAGGCACATCCGTCAGGGCGAAGTCTAACATCGCTCTTATGAAGATTTATTCATCTTTCAATGGTCTGAGAAGTTTGACCTTTATAAACTCCTTCACAATCTAAGCAAGGAACACTGTAAATGCAGTCTGATGTTAAAGATGGAGGTTATTTTCATTAATATATATATATATATATATATATATATATATATATATATATATATATATATATATATATATATATATATATATATATATATATATATATATATATATATATATATATATATATAGTTAATAGTTTTCGGTATTTACCTGTGATTTACGTTGCTTGTTTATTTGTAACAGCCGTTTACATATGTTTCAAGCTAATTGGCTCTCATCAGAACGGCGTAGTTCAAGTTATTGGATGTTCACACTTGAAAGTTGATTAAAAAGAAAAAACACAGAACGAAACAACACAAAACAAGCAACGTAAATCTCAGGTAAATACCGAAAACTATTAACTCCTTTTTCAGCCTGACAAACCTTGTTCTTATATATATATATATATATATATATATATATATATATATATATAGATATATATATATATATATATATATATATATAGATATATATATATATATATATATATATATATATATATATATATATATATATATATATATATATATATATATATATATATATATATATATATATATATATATATATATATATATATATATATATATATATATATATATATATATATATATATATATATATATATATATATATATATATATATATATATATATATATATATATATATATATATATATATATATATATTATCAGAGAATCAAAATCTTCAACTATTTTCCATCGAATTTGAAATTACTGAAAGCTCACTTGTTTAAGAGGAGAATGAAATATCTGCTCTCAACAAAGGCATACTATAGTGTGGCAGATTACTTCGATGGTTCGGATGTAGGCAATAATATATGAATAATTTTTTGTATCATATGTTTGTATATTTTTTTAACACACATATTCTTCACTATGTGAAGAATATGTGTGAAACATATGAAACAGCCGTTTACATATGTTTCAAGCTAATTGGCTCTCATCAGAACGGCGTAGTTCAAGTTATTGGATGTTCACACTTGAAAGTTGAGTAAAAAGAAAAAACACAGAACGAAACAACACAAAACAAGCAACGTAAATCTCAGGTAAATACCGAAAACTATTAACTCCTTTTTCAGCCTGACAAACCTTGTTCTTAATATATATATATATATATATATATATATATATATATATATATATATATATATATATATATATATATATATATATATATATATATATATATATATATATATATATATATATATATATATATATATATATATTATCAGAGAATCAAAATCTTCAACTATTTTCCATCGAATTTGAAAGTACTGAAAGCTCATTTGTTTAAGAGGAGAATGAAATATCTGCTCTCAACAAAGGCATACTATAGTGTGGCAGATTACTTCGATGGTTCGAATGTAGGCAATAATATATGAATAATTTTTTGTATCATATGTTTGTATATTTTTTTAACACACATATTCTTCACTATCAAAGTGTTTCGAAAGTTTGATATTCCTGAGGTAATTTTCTTCTATTCTTTTCAAATAAAGTTTTATATTATTGTAAATATAAATTTAATCAATATTTTTGTTCGAGCCAATATTTTTGCTCGAAGGCTGAATGGAAGATCAGACTCAAAACTGAACTAGGTCCTTTTGAGAGCATTCTTCTCAGTTGTAATTATTATATCAATTGAAATGAATGTAATTTTATAAAGTAAGGAATGTTTCTCATTAAATTTCATTTCATTATTATTATATATTGATATTGAAAATGGAGTCCCAAGATCAAATCATCTTGAGGTATAAGATTTTGAACACCTATCTGATATCGATATATCAAATATAATATCAAATTGGTATGAGTTGATTGGGTACCGAGGTTTAAATTCCATCATGCTTTATATAAATAGTTATTGCTGATACGCAAAGCTTCGGGAGAAAGAAAGTTAATTACTGCATCAACTGTACGTCAATACAACTATACAATAGTCTATATAGTAATTACATTCATAGCTGAAATTAATTGAAGGTAACCAGTAGATTGAAAATTGCAATAATGCAATCGCAACGCTTGATGTTGATAAATGATTTCATCACTAAATTTCGAATATTCTATTTTGATCAATACAAGTGAAATGAAATTGTTTTTCATGGTTGGTGATTATTTGAAAATTTATCTTTCGGGGTTGATGAAAACGAATTTCCACACATTTCATAAACTGTGGAATTCTGCTTTGATATCTTAAGGTTATACCTTGCCAAATATTCAAGCAGTCAATTCAATATATTTTTGTAGAAACCAAGTCAAGTTTTCTATTCAATATTTTCAACAATGTTTCAAGAAGGGATCAGCGAACATTCAATGAACTTCAATTTTTTTGTTGTTTCAAGTCATCCCAAACCCATCTGCTCTAAATATTCCAAAGTGTTATTCATGGAATGACCATCATGTTTTCTCCTCCTTGTTCTTCGGTAAGTTATTCTACACTCGACAAATAAAGGAAGTGGACTCCTACTAAACAAAATCCCAAATCCTGATTTTGTTGAAATTCATCGAAACTAAAATTTCGGACCGTCTGTCTAGAAATTGGACTCCAATTTACCCTTATCCGTACTTAAACCTTTGAGGAGAAGTCGGGACTCATTTTCTATTCGAAAATTTGACTCGGTCTCCGACATTCCACGAGAAAGGTAAAGGGGCCGGCATTAATAAAAAAGCTTGCGGATTTAGAGGCAACTGAAATAGCGAATGGTGACGTATATCAAAGGACGCTGGGACATTCGAGGAGTGTTTTTATCCCAGCAAAACAATTTTCGGCCTATCTTGTAGGGTTGCAGAGAATCAAATTGACAAATACGTTCGACCGTGCTTGGAGACACAATCCCAATTGTAGACTGCGACGTTGCCAAGTTGGTACACACATCCACCGTACAGAACATTAGCAACAGAAACAATTTTTAAAACAAAGAGTTTATCACTAACTGGTTAGGTCATATGTGAATATTTGTATGTGTATGTATGTGAATAACGGAACTTTTAATTTAAATATTTGGTGTTTCTCGAAAGGCATTCGAGTAGTTAGTGCAATTTTAATTGAAAAATTGTAACAGATTCGATCCATAGACTATAATATTCCTCGAAAGTAGGATTTTTTGAAAAGATCTCAAACTTTTCAAATTCCTACTATCGTTTAAACTTGATCGTTTAGATTTTACTATGGATTAACTCAACAACTGAATATAGTACCTTTACAGAACCAATTCAGCTTTTGCTTCATCAGCAAATAAGGTGATTCCGTTGGTTCTAGGGTGGAACAGAAGCTGAATGAAATCTAATGAAACTGAAAATTTCAGTTTCATTAGATTTCCTACGCAAACTGTGTTTGAGTGACCTAACATTCTTCAAATGTTGACAAATAGTTATACAGACTGTATCATTCGAAAAAAAACAATCAAAAAGATTTGGTAGGTATATTACGAAAAGATGTAACTAAGTAAACAGGAAATTGGGAAGACGTAGAGATAATAGTAATAATATACTACCTTTATTAAGTACTATAATATAGCACAACAAAAGAAGAGGCGAAGTTCAGCTACTCAAATTCACCCCTATAAAACGAAAAGCTCAATACAAAAATATCTAAACAAAATTTTTTTACTAACCAACTAAAATGAAATAATATCATGTCAACACTCTATTAACTACCTTGAGTCACCAGCAAACAGCCAAGGTAGAAGCTCTCGAAAGAAAATGATGCACTAAATGTCATAACTGGAACGCTATTGAAAATGCGAACCGCATTTTAGGTGAAACATCTCTCAAAACCACCCAAACAATATTTAGGAATTCGCAACATGTTCCTAAATTGCAAAAAAGTGTCCCCGATCACCACCACGGGTGACAATGTCATTTCTCAAGTAGGAGGGCGAAGAATGCAAGATAACAGAATAAACTCAAGTACCAGTAATATATTTGAAAACATTATTTAGCCTTAGCCATTCATGTTCATTGATTCCCATAAACGTTTTGTCATACTTGCGCAAGCCAAAAGAGAAACCACAACATACATTCTGTATTCAAAGTGTACAAAGTGTATTCTGTTTCCAAAGAACCAACCTTGTAAACAGCCTTTTTTGCAGCTAAAATTCCACGAGATGTCGATTTCTATATAAACGTCTCATAACTGAATGGGATTTTTCTACTGAAAGATTTACATGCTCCTCAAACGCCGGAGATTGCAACCAAAGCCATTCTCAGGTTTTTGGCTTTTTTACTAGTTTCAACGGCCTGACGTCAATTAACGACTCGGACTAGCATAAGGAACTTCAGGAACTTGAGACTCTATTGCTGAATACTAACGTGCAACACAGTCTGGGTTTTATATTGAATAGTGGAGCTTCGTAAAGTTGCAAATATCTTCAAGATCTAGATTTAGCTGTTGCAACGCTGTATCTACATTGAACGGTAAGAAGGATAGAAGCAGCTGGGTGTCATCAGCGAAAGAACGCAACTATGCTTAATTCACTAAGTTATTGATGTCAAATACGTGAATAAGGTAAATGAGAGCGACCACTACTGAAGCCTGTGGTACCCCTGAAGTTACACCTGCAGAGCAAGTAGATTCACCGCCAGCAGTGATCACACGCTGCCTACAATTACTCAAATAATTCTGAAAAAGTCAACCGCTACAACCTCAAATACAAAATATTCTCGATTCGCCTAGAGAAGCGCATGATCTAAAGTATCGAAGACTTTGGAGTAGTCAAGCATCACCATAGCAGTGTCATCCTAAGAGCGGATGACAGCATCAACCAAGTCGAGCAGAAGCGTAGTGGCACTATAGATATATATAGACTTATACATGAAAAATCTGGAATGATAATTGCACCTCAAGTTTCCTTAATTGAAAGAACTCTACTGCTTTCCCAATAGAAACTTATAAGGTGAGAGGTGAATTGAATTATTGCCAGGGCTGCTAAAAAATCAATATGGTGAGATACTTGTGTTGATTATTGTGTTGAGAAGTCTAACAGGCGTATCATCGAAGAAAAATCTAAAAATGAAATTTTTTTAAAAAAAATCTCCAAAAAACTTTGAAGTTTTTCTACAAATTCCAAATCGAACGTATCTACCTTAACTTAACAATATCTCAAACATTATTATCGAAGAACACAAAGACAATAACAAAATGACAAAATTAGCTATTTGAACTGTTAACTGGAATTCAATATTATCTGAAAAATAAATACAGAATCAGATAAATTGCTCGAAAACCATTGAAGATACAGAAAACTGAAGCCACAACAAAAAAATTATATCATCTCATGATAATTGGTTCGTAACCCAAAACATATTTGAATTGAGTTATTTTTGTGAAATTTAGATATTTTCTATTACTTATATCAAACTTTTCAATAATGTTCTAGAAAGTATTACGCAATAATCAAAAAAATGTAATTGAGGAGTGTGCTTCCGAGATATCTGGGTGTTTCCCTTTGAACTATTCAATCAAAAAACTATCAATTTATATAATCATTCTTCTCTTGTGAGAAAAACTGTTAATGGTGGCAACACTGGGTTTAAGTGACAATCTATATCCTGGAGTGAGGTTAAGTGGGCACTACAGGAGATGCTGTCATCATATATCCTTGTGGCTGATTGGTCAAATCTGTCAAGTAGCAAATCAGCACAGAAGGTTGTGGTGTTGCTCGGTTCGCATTCATTAGCGGCGTTTTCTTACACTGTTATCTAATTTTCAGGGCCTGCTACGGTTTTCTCTTCAGAGAGAAGTTGACATGAGCGGGGCGTTTTTCGTGACATCTGATCTTTGGCGCGCTTAATTGACCTAAAACCCGTTTTAACCATTTTCTTGCGACAGGAGCCCAGATGTTCTTGTTGCGGTTTTAGGAAACGTGAGAAAATTAATTCTGACTTTTTGCTGAGGATCCTCAAGATATTCAGTTTTTCAGGACTAATTCCTTGTTTCAGTAATTTGAATAAACACGAGAATAATTTCTTTTAATAAGGAATTAACTATTTAATGCCAATGATATATATATATATATATATATATATATATATATATATATATATATATATATATATATATATATATATATATATATATATATATATATATATATATATATATATATATATATATATATATTTATATATGGATATAGTTGACTGTTTCACGACTGTAGATATATATTTTCAGTGTTTAATTGGGATTGCAGTCTAGGACAGGAAAACCAGTTACCTTTTTAGTGTTTTCCAAGCTTTCGAAAATGTTTATTTTCTGTTTCAGGGCTAAAATAGTACAAACATTAGCAGTTTATATAGCAAGCATTATATAAAATTTTTTCTTACAATTACTGTGAAGTTAGTCCGAAAGTACATTAGTTTTTTGAATTTGGAAAATAAGTACAAGTGTTCCCAAATGCATTGGGTTGAAATATTAACACGTTAAATGCAGTAATATATAAGAACGTTTCTTTGTATTTCAGTTTTATTGTTTCTGATATTTTGGAAAGGTTATTGCTTGCTGTAAAAATCATATTGGAATTGTGATTATGTAAAAAGATATTAAGGCTTTGACTGGGTATTTCTAGGTAGGAAAAACTATTGTATATCCCATCGTCTTCTGACTGTACATAAAAATTAAAATGTAAACAAATTCAATGCTCGAATTATTATATAATCAATATGAACACTGATTTCCGTGAACCAGAGTTTCTATCAACATATCAACAAAAATGGAATTCATGTAAGAAGATTAGAACAGAGAGATGGAATGCAGAATATTTCAAAACTACCGGTTAGTTAACAATCCGGAGTTGACCGTATACTCAGAATGACTCCGCAGTGATCTTCTGTTAATGTGTACCCATTCGGAATGAATTGCATTCGCACTAGCTCTTTCAAAAATGAATGAACAAAAATATAATGCGGAAGCAGAAATTGCATCGTATTTTCTCTCCATCCTGGCTATCAGCGCTGGACTCCGGGAATATTAGCTGTGAAATATGAATTAGATAGAAATTCTGATGTGTTAATGGTGGTGCTGTGTACTTAGTTTTTGCTCTGTGTGCGAAGAGTTTGCGGAGTAAGCAGAAATATTCCAGGAAAAGTGGGAGAGATTTGTATCTTTAGGTGTCGCAACAATGGATATGAATATATATGAATACAGGACGGCCATATTTACTGAAAACATCCCTCAACAAATTAATAAATTTCCTCGTTTCAATGTTATATCATATATATATATATATATATATATATATATATATATATATATATATATATATATATATATATATATTATTTCCAGATTCACTATCATCGAACATTGTTTCATCTTAATAAGGAATCACCAGTTGTATTTGTTAAACAATCAAGAATCGACGCTTTCCAAACGCCACCAGGTCTCATCTTCAGAATGAGGAGGATATTAGTCCCGAACTAATCACGTGAGCCCCATATATCGAAGAAATAACTAGAAACTCTCTCGAGAATTCTAGATCCCTTCCTCGTTACATCAGTGAGTACGTAGAGGCTTTGTAGACATTTCGTTCAGACACCTCAGAACTTTGTGGATGTGGAAAAACAGTGTCCTGCCTTATCGCTTCAAATCACACACTGGCAAGCAAATAGATAACTAATTTCCAGATTCAATTATATTGACGAAGTTTAAAGGATTTATTGACTTCAAGTAAGCATATGAACATATGATTTGTTAGATGGAAACGCTTCTTAAAATGGTGACAGAATTTGGAATCGATCGAAAGGCCCGAAAAATTATAAAACTATAGAATTTTAGAATTACAGACACTTATAGGTACAACTTCCAAAGTAAAATTCATAGGTGAAATAGCAGATCCCTTTGGAATCCAAACCGGTATGTGGAAGGGGGGCGGACTTTCAACAATCCCTTTCAATATTGTTTTTGAAAAAATCATTCAAGAATGAATACCTCATAAAAAGGGCATATCAGTGGGTTTCGAAAGAGAAAATCGAATAAATGTCAAATGTCTCGCTTTCGAAGATGATACTGTTATTATCACAGACAATAGAATTGGAACGATTCCTCTCATATATAAACTGCATGATATTGAGCAGAAAACTGGGTTACAAATTTCTTATTATGAAATTAAATACGTACCGGGAAAGACCAACAAAAATATATCTCCTCTGTTCAAAACAAATTGTGAAATTCTATGAGTTATTCTTTGAGGTTCTCTGAGGAATTTAAAATGGTTTACATTTTAAAAACCTCGGAGAAATTATAGAGTGCTCAGGTATGAACTGAATCTCAAAACGCACAATAAAAACCAAGCTCCAAAAGGCCTACAAGCCAACACTTACGTACTATAATAAAAAGTGCAATTCGAGAGGACCAAAATCAAGACATTATAACAAAACGATTCTTCAAAAGGCGATTCACGCAGCTGAAACATGATTTATAAAGAATTCAACGCATTTATTAAATTGCCTAGTGCCATAAAAACAGTTAGTGATCTTAAAATATTCAAGTGTAAATTAGCTATGTTCGTTTTGAACATATAATTGCATTTTGAACCTATATGTGTACCTATATGATTTCGTAATAGCTTCTGCTAAATAAATATTATTTTTATTATTATTATCCAGTTATTCTCAGTTCCGGCACTGGTTTCAAAGTTGAATTGCGGGACTCAACCTAAGCAACTCAACAATATGTAGGTTAATTTATCCTTGCAGGAATTTTCTGACTATGTGAAATGTGTTCAATACCACAGCTTTTTGCATCTTCATATAAATCCTCGGGTCTAAGTTGATATTACAAGTGGTCTTATGTACGCCGCATCTATATCCCACATACTAAGTATCTCACACTTTAGGTCCGTATATTTTCTGATTTTTTTCTTGAGTGGTGTTCATCAACTTGCGAGTGTTACTTGATTACTCTTGTACGAGGTACCGCAATGTCTATCAGTTGGGCTTTCTTGTTTGTTTCGTCCGAAAGAACTATGTCTGGTGTATTATTATGTATCGTGAGGTCTGTAATGATAGCTCGATCATAATATATTTTGAAATTGTGGTTCTCTAGCACCGGCTGTGGTTTGTATTTATAGTAAGGTGTTATATCTTTTGTCAACAGTCTGGTCCTCACAACAAGCTCTTGATGGACTATGCAATAGTGTTATTGCATAGTGTTATATCCTTTTAGCTCTGCCTTTCCCTTTCAAATATTGAGCGTTTCAGGTCATCCATATATAGTAAGTGAGATACCCTCTGACTTTGTGTAGAGTTTTTTAGATTATATCCGTATTCAGTTCATTTTAGTTTATTATTATTATATTATTATTACTTTTATTATTATTATTATTATTATTATTATTATTATTATTATTATTATTATTATTATTATTATTATTATTATTATTATTATTATTATTATTATTATTATTATTATTATTATTATTATTATTATTATTATTATTATTATTATTATTATTATTATTATTATTATTATTATTATTATTATTATTATTATTATTATTATTATTATTATTATTATCACTATTATCAATATTATTTTCATTATTAATATAATGATTGAATCTTTCATCGAAGTTAAGAGGAGTATTTTCTTTCATTTATTCATAATAATTCCAGGAGTAAGGAATAGCACTTTTCAAAATTTGTACTGAATTATACATATTACAGAAGCATCTCTAGATACTCCTGAAGTAATCCAAGGAATATTTGCATCACTGAATTGCTGACAGCTGAGAGATTTGCGAGCAACAGGTAAAGGCAGGAATAAAATGGCCATTTTGGGAGAAACCGGGTGTTGAAGCAATGATAGATGTTTTTTAAATCGATTCAAGGCCTTTCGAGAATTCAGTTTCTGTATTCAAGGGTCACTTGAATATTTCTCATTGCCAATAAAAATATTTTGGCGAGCGAAGTGAATTATTTGAACACTTTTCATTTAAAAATTGTTACACCTACTTGATTTTGATTTGTTGGTCTCTTGAATTCTGATTCATACGTGATTTATGATAACAATTATGGAAAAAATGATGTGATTATATGATTTAAATCATACGATAGAATGAATCACCCCAATAATTTTTTGTGGTTGAACTTACAGATTGAGTTTGAATGCCTTTGTAAATAATTAGTCATACTATATAATAATTTTCAACCTTCTTATATGAACATTCCAACATAACTCAATTCTCTTGCTGTTGGAAAGCGAATTGAGTCTATTGATTCAAGTATTCGAAGGATATGAAAAACCATTATGTTTAGCATCAGGAAATATCGAAGAAATAACATCCTATTTTCACGTTCAACTTATAAGCGCAGTAAAATACTGAATGTAACTAATTAAATTTTCATACGAGGTATATTTCTGGGATATCTCGAATATTAACAATTGATTACTTGAAGGAAATTATTATCCATAATGAAGCACCATTTTCATGTTTCTGTTTATCCAAACTATTATTAACCAAAATTGTCCAAAAAAATATCCAAACAAATAGACAGGACGAGCGTTCTACTTCCTCTTCGCATGCAATATTAATAATTCATTGAATGAAAAAATTTCAAAAAATTGAAATTTGTTTTCATTTTCTTTTTGTTAAAAAATTCATTTCTAATGAATTTATTAACTTTAGTTTACTTTGATTTCATAACTGTTCGATTTACATGGTGAAGATTTCATTTTATTCAAACATTCATCATATATTTTTTTGTTGTGACGATTAAGTCCTCTGAGCTAAGAGAGAATTACTTTATCTTTTATTTGTGTCAATTTTACATTCAATAATCCAAATTCATTCGGAAAATTTCGAAAAATATTAATTGCATTCAATATATTACAATGAATTTCAATTTATATAACTTCTTGCTTATAAATTCAGCTTCTTCAAGTATCAGCTCTGATAGGGTCAGAAATCTTGGGATAGTATTCGATCTGAAACACTCCTTCATTCCACACATCACCCAACTTATTTCATCTAACTCGAAAATATATGAATTCGTTATACGCAATAGCAAATATTTCAGCAATTTAAAACTTAGCAAGTTGGAGTATGACAGCATGAATTGGCATCCTACTTACACTTGCCATCAACACCATCTTGTGGTCATTTAGAGAAGGTTCTTGAAATTCATAGTTAGGAAGGAGGATAAAGTTTATACACAGAGGGGCGTCAATCATGATGAATTATTAAGTCTATTTAGTTCAATCTCAAATGCAGGATGAAAACCTTATCTCTCAAATTTTTGTACAAATTACTGCACAACAGTATTGATTGTCCTCCTCTATCGTCCGTTTCGAAGTTTACTGTTCCTTGGCAAAATTCTCGTACTACAGAATTATTGTACCTAGAGACTCCAAGGATCAAATCGCTAATACAATCCCCCATGAGTTTTATGGAGTCTACTTTCAATACAGTTCCTAATAATACCTGTGACATTCAATTTAACTCCATATAAGTTATTATTAGGATTAATGTGAACAAATGAATTTAATATAAATTGAATAAGATTAACTTCTTTGTAATATTCCATTTAAATCATCATTTAGTTGTTAGTTACCTTTCTACTTGTTATAGATCAGATTGAGCTCTTTGCTATATTTAATTTCATTCTATTCATTTAGTTATTCAGTTATTAGTAATAGGTGGTTATTATTTTGTGTAATTGGGTATTATACCTGTTGAGATTACATAACTTAGCCTCGATTCTAAATGAAGACAAGGGCATTTAAAATCGAGGATGAGTTGAATGATAAGATAAAATTTAATGGGTTGAGGATCTTATTATTCTCATTAGTTTTAAACTAGAAGTGAAGAGAGATTCGAAAATTTTCTTTGTACATAATTGTAGGATGCACGTTGAAACCAATATCGATTACACCCATCTTTTCAATTATATTCCATGTCCCTTTGTATCAAAATATTTAAATGATATGAAACACTTTTGTTTCAATAGAAAATGTTACTATTATAAAGAGCTTTTCTTATTCACTCACAAAAACAACAAAAAATATTCTATCAAATTAATTATATACCTAGCTTGATCAATAAAATTTGTTGAAGATTACATAAAAATGACGTGAATACAATATGCATTAACAAAAAGAATTTGGGTTCATTGTTGGTGAATAACAAGGACAAACATGACTTACTTTCGTAAAGTGGCAATTATAAAATATTTTGCAGCGAATGTGATAGTTTTTACATAGGTCAAACTGGACATTCTATACAAAAAATAATCGATGAACATCTAAGATCAATATTATTGAATAAACCTAATACAGGTTCTCGGAACACTGCGTTAAACATAATCATTTCTGGGATCCCAGGAAGACCGAAATAGTAAACTTCGGTAGTAAGGGCAAAAAATTAGATACCCTTGAAGTGTGGAGATTTCGATAGGTAAAAAGAAGATTTTGCCCTATTTGCAATTCGGGTTAACCACCCGAAACGTGTAGATTTTTCATTATATTGTGAAACTTAAGTCAAGTGTGTTAATTTTAATTTATTGTTTTCAACATAATGTTTCGCCAAGAGATAAGCGAAACCTCCGTGTCATTTACTGAAAATGCTTCAATTACAAATGCGTCGTGAAACATTGAAAAACAATGTATTTACTACAAAGTTCATCGAATATTTCTTCAATTATTATAAAGGATATCCACCACAATAGAAACATATCAGACAAGCAGCTAATGGAACATAACAAAATAATTTCTCAGAGTTCTATTGGTACACCTGCGTCGTCTCGAAACATTGAAGCTAACAATTCTTCTCACAAAATGTGTACTAATTAAAATATACTGATTTTATAATCACACACGTACCCAACATCCGCGACAACTTTCCTCCTCAGGGAAAGACAGGAAATTCCCGGTTGAAATTTCGTTTACGGAAGCAGCCAATGTACCTTTTTCAATTTTCCTCGACGCATGCAAATCCCCCGACCTAAAACCTTTCTCCCAATTCCAATTTTAGTAATTGGGTTGTCCAAAAGAAACTTCCTTGCAGAGACAGACGTACGAAAAGAGCCAATAATGGTTTAACAAACGTGCTCGATAATTAGTTCGGCCTTTTGCCGTCGAGAAGTTAGATGGGATTGCAAGTTCCTGCCTCGGTCGAATATTTCCAATTCCCTTCTTACCGAACACCTCGTGTGGTCGACCTCGAGTGACGTTTCTCGCTGACCGTAACGTTTCGGCAGACGTGTAAAGCCAGATTCAGGCAATTTAACACAACTAAAAACATGGCGGATGGGTGGGAATGCGGAAGTGATGGATGAACTATCATCTAGTCGGCTATGTTCGAACTCTCGCGGTCTGGTCAGGAAGTAATCTGTTATTGTAGAATGATATGAGATCGAAACGCCGAGAAAAAAATATTACGCGTCTTCAGCAAAGAAATGTTTCTGTTGATCAATTCTTGTAGTAAATTGACCAGTTTATATACAAGTGCTGAATTGAAGAGTTATTAATAACAATATTGATTGTCCCACGTTTTATCGAAAATATAATGCTAACAATTAAAGCAATATTTCAGCTGCATTGTTTTGTTTCAATAAATCCCACGGAGTTTTCGTTTTTCACTTGGTGAAACATTATGTTAGATAAAAGAAAATTGAAATTAAAACACTTGGCTTAAGTTTCAATGAGTATATGCAAACAATATTGGTGAATTCTCTTGATAATGGGTTAACCATTCGAAACAAACATAGAGTTGTTAATATACTCAGTGAAAACATGCGCTAAATATGTTGGATTTCAGGTTTTACTTCGTTTTAGTCGGTATTGAAATTGTTGTTTTTATTTTTGAAAAGAAATATACGAGGGTGGGGTGAAAAGTTTTCGGACTGACCAAGAAAAACCAATGTTTGAAAATTTTTTTGTTTGACTTTTCAACATAACATTCATCAATACTGATGATACATTTCTCAAAACGGTGGTCGTATTTAGTTATGCCAGCTTTAAACTTAGATTCGTCAAGATCCTCAAAATACTGAAAATCTTTTACCGCCAAGCCATTTTTTGAGGTTAGAAAACAGGTAATAGTCGCTGAGGGCTAAGCCTGGAGAGTAGGGAGGATGCGGTATCAATACAAACTTCAATTCGTAAATTTTGAACATGGCAACAATCGACAAATGCGCCGGTGCGTTATCGTGATGAAACAAAATCTTTTCTTCGCCTAATGAGTTCGTTCAATTTGCACCTCGTCCTTCAAACGTTGCAATAACTTTGAGTAGTATTGACCAGTGGTAGTCTTACCCTTTTCAAGATTATTAATGTATATAATTCCTCTCCTATCCAAAAAGCAGTAGCCATAACCTTGTTTAAGAATTAAATTGCTTTTGCCTTCTTTGGAGTAGGTTCCCCCTCCCTAACACACTGTTTCGACTGTTCTCGATTTTCAGGAAGGTAGTGGTGAACCCAAATCTCGTCAATTATCATGAATCGACGCAAAAATTCGTTAGGATTGCGCCTACATAGGGCCAAATTTTCGATAGAAGTGTTCTTTCGAATCAGATTTTTGATCTATCGTTAGCAAACCGCAGCACGAATCTTGCATACAGATTTTCCATGCTGAAATAGTTGTTCAAAATATTTCGCACACGTTCAGCTGTCACCCTAAAGGTCTCAGCTATCTCATGCACTTTCAATCTGCGGTCTTCCAATACCATTTGATGGATCTTCTCAATCATTTCTGAGGGTGTGACCTCAACGGGCGTCCTGAGCCTGGCTCGTCAGAGGTGCTCACACGATTAATTTTGAATTCAGAAACCCACTGCTTAATAGTTGAATATGATAAGGAGGAGTCTCCTCGTGTTGAATTCATCTCTTCTTTCATTTGTTTGGGTGTATAACCTTTCAAATAGAAATACTTTATGACAGCACATTTCTCCAATTTTTCCATTTTCACGAAAACAATGGAAGCGTATTGCGCAATGGGCTTTCAAACACAAACTAACGTAGGCATTGGGCTGAAACTTTACGTACTAGCTAGGTAGGAATGGTATTGTAAGGCTCCAGAAGTGGACCTAGTGGCGCTATCTCTTGGTCAGGTCGAAAACTTTTTACCCCATCCTCATACAAATAAGTATTTACACTGACGTGAAAAGTTAATATGGCGGGACTTGTCTCGCAGAGACCTATTCACTAGTACAACTTGCAGAAATCTGATTTATACGAAACTCACAAACTAGAATGTAGGTTGAAGACAACATAAAGTCCCTACTACAAATGTGAGGTAAACGATAGAAAATAATAACACAAACTCACTGTTAGAAGATGAGGTCTAATCTAAAAGAGTACCTAACTAGAATTACCTGAGAATAATATGATCCTTAAGTATTAATTAGTCAAGGAATTTCCAAATTCCCATAATACATAATATAAATAACTTTCAATTTATTTCATTTTGTTTTATCCATAGGAACATCTCCCTGATGAAACCCCCGCAAGCTTGGGATGAGTTATCTTCAATGCTGTATATCATTCTATATAACCAAGGATTCTGGTTCTTGTCTGCTTTCTTTCGAAAAATTTACGAAAATTATGTTCATGTATCGGGTGTCCGAATGGCTCTCGGCCATATTTCGCGAACTTTTCATAGTATAGCATAGGGGAAAAAATTACAAGGTAGGGAGTTGTAAGTGCACCGCTAGAAGGCGTAATCAAAAACCAGAAATTAAAAAATTAATTTTCAACAAATTTTGCCTAATTGAGATGTATTTGAAAAACGATATCAAATTCTTCAAGAAATTATTTATATGAGTGATTTCATCAGTTTGAGTCTATCTTTTCAAATAAAAGGAGAAAGAAAGTTGGAACCATGTCATGAAAAAGCGCCTTAGTCTATTCAAACATTAATACGCAATACAACTGTTTTATTTTGATTTTTATGCTTTTGTTGTTTTATTATTTCAACCCCTTCTGTATACATGCTAAAAATGTTAAAGTTTGAAGTGCTTCAATAAATATCAATTTATCTATTTTGGAGTGTGTAGATCTCTGACTAGAGGATCTGGGGTTCAAATCCCAGGTGGAACATGGACGTTTGTGAATATGAATAATGAGTTTAAGCGGTGAAAATTGGGAAAATACCAGATGGTTCATCTCCACAGACAAGCCTTTGAACTTGAAAAAAAGCTTTTAGCATCACTAGAAACTCAAACCAAGAATTGAAATCAATCCAGATGGTTTATCGTAGAAAAAATACTACAATCTTTGTAACGATTCCATCGATAAGTTTCCATTTGTAAAATCACATCGCTAGATATATACTTACATCCTACTCTTATGTATTTTCCTCAAATTGCACGTATATTAATAACTCATGCTACTTTTCCTCTTTACCTGGAAAACTCCCACAACTGACAATCATTTCAACAGTATTCAACAATTCAGAGAGACATTTTGATGAACATTTTACCACTGAAGAAATCTAGTTGATATACCTCATTTCTCAGTTCGTTATATCCTTCAAAAAACTGAGAAATATCAGTTAAATTTGTAAATTCAAACAGTTCGTCGCAACTTCTGTTGAATAGAATTGGTCAAGCTCTTGAATTTGACGTTAAATAACTTCTAAACTGTTCTACAAAATTGAAATACAAAATTTTCAATGATAAGAAACTTCATTAATCATTCTGATATAATAATTATACATTTTCTTTTATCAACATATATCATTTGTCTAAATTTGAAGGATATGTTTGACATGCTAATATAACGAGTATAAATAATGCATCATCTGCAAACTCAATACTTTTCACTGAAATATGAAGACGTTCATCATAGTTTTGGTTTTTGTTTCAGTAGCCGTAATTGTGGCTGGACTAGTTGAAAATCTGGATACAAAATGGGAACTATTCAAGGTAGAAATTCTTAATTACACCAATAATTCAAAGAAATCTTACAATTCAGAAAAATTTCTCCTAATATTCGAAAACAATATTAATATTTTATCAATATTTTGTTTTTATTATGTTGAATACTGATGTGCAATAAGAAGTTTCGATATACTTACATTCGAAATATTGCATGCGAAACATTCATCTCCTATTTTTTCTTACTTTGGATATGAATCTTCTGATCAAATAATTCGAATAAAACTAATTACCATCTTGCTAAACATGTTGCTGAAGTTCAGTTTGCAACATGTTTTGGGAGGTTTGTTGAATAATGCTAGTTCTGTTATTATCACTGCATAGACTGTATTTCTTGTTTTTTTCTCCCGAAGAAGTCACATACAATGGTCGAAATATCGAGAAATGTAATGAATAAATGAGTTTTTAAACAATCGACTAGACCGATTATTGTTAACTAAATTCCACAAACGAGTAAGTATCTCACGCTCGAGAAATTACACATATCTAGGACAGATTGTCACGGGAGACGGGGATACTGCAAAGAGGAGATCTGCAAATAGGATACTACGGAGATCATGCAAAGAACCAAAACAGCTTGGGGTACAATTGGCCGACTGAAACACATCTTCAAACCTGATATGCTACTTTCCTCAAAGAGCAAAGTGTTTGACCAATCCGTATAACCAGTGATGACCTACGCCTGCGAAACTTGGACCCTGAAACCTGCTCACATCCAGAAGCTTCGAACAACCCAGTGGAGTATAGAAACATACATGATGGGGGTAGCCATACAAGATAGAATGCACTGCAGCTGGATAAGAGGTCAAACAAAGTTGTGCGATTTCGTGGAGTCTGTGAAAAGATCAAAGTGGAAATGGGTAGGCATGTCTAGCCCGAACAAGATATGAGCGTTGGTCAGCTGTGGTTGGTGATCGGGAGTCCAGGAACAGGGTAAGACCAAGAATGCCCCTCACGATCGATGGGATGAAGAGCTTGTGGATTGGCTGAGCGTTGCCTGGAAGAGAGAGACTGCCGATAGGGAATCTTGGCAAAGACAGGGGGAGGCCTTTGTTCTGCATTAATGACTACAATGATCAATTGTAGATTAAAAAATTTTGTTATTATTGAAATTGATCATTGTAGTCATTACTATGGAGCTTGTTTTCTATTATGAAGGAGACACAAAAAAAGAGTAGAAATATCGAGAATTGTAATAATTTAAATGACTTCTTTAACACTCCACAAGACCAAGAGTCGAAATATCGAAAATTGTTATGAATAAATGAGTTCTCAAACTCTTCACAAGACTGATTATTTCAGTTACCTGAATTCTACATCACTATCGCACGGTCTAGAAATTACTCTTTTATATATATATATATATATATATATATATATATATATATATATATATATATGCACAGTATATTGTAATAATATATCATTACGTTTTGCAGAAAACTTATGGCAAATCCTATAAAACACTCGAGGAAGAGAAACGTAGAAAGGAAATATTCAAGAAAAATGTCGAACTGATCGAAGATCACAATGAACGATACAAATGTGGAAAGGAAACCTATAAAATGGGTATAAACGAGTTCAGTGACTGTACATATGAAGAATTTTCCAAAAGACACGGATTACTGATGGAATTACCTAAGAAGAAATACGACTCTGTTAAACATGATAAACATTTCTAATTCCCGATTTTTTCAATAAATTGTATTCGTCAAACTTCATTTTGATTATTAATTCAAATTAAACACTTGGCTTAATATTTCACGATTAAATTTAACAATATCAAACAATCAACATGTTTCGAGCGAGAGCTCATGTTCAAGACTGTCTTGAGTCTTAAATTTTATACTTTATTTTATTATATTTTCACCTTGTTACTTCATACAGATGGGAAATGACTGGAAATGAGTGAAAACTTCCACAATTCGAAAGAAAAACCACAGTTTGATCGTTGAAGAGATGGTTTTGTACATGTTTTATTTGATTATTAGAATTCTCCACAGAATTCGAATATAATTGCGCAAATAAGTATGTCCAAGATTTCGATAGACTCATTTTTAATTGATGTTAAAAGTTTTTCCTTCCTTCGAAAACTATGATCAGTGGAATCTTCGTCTGAGATATACATATATATATATATATATATATATATATATATATATATATATATATATATATATATATATATATATATATATATATAGCAAACCCGGCGAACTCCGTTTCGCCACCAGATGGCTTCGTTTTATGTAACATTTCGTTTGGTGATTAAAAGTTTTATATTTGAAAAGGAAAAATTTTATTTCGTTTCACAACAGTAATGAATTCATTCCGATTACAAAAATGAAGTGTTATTTAGTTGAACATCTCTAAGTAAATGAAAGTGAATCCAAAGTAAATACTGAATTATATCCGTGTCCGCAAATTATCCGTTTCATTGAAGTGCTCTTTGGTAAACCACATTATTTTTTTTTTGGTCTGACGTTAACACAAAACAAAGCGGATGGTTTCCCAACTCGTGAACACGCAACGTATAACTGCCCATGTGAAAAACAATGATTTTCTAAATTTATCCCGCAAACACTAAGCGATTGGCCTTGCGACTTGTTCATTGTCATTGCGAACGCAAGGCGAACTGGAAATTGCAATCGTTTGAAGTCAAACGGAAGATCAGTCGGAATCATTGGTATTCGAGGAATACATACATTTTCACCTGCGTACTTTCCGTTAATAATGGTTGCCTCAATCAAATTCGGCATAAGTCTTTCAACCGAAAGTCGAGTACCGTTGCAAAGTTGCGGTGGATTCAAATTACGCAATATCATAATAACTGTACCATCTTTGAGTTGCAAGTTATGTGGTGGAAATCCTGGTAACTCCAGAGAGTTCAAAAACTCCGTTGGATAATTTACTACATCATCGGGATTTGTTATGGAATCAACGGATTTGTATGTCACCAAATCGCCAGCAATTTTTGATTGAATGGTGAAATTCAGTGCGTGTATATCATTATTCTTTGCGGCAAGAATTGTTCGTTGACTTTACCAAGCATAATTCTGATAATTCTCACTAATGTTTGGAAAACATTTTCAATAAGAGCTAATTGAGAGTCTACAAATCGGCAAAAGTCGTTGGTAAGAATAATTTATCCAGATGTCGCATCAACTGGGACTTTTCCATTTCCAACAGCTAACAACTGTTTGGAAAATTGTGCAGCACTTTGATCATTTTGAAGTTGAATTCTCATATTAGTGGCTAGCGATAATGTTTTCACGTTATTCCCTAAAGGTGATGCCTTCAGGCAAGCATTCAATTCATCTGCAGGCGTTCCACGGGGAATTACTGGCAACGTCTGCCTGAAATCGCCTGCTAACAATATCATCAAGCCGCCAAAGAAATAAACAGCTATAAAAAATGAAAATTCAGTATTGTATGTATTTTTGTATGTTGTATCATAAAAAAATAAAAACTGAAAATTTTGTCTAAAAAATAAGAAACAAAATTCAGGGGTGGACTACCCCTAACATTTAGGGGGATGAAAAATAGATGTTGGCCGATTCTCAGACCTACTCAATACGCTCACAAAATTTTATGAGAATCGCTCAAGCCGTTTCGGAGGAGTATGGAAACGAAAACTGTGACACGAGAATTTTATATATAAGATATATATATATACCTCAACATCCAAGTTATAAAAAGCGGAAGTAATAACTTAAATCAAATTTCAATATCAATCTCCTTCAGACTTAATACAAGAAAATATGATTCAAAATGTTCGTTTCTGCATGTAAGTTGACTGTACTAGAACAAACAACTATTCAATACAAAATATTTCAAAGGACAAAACTGAACTATAGGCTGAAGTTAACATCATTCGTTATTCGTAAAGTTTCATTATTCCCATTGGTAAGGAATTTAGGAATATATCAACTCTGAAAACATTGTATTGTGCTTTTGTAATATCTAAACTTGAATACGGATCAACAGTTTGTTGATCGGAATAAGGAATTCTGGTTATCAGTTACATATTGATGAACTGAAGTATATAGAACGAAAGTTCCTGATACTTTTGAGTTTCAGAATTGATGGAATATATCCACCTATAGGCATACAACATGAAACGCTCACAAGTCGACATAATGTAGACACACTCACTTCGCGAAGGTAATGCCATGCAATAATCTTCTTGCATAAAATAATAAATAATAAAGTGAAATGTCAGGAATTATCGCAATAGCTTAACTTTATTGTTCCAAGAGTTTCTTCCAGAAGAGAATTCGCGTTCTACCTTCCAGCAGCTAGAACGAATGTTCTAAAATTTTCTCCATTGCACACGATGTGTGAACAATGTAATATTTTGGGAGCTAAGGTGGATATTTTCAATTGTTCTGTTACCGATATTAAAGCAAGTTTCCTTGATATGCATAATCTCTGCTAGAACAATCATTTATGTGTATGCACGAACACAATTCATATTCACTCATATACTTATATTTAAACTTTATATTTATATATAAGTATAAGTTTGGTCAGCATTTGATTTTTTTATTTCTATAATTATTATATTTCATTTTATCGGTTGTGATTAATATCACAAACCCTTTCGTTCGAATTCGAACTTCAAAATTTGGAAGTACAAAATTGAAACTTTTGTACTAACAATTTTGTTTTTTTTATCGGTTGTGTTTCCTGTTTTGTAATTAGGACCTGTCCTGTAAAACATTGTACATGTTAATTGAATAAATAAATAAATAAATTATTATTAAATTAAATTAAACTCTGGGCTTAATGTTTCAGGATTTATTTAAAAATATGAATAGTCAACATGTTTTGAGCGTTAGCTCATTTTCAAGACTCTTGAGTCTTGAGAATATATTCATAATTGAATATATTCAATACTCAATTATGTTTCACCAAAAGTTAAGCGAGAATTCAATCTCAGTCAATAAATAAATTATTTTATAATCGAAATAGTTGTATTATTTGAAGGAAAATATTTCGAAAAGTTATTTTGAAATGCCAAATGCTTAATGTAGTAAGAATCCAGATTTGCATGATAACTTGATTCATTCTGTTCAGGAAACAGAAATGTAGTTATTTTTATTTTCAACAAATTATCAGTGAAAAAATCATTTCAACTTCAATCATACCTAATATCTCCACTCATTAACATTATTATCTAGGTTCTGCGTTGGAACGCAGCCTGTATGATTTCTAATACGAAACACTGGGGATTTGTGATAGTACATAGTCGATAAACCTCTATCACATGTAATAACATTAATATCTGAATCATTTTTTTATCCTACTTGAAAATATTAACTCATAAAAACACGTGATAGAAATATGACTAATATGAAATTAGTCATAGGAAACATGAATTCTCGCCAACTAATCATCACTAATCAATAATCAATAACTAATATCAGAATAAGCAAAGTTTTTACAACTTCTGACATAATTGTATATTTTGTGCAAATATTTTAAGAGAATTATTGAATTTCCCATAAATTTATCACTGATATCACGAATATCAAATTATTTATTACTGATATTTGAGGCTATTACGTTGTGTTAAAAAAATGGAAATATTGTTAGTTTTGCACACAGAGAATGCAGTTCAATCATTTTTCATATTTGTAGTGTGTAATATAACATTCCTTGATATATAATACTCAGTAGGATTATTATCGTAAATTCATACAAATCATGGTTATTAAATCAGACCTACATACTACAAAAAAGAATATTCTCGAAAGTTTTACATATTGTTTGAAAAAAAAAAACTGTTAGAAGAAAATTACCAGAAGAAATGGTAATCTGGGAACTTGTCGAAGTTTACCTGATAACTCCTCTTACCTAGTGATTTTTTCGACATTAAAATGATTTAAATTGCACTTCCAAATAGAAGTTTGATTAACACTATCTTAGGGCATTTATCTCATCGCTCTTAGTAGCGATATTACTTATTGTTCTTATTACTCATTGTTTAATTACAGAACTATATTACTTAGTAGCAATAATACTATAATTCCGATGTATAACAAAGAATATGTCTTACAATATATACCAAAAATGGTGAAAATCAGTAACTTTGAGAAAGTAAATATGAAGTAATTGAAAAATACAGTTAGTTGCGAATATGAAATGAAAGTCAAGATACTGCAGGATGCTTTTGACATTTCTGGAAATAGATTCTTAGGTTTAGTTAACACATCACTGACACATGGCGTATTTCCAAAAGATTGGAAACGTTCATTATTGATACATGTGCCAAAAATTCGCAATACATTTGAAAAAGAACAATTTCGACCTATAAATTTACTACCACCTTATGAGAAAATTTAAGAATAATTTTTGTGAGACAGCATATTTAGAATTTTAGAAATTTTTCTAGGGTGACAGCAATCAATATTGAGCATATGTGAGGAATGGTATAGTGTTATAAATAAAGGAGAAACGGTTATAGTAGTATTATTGGATTTTAAAAGAAAGAGCGTTATGTGGATCATTATTATTGAAAAAACTGAATGAACTTGCCTTTGAGGGAGTAGCGAATGAATGAAAACTCATTTTTGAATGAAACGTTTATGATAGATATGATTATCGTCAATTATAATCTGAATTTAAACAAGTATTTCATAGAAATAAAATTCACATATTTCAAAATAATCAACATCAATGATAACTATAGTTGATTGAAATTAATAGAGGCCTTTCATACTCATAATATATTTTCATAGTATAAAAATATATTATAAGAAACCGTCTTGTTTCCACTCATATTCACATTCTAAATTTCACATTGTCAGTATTCACTTACGGAGTTATTATATTACTCATGAGAAAAGCTCTGGAAAACTCATGGTATGAGCCAGAGAATGAATTTATGGAAATTTTTCATATAAAATTTTTATGGAAAGATTTTATATACTAATCCAGGAAATTTATACAGGCAATATGCTTGCAAGTGTTTCATTTGTTTGGCGTCCTATTATTTGTACTATTTTTTGTTGGTTTTGGTTCTTCATTTTGGGTTTTGTTGTTTGATCAATTCATTTAATCATAATAAACTGAATTAATCAGTTTATATATTTTCTGTTATGAGTTATACCTTCAAATTGTTTACTTTTATGAAGAATTTTCAAGATTTCCAAGTTTATTTTTCAAGTATATTTTTAATTCTTTTCAATTTCTGGTCGGATATATCTCATCATTAATTATATGAGATATTTGCTGGATATAAGTAAAAAAATGTTCTGAATTTAGTCCATTCCCGGAAACCCAATCAGTGCTCACTCACTGGCCTTCCATGTGATTCGAAAATACCCATCAAAATGAAGGAATGGGTATTAGCAAATGGAGTACTCAGTAAATACTGGACTACGAAAAGAGTGCACGAGCAACACATAAATGAGATGAAGATGTTGAAATGGCAGATGGAGTGACACGCTTGGATAGAAAGCGCAATGAGAACCCCAAGAGGTCCCTTGAAAGTAGCTCCAATAGCAAATGGAGTACTTAGTAAATACTGGACTACGAAAAGAGTGCACGAGCAACACATAAATGAGATGAAGATGTTGAAATGGCAGATGGAGTGACACGCTTGGATAGAAAGCGCAATGAGAACCCCAAGAGGTCCCTTGAAAGTAGCTCCAATTGTAGAAAAAGTGAGAAAAACTAAATTACGATGGTTGCGTCATACCAAAGACGCAATGATGACCCTGTTGTCAAAGAAGTACTCATAATACCAAACAGGATAAGTAGAAGAGGCAGGCCACCCGCCACCTGGAAGGACATCAGGAAACAGATGGACCACCACAACCTGACGACTCAGACCACCTAGAACGATTTCTGTATATTTTTAATTCTTTTCAATTTCTGGAATTTTTGTCTTTTCATAGTTGAATTCATCCTTTTTGATAATTTTTTTGTTTGCATACGGCATTTATTCAAGTGTTGCCGTATTTATGCGCTTCGTGATATTTGAGCTCTTTTTGATACTTTCACTATTTTATTGCATGGAATATTGTATATAAACAGTATGAATGTGTTTGATGTCAAAACTCTGCTCTTTAATTTTGTATAGACTTGTTGGAATTAGTTTTGTGCGATTCGTGCTATCAAGCGATTGTATGGTTTCCATATTTCTGCAAAATAAAAGCTCAAAGTTTGAATGAAAGGTGTAGGAATGAAATTCTTTTCATCCATTTATTTCTTGGTTGATTTCAGAATATCACAATATTTCTGGATTCTGTTTTCTATTATTCTTCTATAAAATTATGTGAATGAATAGTTTTCATCAGAGGTACTTCTGGAATTGTTTCATGTCTTAGACATATGGAGATGATGATTTTAATGATATATCCACGAAATTAATTATTATTATACTCTTTTTCTTTGAGGGTCGAGATGATTACATTCGTAATTTAATGAATTGCTGAAAAACTTCTGTTTTGGTTTTTTGATGAATTGAGAATGAAATTGACTCTCACTTCAGACGGGAAAGACAGTTTTTAGTCTGTTGTGATTTTTAAGGTGAGTAGTAAATCAAAGAAAAGTCAAAAATATCACATGAGCTTTTTATTGAGATTTGATTTGAGAAATACGACAAATGAGTTATGAAGGATTTTCTCACGAAAATTACGAACAAATGAAAATAAGTTGTGATATAAAATTCATGATAAAAAGTTGAAAACAGCAGAGCATAAATGAAATTCTTAACGATTTTCATTGAAATGGAAGAAGAGTACTTATTAAATTAGTTGAATGTGATTTTTTCTTGAAATATAGGGTGAACTCTAGGGTGGTCCGTAGGTGAATTAGTAAGTTTCAAGCTTGGAATAAGTAAATTTCTAGTGAGTATATTCTATTAAAATAACGACAAATTGTTATACTACAATTCGAAAATCAAATTATAACTGCATCCTGAAGGTGGGTGGGCTACTAGTATCAACATTTAGATTACCTGAAATTGTAGTTTTGAGGGGTAAATGAATAAAATCTATACCACCAGATAATTGGGCTCCAACAAAATTCAGTTATTTTTGTCTTGCATTCTCCTGAAACTGATTATAGGAGGAGAAAAATTTGTTTCGCGCTATACTTCTATTTTTCCAGAGTTACCGCATTATTTGACAAAACAATAAACCTTTCCTTAGAAAAACCTGGAAGAAAGGTAGATAAATAATTTATCTCGCAATGATTATTCAAACAAAAATTTGGAACACTAAGATTTATCGCCATTTTTGAAGATTTAATTCTTTCAGTAAAATAAATATTCCTGATTCTTGGTTTGATGAAATGAACCACTGGAAACGTGAATCATTGTTTCTTATCATATTCATTACTTTTTATTATAATTATATCCGATGAATATTTCATTTCATCAATTGTGAACAATATTCAGAGGATTGATCTTAAACACAGTCGACCGCTTGCAACATAACGAAGTCACTCAGCAAGTAATCGATATCAAAGTGACTCAGAATGCTGTAGTTCGAACCTATTCGACTATTTCCGTGAGTTGCTTAGATTCTTGTGAACGCGTGTGTGACGTTCCATTGCAGTTGATATAATAGGTTGTTTGGTTAAGTGTTGGAATTTTTAAGTTTGTGAGACAATGGCAGAACAAGGTAAGACTGAATTTGTTACCGTGAATTTTTTAACATCATATCAATGGTTTTCATAGCTCTAAATGCGAAATTAAAAGTGTATTACTATTTTTATTTCAAATGATTATTTGGGTCAACAGGTAGGAGTTTTGTTATTGTTTTGGTGTTTAAGGCAAGTGACTGACAGCTCGAATGCAATGGCGTTGCATATAATGAGAAAAAAGACGCTATTCTTTTACAATATAAGTTTTAATTTACATAGTTCTGTGAATGTTCTTTGACATTTGTCATTACACTCCCCATTTTGGAAATCAAGTTCGTTTGCAAGCTACTAATTTTGAGTGATACATTAAATAATAGTTTTTAGAACGAAAAGGTAAATTTCATGTCAACCTTGAAATTTGTTCATTTTTTAAGTACATAACGTTTGGGTTCACTTCTATAAATAAACCCCATTGAATCAAATTTCACAATCAATTAAAAATAAAAAATATGTTCAAGATGAAATTACTGAAAATAACCGAAAAGATATGAATTGGGGATTTATATTCAAATATTTTTGTGCTTTGTGGAATATAAATTATTCATTTAATTGTTGAAGCATCATTCGCTTCAGTTTTCTGATAACTTAGGTTCAAAGTCTGATGTACCAGGTTAGGTTGTTTTATACGGCATAGGTTTAGTCAATGTTGTCATAATTTAAATTTAAATTCTTGTCTTTGTTTCACAATGAGGTATATATCATATCACATCAGTGCTCTAAGTAAGCTCTAAGTATGTCTGGATTCATTCCGAACGCTAGAAGGAACTGACTTTATACTATACCTTCAAAGACCGCAGCCTCCAGTTTTACAGTATTTTAGGTTAGGTTAAAATATTCATGAAATTATTGAGTATTTCACTTAAAAATGAAATGAAAACTATATAAATTTAATTTTTTCAGTTTCAGACTGAGTAACATTCAATAGAAATATTAGTTTTCTCAAGTCTTTTATACGTTTTTCACAACCAGCTTTTTTATAAATTGTGTAGATATTACACGTTGTATTTTCTTCAATTATTATTAACTTGTAATTTCGCCTTTCAACGTTGGCATTACGTTGCTCACCTTTTTCTGGATTAACAAAAAGTCTTGTTTTTGAGTAGCAGCTGAGGTAGATTTTTTTTCACATATTCTGGTTTCATAGTTCAAGATAGAAATTATACTGATAAATATATATTTTTGTGACTTTTTCTACAAAATCCACGAGCTCTTAGCTGTAAATCAAGTAGGTATTGTAAAAAAACTTAGTCCTCCTCCGACTTCCAGGTCTTAGGGTGTTGTTCGTGCTATTTGATCGAAGACGTTCACATCAAAATTTGTGTGATTATAAAATTATGAAATTCAATTTTCCCAGGCCTGCTCTTTTCAATAAATAATTACCTCACTTCGAGGTGCAGAGTACTTAAAATACTAACATTTTGTCCAGGTTTTACTAAATAGACACTAAAGGTATCGGTATAAGAATAATATTGTCATTATACTCGTAGCAACGGAATTAATTCGGAAATTCCCTTGCTGTAATAACAAAAAAGGATTTAACTGTTCCAGGTGAAATTCTGTGTCACGAGTTTCAAAATATTGTCTGATAAATCGTCACTTATGTCATTACCTCAGACATCTTGTTGGGTATTCCGATATCCCAACAGTTTTTGACCTATTTCAGAACTATTGAAAGGGCGACGTATTTTTTTAAAGAGTCACAACTGCTCAGTAAAGGAAACAAACTTTTGCAATGTGTAGTACATACAATTTAGACCAGTGTTTTGCAATCTTTTTCGTGCAATTCCCCACCTTATCCTTACTAAAATTTTCATGTTCCCTGATAGGTTGGAAACCTCAAAATTGAGAGAGGTGCGACAGGGTTAACCCGTGTCGACTCCATATTGGACTTGCCCCCCACAATAATCAAATAGCCCCGCTGGGGGGCGTGAACCCCACACGTTGGGAAACGATGACTAGACAAAACAACTCACTCAGAATTCAAAATAAATGGAACAAAAGTGCCCTCATAAAATATTGGACACTACTATTAAAAATTCAGTTGAAACTTGTGGTTTATTCTTCCCTAAATTTAATGCTTTATGATTCTATATAGTTAGCATGAGCACCAAAAATAATTCTCCTATTATACCTCAATTGTAGTATTTATTTTTATCAGTGACAGTACAATGAAAAATATATTTTTAGTTAAATGATAGGCAATAAAAATACTTGTCTAAAAATCACTGATTGAACAATTCCTTATTCGACTAGTTTCGCCTTTTACAGCACTATCAAGAATATTTTTAGTTGGTTAATTTAATATGGTGACTATTCAATGAGACGAAAATCAATAACTTTTCTATGGAATACCATATTCAGCTAAATTAAAACCTTGAATATTCAAATGCGTTTTAACAGAATTGCCTATATCTAGCCATTGTTAATTTTACTTATGTAGTTATTGTTATAGTAGTTTTCAATTATACCAAATTTAACATCCAGCTGTTCGAGTAGACATAATTCAATGATAAGACTAGTGTGAAATCTCAAGGGCATTCGAAGAGCTACGAAATCATTTTGTAGTTATTTATTTGGATAAAAAATTAGGTTGAAATGGGTAGTTACATTGAAAATAGGCATGACATGAAACTTCTTAAATATATAAAAGAATTTTGATTTCAACTTTGTTTATTTTTTGCAGGTTCTTTCGAAGCAGAACAACGTTTCAATGACAGATGGGAACAATTCAAGGTAAATATCTAAGACGCATTGAATTTGGTATCTGAAAAAAGTGAACATATAGGCTATCTGACGTTTCGTATTTGAGAATGGAGATCTTGACAATTTTTCGTAACCGCTTTTATTTTGAAAACTACCGGCTATTTTTTTTAAGGGTCACTTTTTTAGTCTGTATGAACAACCAAAAAATGGAAATGTAAACAAACAGCATTTGCCGCTCTTCTGCAGGTTTATGACGTCATCTGCTCTGATTGGCGTCTGCAGCACGTGACAATAGGCGACAAAAATGAAAAAAAATTAATTTATTGAGAAACATTCTTACCATTGTAGAATTACATTCTTTTCAATAGATACAATAATTACAACTAGGAAGAATGCTCTCAAAAGGACTGAATTCATTTTTGAGTCTGATCTTCCATTCAGTCCTCGAGCAAAAATATTGGTTTAAACGAAAATGTTGGTTTCATTTATATTTACAATAATAAACAACTTTATTTGAGAAGAATAGAAAAAAATTACTTAGAAATATTAAACATTTGATATCATTTGATCATACTCTGATAATAGAGAGAGTGCTCAAATTTAGCTGCTTTATGAATAGGAATAAGTAGTACATCCCTGTTCCTTGTTGAATAATCATGATTGCTATTCAATTTAATAAACCTATCTTCATTTTCTTTAACATATAACAAACATCTATAAATATATAAACATGGTAAGGTGAGTATGTAATTATTAATGAAGATAGGTTTACAAGATGTTCGCTAATGAATATTGAATATTAATCGAAGTGTTCGCTTCTGTGTAATATATACATGAATACAGATTTTAATATTAATTTTATTAATTTCAATATGATATATCCATTTTTCTAAATGTGCTTTTCTAGGTAACAATAATAATACAATTTTTGATAAAATCATCACGAAAAAAATTTCGCGATGATTTTATGTAATTAAAATTATATAAATATAATGCTCCAAATTGTGGACTTGATATCAATAGAATCTATATTAAAGATATTCAGAAAAGAAATATTAAACGACAATACAATTCAGCTAATTGATTATTTCATAAGCTAATTGGTTGAAAGTTCTATTGCAATTATATGATGTTATCTTGTTTTATATTTACTTGAATAATATTTTAACAGAAACAATAAGAACACATAAGGAAGCTCTAATCATTTGTAGCATATTTGTGATTCATTTGACTATATACTCAATATAAGCTCATTTCAATTATACTGAGAATTTTCCATAAAAAATGAATCATCCAATGTGCTACAAATGATTATGGATAATGTCGATTATTCGACTGAAATCTTTGTTACCAATAACCTGTTTCGATAGGATTCAAACTATAGACGGTTGGATATCATTATTTGAGGATTAGTAGCGCAACGATTATAGTGACCCTATAACACTTTCGGCTTATACCTGCTGGTGCTGGAGAATTCGATTCCCATCGTGCACTGTTGCCAACTTCATTTTAGAAATGATTATTAAGCCAACATTTCTTTCACGATCTTATTTTGCCAACATTTTGAGATGAAAAATAGCACTGATGAAATTTCAATGAAACGTCGTGAATAATTCGATAAAATAAACAATTTAAAGAATTAAGAAACCCGACTGCGTAAAAAGTGAATGAAACTACGTACTTAATGAAAATAAAACTGAAAAGACAAAAGCAAGAACTGTAATTAATTAACCTAAAGTTTCAGTTAAAATAGGCGTTAATTTGCCAAACTTTCGCACAAACACAAAGTGCTTCTGAAACATTTCAAAATATTTCTCAGAATGTTTTGAGATGGAATGAAATGAAAATTATGTAAACTTGTCCTGTATGAATGATATTGAATAAGTTTTTGGTGTAAATCGCACGAAATTGGTTTCGTTTGGGAATGAGGTTATTTTGTCATTGATAGTATTAATTCGAAGGGAAATATTATTGAAGGCATTTCAAAGTGAATTCGCTAAAAACGTGAAATGAATTAAAACATGTATAAAGTCCACATGACGATAAGTTTAATCCCATCTCACTTTTTATTTAATACTTAATGGATATTGGTGTTTCAATAAGATGAATATATCAAATTATTTGAACACATGGGTATTATTGGTTTGATATCGATCTGAAAATGATAACGAGTCTTATTCCTAAGGTTATATAACGAGGTGATAATAGAAGGACTTTTATTGATATTACGACTGGATTATCCTTCACAATTTAATCTGGTTAACATAATGATATGATATGAAAGCAGTAGGCATGTGTAAGTAATGCTGGTAATATCACCCAAGTAATATTACTATTTGGTGATGCGTGATACGACACTTCAGTTCGTGGATTTTGGACATGGAAACAATCGTCGAATGAGCTGGTACGATATCGTGATAAAACAATTTTTTTTTAAAAAGGCCAAATGAGGTCGTTGAATCTGCACCTCGTCCTTCAAACGTTGCAATAAATCTGTGTAGTATTGACCACTGATAGCCTTACATTTTTCAAGAGAATCAATGTATATAATACCTCTCGCATCTCAAAAAATAGTTGCCATAACCTTGTTTGTCGATAAAATTGTTTTTGCCTTCTTTGCAGTTGGTTTCACCTCTCCAACCCACTGTTTTAACTGTTCTTCATTTTCAGGAGTGTAGTGGTGAACTGAAGTCTCATTAAAAAATATGAACCGACGCAAAAATTCGTTTGGATTACGCTTATGTAGCGCCAAATTTCCGGTAGAAATGTTTTTTCGAATCGGTTTTCGGTCGAGCGTTAGCAAACGCGTGCAAAATATTTCGCACACATGCAGTGGCATCCTGCAGGTCTCAGCTATCTAATTCACTTCCGATCTGCGGTCTTCCAATACTATTTGATGGATTTTCTCATACATTTCTGAAGTTGCGACCTCAACGGGCCGTCCTGAGCGAGGTTCGTCAGAGGAACTCACACGACCCATTTTGAATTCAGAAACGCACTTCTTAATAGTTGAATATGATGAGGAGGAGTCACCTAGTAATAAATTAATCTTTTCTTTTATTTGTTTTGGTGAAAAACCTTTGAAATAGAAGTATTTGATGACAGCACGATTCTCTAATTTTCCATTTTCACGAAAACAACGGAAGCGTCTCGTGCAATGGACTCTCAAGCGCAAACTAACATACCGATTGAGCTGAAACTTTACATACAAGCTGAATAGAAATGGTACTGTAGGATTCCGCTCCAAAAGTATACCTAGTGTCGCCATCTCTTGGTCATGCTGGAAACTTTTCACCCCACCCTCGTACTCTATTCTTTTGGACAATCTACCAAGCGCTATTAATTTATATAATAAAAAAATCTCATGCAACAGTAACAATGGAACAGTTACTTCATTATTACATTGATTTAACAATGTTCAAATCAATGAGGACAAATTTCAATGTTCCAAATATAATCCTCAATCAAAATATTTGATTCCAATTTTCGACATTTTCATTACTCCAGACACCGATAAATATTTACATGAAGCCAAACGTTTGTAGACGAGTATAAAGCCCATGTAAAGCTTCAATGTAATCATTTCATTCAATGTAAACAATTTGGAACATTCGAAAACGTTATTTTCCATAGCATGTGTTGACTTATACATTGATATTTTGGAGAGATACAGCGATAAATTTAGAGTTTCAATCACGCAGAAATGTGCTTTCAGTACAAGGATTTTTACGTTATAATCGTATCAGTATATTGCATTGGTTATGTATAGATTTGCTATTGACGGAATTTAGTCTAAACCTATTAAAAACAAAATAAATTCATGACATAAAATAGCTCCAGAATAAATTTCATGGCAGAACACTTCTCAACTGAATCGTCAATCTTTTTGACTGTTCCAATTTATATAAAAATATTTTTTCCTACGACTTCTAATTCCTTCGACAGTGAATCATAAATTTGTTATGTTTTCAAATGGAACACCGTAATTTCATTTTATTACTGAAGTCTACCAGCAATTTGATGTAATTTTATTCGAAACATTTTATCTAAAGAGATCAATTGACCTATCAAAAATGTTGAGAAATAATGAAATCGATGCCACACCTGATGGTGCGAGGCATATGTTCCGTTCTGCAAGGAACTCGTCAGTCGCATCACGTTCATCCAAGTGAGGCAACGATTTCAATCCCCAAGTATCTTCTTGTGACTCCAGTTGGAATACCCTAAAGTAATGAATGCTTCACAATTCCATGTATAGGAATCAGCTGAAAACATCTCTCAGATCATAGACACACCAAGCATCGAACCTTCGCATCTCTTCTATACCCGTAGGTATCTATTAAATTGCAATGTCTAGTCGACAAGTTATCCTGAAAATATCATATGATATTTATATCATTTATTGGAACAATCTATTGACATTCAAAAACATCATATGACATTTATCAAATTAACATTGCAATTTAGTAGATACCTACAGGTATAGAAAGATGAGAACGTTAGATGATTGGTGTGTCTATGATCTGAGAGATGTTTTCTACTGATTCCTATAGATGGAATTGTGAAGTATTCATTACTTCACGGTATTCCGCTTGGAGTCATAAGAAGGTGCTTCGTGATTGAAATCGTTGCTTCACTTCGATGGACGTAGTGCGTCCGACGAGTTCTTTGCGGAACGAAACATATATCTCGCACTTCCATCAGGTGTGGCATCGATTTAAAAATATCTTAACATTTATTCCTTGAAGGATAATGGAGGTATCACATCGTATATATCGCATGTTCACATATTTAGTTCTACTATAACATTCTTTTGGTTTAATTGAATTTTTCGAATGAATGTTTTATAATATATATATTATATATATATATATATATATATATATATATATATATATATATATATAATATATATATATATATATATATATATATATATATATATATATATATATATATATATATATATATATATATATAATATATAAAAGAGAGTAAGGTCGAAAATTAGCAAAATTTGCCAATACGAATCTCCGATTGCTTGAAAATGGTTACTCGTTATGATGAGTCCAATAGAAGTGAAACGTTTCGTAATTGATACTTCAATATAGTCGATATGATTATATGTACATATTTTCACATCTATTATTTCAAAAAGACACTGGATGTTAAATTTAAGTTATCGTTATTTCGTATTTAGTAGATGAAATTGAAATTTGAAGCGTTTTTCTTAAGTCATGGACGGAACATTTAATTTCCATTATGATTGTTTTCAGATTGAGCACAAACGTGAATATGATCCTGAAGAAGATGAACGTCGTAAAGAAATATACAGGGAGACAGTAGAAATGGTGGAAGCACACAACGCAAAATTCGATAAAGGTTTGACGACATATAAAATGGGAATCAATTTTTTCGCTGATATGACCGCAGATGAAAGAGCAAAGTACACTGGATTACGAATACCACAACCAAATTGAATTAAATATATGGAAAAACTTTTGTTCAAATGTGAAATATACTTTATGGAATAGAAACTTATTTTCCATTGAAGTATAGTTTCATTTTTGTATAATTTATATTCAATTTTATAATCATTTTTACTATATCGGACTGAAATAGAAATTATTAAGGAATCATTAACGTTTATCAGCATTTATATGATATGCTTGATACTTATGCTTTTTGAGCCGAAAATGTTAATTTAAAAGGTCTGTTTTGAAAACTTCCTCATACCCATAGGTGCCCTCAAATCAAGCTTATGAGTCTACAAATTGACTTGAAATTGACACATGAGGAAATTTATTTCAAAGCAATTGTCACTTATTCAAGGATATCCACCTTTGTATCTTCTGGATAGACATCAACTTACTAAATGCCAAATTATCATCCACCATATATGTACCAACCTTCTTGGATGCCAAAAATATATTCATTCATTCAGTTTCTTCGAATTGGCCTCACATGTTCTTCATGAAGCTCAAAAAACATTCATCTCGCATATTTCATCTTGAATACTGATCGATTTTAATTGATGAATGTAACCCTTCTAATTTAAGAATAAAAAAATGCAAATTAAAAAAATTGCTAGTTATTTTATTTTATCCTTAAGTCTTAGTTAACTCTTGGTGTTGAAATTTTACATTTCATAATATTCAAATCAAAATTATTAACATCAATCTCGTTTTTTCACCTATCGACTGTCCTAGCATAAATCTCCTCTAATTATAATAAGTTCTTCATTCTCAACAGGTATAATAACACAGAAAAGAATAACATAATGTTGAATAATAACTAAGTAAATAAAATTAAAGAAATATAACGAAGAGCTCAATCTAATCTAGAAAAACTAAAATAGTAACTAATAAATAATTTAATGAAATATTACAAAAAGTTATTTGAATAATGATAATTAAATATAACTTAAATTCAAACACATGAACTTATGATTTACACTTTATTGACTACATAGCATGACGCGTTTCGTCGTTACAAACGACTTTTTCAGATGCTTACAGAATAACAACAACATTTTGAAAAATACAGGTATATATATCAGGGAATTTTGGTGTTCTGTGGTTTTGGTTTTACCTAAGATATTCCATTCTGAGAAATAATTTCTAATAATAGAATAATAGAAATTATTAATAATAAATTATCATAAGTTCAAGTGTTTGAATTTAAATTATATTCAATTATAATGGATTTACATCAAGTAAACGCCAACACTATTAAATAATAATAATTATTCAATTATAATAATTATTCAATTTATTCTTTTCTCTTTCTTAATTTTTTAAAATTCTTTATTCAAATGATTATTTAAATAATAATAATAATTCAATTACAATTGAATCTGAATCAAATTTGATTTTAGTCAATTTCCTTTGTTCATATAACTTCTTATCTAACATCTATGGAGTATAAGTGAATGTCACAATTATTAGCAACTCTATTGAATTTAGACTCCATAAACCAAATCGCCGATTTACGAGCTACATGGTCCTTGGAGACTCTTAGTGGAATAGTTTTGTAGTACGAGAGTTTTGCCTACGAACACGAAATTTCCAAGCGGACAAGAGAGGAGGACAATCAATATTGTTGTGCAGTAATTTGTACGAAAGTTTCAGTGATAAAGTTTCTCTCCTGCCCTGCCAAAAGATTAAACTAAATCGACTCAATAATTCGTCATGATCGACTCCTCTCTGTGAATAAACTTCCTCCAAACTAAAAATTTCAAAAACCTTCTCTGAATGGCCTCAGGGTGGCGTTGATGGCAAGTGTAAATAGGATGCCAGATCATGCTGACATACTCTAACTTGCTACATTAGGGATAAGGGTAATAAATAGTCCTGTGAATGTTGAGGAATTATTGAAATATTTACCATTGCGTATAACGAATCCCTATATTTTAGAGCCAGAGGAAATAGGTTAGATGATGGTGATGTGTGGAATGAAGAAAAGTTTCTGATCGAAGAATATACCAAGATCTCCCACTTTATCAGAAAGAGGAAGAATCTGACCACCGACGCTTAATCGCACTAAATTCGATCTTTTTTCCTTGCGAAGGAGACAACAATATACTTTGGAATAATTATATACATGTTTGAATGGTTTTCTATCGATGAAATATATTACGGACTGTACAAGATCCAGTGGCGTAACTATAGGGTGGCAAGTCGGCAAAATGCCACGGGCCCCCAGCCCAAAGGGGCCCCCGGTCATTTATTATTACACATACACATTACTTAAGTAAAAAAAAGTTTTGTCTTTAATTTATTTGTTACCTTCTTAGTTGCATACACAACTAAAATATATACCTAGGTATTAAACTTTCAATGCATTAGTAAAAAAAAATTTAACCCAGTTTTAGATAGAATGGTCTAAATCCAATTACTCGTAATAATTTCGGAAACATGTGTGGACAAACATACCTCAAAAATGTGTATATTGGTTTACATCTATATTCACTGGGCATGTCTCAGGGTTTCTCGCTGGGACTAGGTATACTGCCGGCATTAAAATCAGTATTGCCGTTTTAGCACATTTCGCGCTAGATAGCGCAATTCTAAACTTTTCAGCGCTTTTTTTTCTCAATACAATGCGCTAAAAAATATTTTTCGGAATCTAGTATAAAATTGTAAAAATTATTGACGATCGTAAATTTAAGCCAATAAGTTAATTGCCAGAGCCGTAAAACGTTAGGAAAATAACGAGCTGGGAATTCCCCAAAGGATTTAGTTTTCCCCGACCACAATGTTATTGATGCGTTTATTATTTTGTCTCTTTTTTACATTAAAGTGTTATGTTATGACTGCCTCTGATTTTACTAACAGAGTTCAATTATAATGATACGTCATCAGTTGAAAGTTCTTAAGAAAAATTGCCACACTTTTATATTGCCTGAACATGGTTTGAAGAAAATGACTAAAACTGTAAAAAAAGAAACGGCCCGAACGTAATGACGACCAGAAAGATATTCAGTTATTTAATTCAGTTGATTTTGATAAATGTAATAATTTAAATTATAGCTGTGTATTTTTAATGGCAATAAGAGAAGATGTGTTTTTATGTGAATTTATTTAACCGTTATTAATAATGGTTAAATAAATTCACATAAATTTATAATAATAATAATTTCGGCCCATCGAAAATTCTATGTCCCGAAATTTGAACTTTGATGATGTCACTAACACTTTTGCTGAACAGAAAGTCCGAAGAAAGGAATTTTAATAATTAAAATTGTGTACTTAAAATAAAATTGTGATTTCAGTTCAATATGTACTTTAAGTTAGGTACCTTTAATTAAAAGTGAATAATTAGAAAATCAAGAAATTATAATTATAAAGTTTGTATGTACCTACTTCACGTAGTGATTTATTAGTTAACTCTTACAAATAAAAGTGTATAAATAAATATTATAAAATAAAAAATACTATTGTTGTTGGTTCAGCTTCTTTATATATTGGGGAAGTGGGAGGGCCCATTCGATGAATTTGCCACGGGCCTCGAACGGTATAGTTACGCCACTGACAAGATCATCAAAAAATATAAATACATTGAAATTAATATAAATACAATTGAAATAACAATTTATATAGAATCATAATATTTATGGATAGTATATGTATGTATTTATATAAATTGAATGCACTTTATTTTTAATATTACCTATTTTCTTCGTTTGCATCTTTGTCATCACTGATTTTAAGAATACTTTGACTTTTTGTAGTTTCAATTCCTTCATTGTGTTCCAAAAAAGATACCAAATGCTTATGGTTACTGAATCAAGAAATGAAAATGTCTGATTAAAATTTATCTAAGTCACTTGTATACGTCTCCGACTGCCAGAAGCATATCGGTGATGCAAACGTAAGGAATTTCATCTATT